>JAWNGG020000245.1:0-345948 GCA_036937485.2 Tetragonisca angustula | reverse complement strand
GAATTTTAATTAAAGCAATTAAGCATGCGTCCATAGGTAGTCGCATTAACCAGCGCGCGTCGCATTCATGGCTCTGCTCGTGCTCAAAAACGCGACAGCGATGTGTCACGCGACCGACAACGAAAGCCTGGACATCTGGTTGTCCGCTTTTGCACCCCCTCCCCCCACCCTCTGTCTCACCGAGCCGTCATGCTAGAGCGCACGATACGCGAGACCCGCGGAAAGCGTCACGCTAATTTCTGCGCCCCACGCTACGAGGGGTGGGAGGGGCGGCTTTCTTTTAATTTGCGCTCCGCGCCGGATTACTCGTCCCTTTCCAATATATCGTTCCTTCTCCTCTCGACGCCGCTTTTTCTTTAAACGGAGGTTTTACTCGAGAGGGACACGATGGAGGAATCGATTTCTTCGAAGGAGATTGGTATCGAAGGTCGCCGGCACGGGGAAACGATTGTTGAAGGGGATTATGGATTTTTGCGGTGGACTGGAATCTTTGTCTCTGTCTCTCTCGTGGTTTTGGAAAATGTAAAGTTTTGTGGTTGATTTCTGGATTAATTGGAATTTTATTATAAGAGGAATTATCGACGAGAGAGGTCGCAAGGTATTTTAAAAAGTTTTGAGAATATTTTAATAACTCAGGAACGATCCGGTACGCGATTGTTTGAGAAAGATTGTGGCTTTTTGCCGACTACGGTATTTCTTGTGAGTTCGAAAATGTAAAATTGATATGTCTTCGATTAGAGTGGATAAAAAGAGTTATTAAAAAGACGAGTCGCAAGATATTTCGGTAATCAGACGCTCGAACATAATTAAACGAACAAAAATACACGTTTTAAGCGCGGTATTTTCAACAGTACATTTTAATCGCAGTAGGTGTACGCACGCATTCCGCGCTCATCATGTCAAAAGCGTTTCTCCTAACGAATTACACCGAGCATCGTGAAGTATCGACAGCCGCGTTTTTTTGGAAAACTAAGCCAACCGCCCTCCCTCCCTCCACACCCCTTTTTTCGTCCGCCCGAAAAAAATACAGAAAGAAAAAATATAAAAACGAACTTGTTTCGGGGGGCGAAAAAACGAGAACAAAGAACTATCGTCGACCGCAACTCGCACCAATTTTTCACAACTACAAGTCCCACTAATTTTCCTCCGGCCATAATTCACCTTCCTCTCCTCGCCACCCGCCGCCACCCTCCGCCCACGCGCCGTTCTAACTTCCTCCAAAAAATCCAATACCCTCTCCCTGACCGGGTGAAAACAAAACGATGCAAAACGAGGCAGAAAACGTCAACGAAAAAAAACCACTCGCGCACATTTACACACACGCGCGTACACACACACACACAGACATATATGGAGATATCGAGAGAAACGGGGAAAGCAAAAATCCAACGCATCCTGGGCATCCACGTGTGCACGTGCATATATATATATTTCTGTCTCTCTCTTTCTCTCTATCTATCTCTGTATATAGGTATCCGTGTGTGTAGAACAGGCGAGCGAATTTCCTTGGCGTGCTGTGCTGGCGGGCACGCGATCGAAAAGCGGCGGGCGTGGTGCGTTAAGTTCGAGGGTTTTCTGTGGATCGGTGCTCGGTTTGATGGCTAGGGTTGGGCGGTAGCCACAAGTGTCTGCTGGAGCGCCCTCTCTCATTAATTCTCCACCCTTGTTGCTTGTTAAGGTAGGGGTGGCCTGCCCCTGCCCTCTGGCACTCGCGCCGCGACCCACCGCGCGTCCTCACCCCCTCTCGCCCTCGCCCCACGTCCTTGCTTCTCCGGGCCAACTCACTTTACTCTCGCCGGCGGGAGGGTGGAAATGCTTTCTCGAGTGCGGCTGGAAGCCAGCGCGAGAGGGTGAGGCGCAGACAGAGAGAGGATAGGAAACGTACCGAGGGAGAGGCGCGTCGCGCGGCGGCCTGTTCGTCGCCGGCGTGAGACAAAGATGGTGAAACGACGATCGAGAAAGACGGGATGTGAAACGAGGAAAGAAATAGGCGGCGGCGAGCGCACGACGAGGAGAAAATCGTGGGTGAGAAAAATAGAGGGGAATGTCGAGCGACAGAGAGGAACGACGCGGGTAGAAAAGCGAAGGAGAGAGAGAGAAAAAGAGGGAGAGGGAGAGGGAGAAAAGGAATTTTATATATATATATATATATATATATATATAGAGAGAGAGAGAGAGAGAGAGAGAGAGAGAGAGAGGGGCGGGGGAGGGAAAGAGAAAGAGATAGGGAGAGGATCGACGAGGGTCCAAGCGGTGAGACATCGGAATTGCGGTCGCCGCAGCCGCGATACATATATTATGTACACCCGTTAAGTGGCCGATGCAAATCGAACGTCACAGGCGGACGGTGGGCGTGCACGTGACTGTAAACGAGCCGATTAGCACGTCGTTTCTCTTATTCGACGCCTTTTCCACTACGCTGTCGATAGCGGGAACCGGGCCGCCGGCAGATTGCAATTTATGGGGAGTTTTCCTCTTTTTTGCTAGCTGCGAGGGGCATAGGGAAGGGGCTGCTGGCGCGCGTGCGGCCATACCTCGAGATACTGGGGGCCCGTTTATGGGGTAGTTAGCCTGTTTATAGCGACGGGGTTTCGGTTATTGGGATATTGGAATCGTTCAGAGGGGTATCGTATAAAATAAAAAAAAAAAAAAAAAAGAAGAGAGGTACGTCCAGTTTTAGGAAGTGTTTATCTCGAATTTCTGGCGATATCAGTAGCGTTTGGTTCGATAGTTGAATTACTATATATTCCGTTCGGAATCGTTGTTCTTTTTAGAGTTGAGACTCACGATTACCCACGTGATATACTAAATGTGATATGCATGCTGTTTATCCAACTTCGTTGAACATGCTACACTAAACGTTAAAGTAGGAATATAAACAATAAGTATTTATAAATACTATATGCTATAAAATTTCGAGTATCCGCGATGTCTGTACTTCGTTAACAACGTACAAACCTAATATTATCAGAGAAATAACGGACAATAATTAATTTCACAACATAACTTCCACCTCAAGAAAGGAAGACTACAAAATTCCCAACAGTCTGTACACCGTGTATCTAATATCGTTAACAATATACGAACTTAGCGTTCCTGATTCTAAATTCATCAACGGTATACATATACGGCTGGATAATTACAAAGATAAATTATACTTTTTTGGAATGATGGATTTAGTAACTTGTACTACTTATAAAATCTTAATCATCCATGGTACACGAAACGCGATAGTTTTATTACAACACTATCGAGCAACAAATAATTCCACGACATAATTTCTGCCTCCCCACCCTCCCCCCCCAAAAAAAAAAAAAATGGAAAACCGCAAAATTTCCAACAGTCTGTACACCGCGTATCCAATTTCGTTAACAACATATAAACTTAACGTTCCCCGTTGAAAGGAGAGCCAGAACGTGGAAAAAAAAGGACGAAAGATCGAGTACAGTTAACCGCGCGATATCAAATTTTCAACCGTTTGCAACACACCGCGCGCGCCATTTATTTATCTTCGGAACGGCCGCGCGACCGAAGCAATTTTCCCCTTCGAAAACTGCGTTCGCAGTTTTTTTTTCCTCTTTTTGTTTTTTCCTTTTTTTTTTCGTTTCTTTTGACGAGCGAGGAAAAACACGTGTTCGCGGAACACCGGCAGTAGCCCCGGGTTTCGGGACCCCGTATTCGGTCTCGTCGTCGGTCCACTTGATCGTTCGGTTCCCCCTTTTCGGTGCCCTCCGTTCGTCCAGTGCGGTATCCCGCCGCCAGCATTCCCCCTCGAGCATCTTCCCCTATCTCTTGGCATTTTTTCTTCTTTTTCTTTTTTCTTTTTTGTATCATTCCACGCGCGCTGCCAGGATCCCCGGGCGTCTGTCATCCCGGTCCCTCTCTCTCTCTCTCTCTGTTCCCCTCTTTTTTCCTGAAGCCCTTCGTGGCGCGGCGAGGGCAAATTTACGAGGGAAGAGGGTGGCTCGCTGGCGTGAGCGCGCGCGTGAGCGTGTGCGTGTGAGAGGCTCGAGAGGGGGATGGGGCGGAAAGCGGAGGAACAGAGAGCTGTGCGTTGAATTAATTCGCGCTTCGCTGAAGGTCTCTCGTTCGAAATTCCCTCTGCCCGCCTCCGCTCCCTCCGTTCGCTATCCCGCCGGGCCACCCTCGTCTCTCCTCTCGCTCTCTCTCACTCTTTCTCTTTCTCTCACCGGGCTGGCTCGTTTCCCGATCCTCCGTATCGGCAGCGCCGGTCCTGCGAGAGTATCGCCGCTGAAATCGCTACTCGTTCGGCTAAATACCACGGAAAGGCTCGGCCCGATGCAAACGAACCGTTTGGGAATCGGGCCTCGGATCGTTCGGCCGCGAATTAAAGATATCTCCCCCTCCCCCCCCCCACCTCTTCCTCGTTTCTACTCCCATGGGCAGCACCCCTTTGCTACTTTATTGTACGACGATACATCCTTCGCCTGCATGTTACACGTTACGATGTGTATGTTCCTCGTATCGTTGCCTCGTTCGACCCCACGTAGAACCGGATTTTTCTTTGCTCTTGCTAGGAAAACAAGTTACCGTTATTGATTACTATCTTTCCGTCTGGTGGAAAAGTACTGTGGTCCCGTGGTGGTATGATAATTACGCAAGGTTCGTTCAAGAAATAAACGATCTTCGTTGAACAGGGGTGAAATAAATTTTCGCCAAATTTATGGCAGAGTTTCGTTCAACGACAATGCACGTGCTTTATTCGCTTTGCGTTCACATTTCGCGACATTTTGGTATTTATTGAACAAACTGCAACATTCTAAACAGATAACTTCAATTTTCGCGTTATAAAAATGAGATTTACGTTTCTATACCTGTATGATGTTTCGAAAGTTACATCGATTTCACAGAGTAGTACTTGCCAGTAGATTTTACTTATTGCCAGGAAACTGTATTCGCATTTACGACGTTGTTTCTATGCAAAATTACTTCCTCGATTCCATTCAGAAAGTATCTCTAAAATATGTCCAATTTTTGTCAAACAAATCAGTAGCTTCGAAACGTACAAATGCGATGTAATTATAAAACTGATTACATCGATTAAGCTTGCAAGTCTTCTTTCTTCACGACCATCTCCGTGAAGATTCCAGAGTGTGTGTGTCGAAAAACGTTCGTACAGAGTATCAACGTACGCTCAATTCTTAAGTACCGCTTGGTCACTTCTCTTTGACCTCCCCGCCATCAGTTTCCTCTTCGTTTTCTTTCTGCTTTCTCTCCAGGGCCCTATTTCGTCCCCGCCACCTCCGTAACCTTCCTGGATCATTGTCTCGCTCCATCTTTGGTCCCACGCGAGCCCGTCCTTCTCTCCTTCCTCTCTTTGGTGTTCCTTTTTTTTAATCCCTCGCTTCTTTTGCTCCTTTTTCAGGGCCCTTTTCTGCCCAGGGTCCTTTCCCTCCTCCTTGGCTACAACCTCGACTCCTACAGCACTCCTCTCCCAAGCTACTCCTTGTCCTCGTTCCTTTCCCGATCCCCTTGGGTCTCTTCCTCCGTTCCTTCATCGCGCCATCTTCGTCGCTCTCTCGCACGCGCGCACCGCTCTACCCGATCCTACGTATATAACTGTCTCTCCCCTCGAAGAATCACCTCGGGGATAGACGTCCGGTCGGGCGAGTTCTACCAGAGGACTGGTCCCGTCCCCGGCGGTCTCCTCCTTCTTCCTCGTGGCCCTCTCGGAATCCTGTTATCGTCTCGACTATCTTCCCCCCCCCCCCCCACCAGAGTCGAATCACTCGGCTCGTCCCGCGGAATGTCTAGAATTAAGCCTTTTTTCGGGACACGAGATGCGTGTTCCTGAAAACTGGCCGATTCGGTAGCGATCGTTCGGGAAATTGGCAACGGTGGCAAATAGTAGGAAGGTCGAGGAGGAGGGGCAATCGAGAGCCATCGATATGTGATACACATCGTAGATCGTGGACTTACGTGTTAAATGTAACAATAATGACAATTAAATCGGGTGATAAAAGCTCGTTCAATCACGGCAAGAAGAATCGAAACATCTCAGTGAAATGAGAGAAAAGATTTGGCTAATAAATACTTATCATCTTAATATGTATCGTTCAATAAATGGTGCTATTATGTTGTAATATTGCACATTTCGTTTCTTACATGACATTATATCGCTATAATTTATTCTCTTACCACACCGACAATTACTTCATTCGATGTCTCAGTACGATATCTGACAGCTTCGAACATCGGATGGGTTAATTTAAGATAAGAGGAATTGATCTAAAATGGCGATCGACGAAGCTTGAAAAATGCGTGGATGAAGTTAACATGCTTCCGAGCATGCTTCCACTTGATTTCAAGTACGAGTACGCACTTGCTGCCTGCGTGCGAGAGAGATGTATTGAATAAAGCGATCGCGAAAGAGATGCGTATGGACTGCGTCGAGAATTTCTGAGATATATATATATATATATACGCGAATCGTCGTGTCCCTGGCCACCCACGTTCAAGGTTCGTTCGTTATTCCCGACGAAACTCGGCGAACGACAAAAATTCCATTAACGCTTATCAATGCCATTTGAAAGCCGATAAGACCGTCGCGCCCACTCGACTTCCGAATACCTGGGCTTTCGTTTACCGTATTTCGTGGCAAGAAAAACGATTTAACGAGGAATGTAACGCGACCGCCTGCAGCGACCAGGCTGAATTACCGCGTTCGCGGTATCCCGGATTGAATGGTAAGCGGAGTTTCATCGATTAATAACCTCTCCCTCCTTATTCGAATATTTCGCCTAGGCGGGTACATTTCGCCGGCGAATGGATCGCGAGAGAGAAGAGCGAGGGGAGAATTATACTAATTACACCGGCGATAGCGAAAAATAATTTCTTTTCACTCGGCGCGAATCTGTTAATAAACTTGTGGGACAAACGAGCGGACCGTCCCGTTTCAATCTGATAACCGAAGCATCTGCATAAAATATACCACGCTGTTGTCGCGCGACGTGCGTATCTTGAGCAATAAACATCGGGCGAAAACTTTTTTTTTTCCCCGGATTTTTTTCCTTTTAGCCGCGGTAATTAAAAGCGCCAGTTTGTTACGTGTTCTCGAATGATGCGACGTTCTTTGAGAAACGAGCTGCGGCCCAGAATTTCCCCAGGTTATCTCTGGTTACTTTGGCCCAGAAAGTTTGAGACTCGGTGGAGCTCGGAAGAACGTTGTTAGTTTCAAATTTCGATGAATTTTCAGAGATTTCGAATGATTTATCGCAAGACACGTAAATAGAAGCAATCGTTGCATTTTCAATTTCTTCTGACAGATGTTCCGCTTTGGTCGTTGGTAGATTTGGATTTGGGAAATTTAAAAGTTGGGCCAATTCCGATTTTTCGTCGAGGAAGAGGGCGAGCCAAGCGTCTAAATTAAAAAAACGACGGCGGCGCGCGACAGGGGTTGCTACGAACCACCCTGTATAATTCCTTTAATCCTAATTAACTTGCCTGGATAATATGGAAAGTTTCGCGAAATAGAAGCTCGCCCGCACCGCGCCGCTTTTTCCCCGGGGAAGTTGGCTTACCGCTGGGGCAACCGTCGACGAATCGATGCCACTTATTTCAATATTTCATCGTTCCAGCCTTGCCACCCGATGATCGTACCCCCCTCAAACGATATTCTTTCCCGTGGTACGTACATACATGTCGTGTATCCAGTTTACGAAGAGAAAATGGAGTTGATCAGTGTATTATAGCTTCCGATCGTTCTGGGCCAGGCTTTACGCACGATACAGGTTTTTCAAAAATTTACGTAATTTCAGATTTCAGAGGACGTCGCCGTGCGTCTATTCTGGAATCGTCGGAAATTATAGCCGCGGTGGGCGCCGGTTGAAAGCGTAAACACGCGGCGGCTGGTCCGCGCTGCGGATGAATGAACGGCGTAAAGCCTCTATTATTAGCAGATGGTAGATTACATCGATCCTCTTTTCTTCTTTTTTTCCATGCCTGTCGCCCGGCCTCTTTATCCCGGCGTTCCCCCTCGTCGATGCACTTGGATATATACCCCTCCGGGGCATCCCCTCCGCAGTTTATGCCCCCTCCTGCAAGGGCGTCGTCGCGCTGCCAATTACTACGCGTGACGTGCGATCCGTTGCGCTCTGCTAATTAATTTCTGCCGCCGCGGACGGAAGCTGCTTGCCGTGCAGGAGACCCGGCCACCGCCGTTAAGCGATATCGATAGTTTCGTTTTCCCCGCGTTCCTCCATTTTCTTCTCGGTACACGATGCTCGACGACACAGACTCGTCCGTGATACGACGATCAGAGAGATTTGAAATTGATCGCGAGGATCTTCCAAGAGGCAGACCTGTTCCTTTGCAGGAATATATGAAAAGATATTTATTTTAATAGGAAATTCTAAGGATACTCTCAGTTGGATTCGACGATTGAAATTCATAATAAAACTAAAGTATTTTCTCGAACGGAACTATTTTTATTCTGAGAGGAAATTCCATGGACACCAAGTGGACGAAATAAACTTCCATTTAAGTTTCATGCATAAGCAGTCTGATCTGATTTTCCAAATTAAATGCTAACCCAAATCATAACTATTGTCGCAACAAAATCTTCCAGAAAATCCAGAAAAATCTTGCCAGAGCGAATGCCCACGAAAATTCAACGCGTTAACACAAACGCAAAGTAATCACACCAGCGGCGTGTTTGCCACGGTTTCTAGCTCGTTCTCTGTTAAACGTCCATAATCACCGTTCACCGGCGTTCCACGAACGTTTCGAACGGGCACACGAACGCGCGTACACGCACATACACACGCACGCACGATCGAAACGAAATTAGCGGTACCAGCATCGATCCTCCAGAATCGGTATCAAACGGAGGTGCGAACGAATGGAAAAAAAAAAAAGAAAAAAAAGAGAAAAAAAAGACAAAAACGCGGTATCGCGCGAACCGACTGAAATACCGTTTTACAATTCGAATTATCCGGCGTGATCGGCGGACGAAAACGTCACAGCCGCTCGACCCGGTTAGACGCGATAATCGATAATCATACCTGGCTGAACGCGCGCCAAACTGGCACCTCGGTCGACCGTTGAAAATCAATGACGATGCCATCGGTCGTTTTGTCTTTTACGATTGCTAATCACCGTACGCCAGCCAAGCCAGTCAGAACAGCCCACCATCGACGCGTTTAATAATTAATCGCGATCGTTCCGTCGCCGACGGAAAATTCCCCGATCCTGTTGGAAATTAGCGCGACGACTCTATGGGATCTACAAGCAACATCCCTCCCCCTCTATTCTCCCGGCCGTTGCACGGTGGAACGCGCTGCAATTAGCCACGCTGCGAATTACCGAATTGCGAACAAAGCTGCTCCGTTCGTGTCGCTAACGCTCCCTCGAGCTTCTTCTTTTCTTTTTTTTCCCCCTCCCCCTTCCTTTTCCTCGTGAATTATTGTACCGTTGGATGCAAGGAGGCCGTCGGTGACGGGGAAAGTTTGCTACGTTAATTTAAAAGTGAAATATTTCCTATCGAAATGCAGTAAAGTTAGAGAGACAAGGAGAGAGAGAGAGTGAGAGAGAGAGAAAGATAGATAGTTTGTTAATCAATTTTTAATGTTCCAGTGAACACTTCTCTGAGAGAATATGTTTTCGAAAAGTCCACAAAGATTCTCTTTCTTGAGATACACATTAGGAATAAATCGATTGAAATGGGGATGAGAAACGTAGTTTGGTGATTTTTGAGAAGAAACGATGAAGAATGTTTATGTTTATTGAGCAGAGTATTTAGACTTCTTGTCACAGTACGTTCTCAAAGAATTTAGGGAATTTATTTGAGAGAATTAATTAAAGCGGTACCTTATTTCTTCTTACTAGTTTCATTAATACAATTTAAGCTATGACGTTTCTATCACTCATGAATGTTATTATACATTGATAACTGAAATGAACGTCTATCAGAGAAATAAAAATACAAGAAATAGGAAAGAATTTGTGATACAAATTCAAAAAGAGTAGACAATATTAACTTATATGTATATTTTATGAAAAATCACTCCATTACAAATCTATAAACCTTCTATGGAAAAATTGTGAATTGATCATTTTGATATTTTAATATTGTCAATCTATTACAATATGTTCCATGTTCCATTGATATCATCTTTTTAATAAAATCTTGCAGGTGTGCACATATTTTAGTTTCTTAAAGAAATTCTAAGATCTTCGAGAAATTTAGTTCTCGGGCATTTTTTCGACTTTACGGAGTATTCTAAATATTCTAAATTTTGCGAGCGACCTGCGTACGTTATGTTTGATAAAAATTTAAGTTTAGATCAAAGAAACGGAGGAGCGTGTGTAGAAAGTGTGGCGATAGTTGATGGGACGAATATGTAGTGAATAGGTAATGAGGTAGACGAACAGAGCCGTGGGTGCCGATTCCAATGGTGACTGCAGTAGTTTCGGGTATCATTCAAAATTCAAAGGGTACTCTCAACGAGCAAATCCACCTGAAGCACCGGCGCGTGATACGCAAAAATTTTTTGATCCTTCGTGTCTACGCATAAAGCTCGCGTATTTTTCTTGGTTACAGAAAGCGCATTCTTTTTTTTTTAATTTCGATAAGAAAAATTTGCAAATTTCTTACTTGTTCATTGTACGCTATGTCTGTCCACTGTCTCCATTTGATATCAAAGAATAAATTAACTTTTTGTGATCTGTATATTTCTTTGTCAACTAAGCACAATGAACATTTGCAATAAGATAATAAAAAATTTGGGCAAAAGGTTGAAAAGTACAATACGTTTTTATTTTGATATTTTACTATAACAAGTTAATGTTAATAAAGATTAATATTAATAATACTAATCACCATTAACAGAAATTAATAAGTATCACTTTATTAACAAAACATCTTAATAAAAATGATTAATATATATATTGTGCTTTGCATTCTGACATTCCAATATAATCAGTCAATTTTATTGTTAGTATTATTAATATTATTACTCTAATATCACTAGTATGTGAATGATATACGATCAGAGATATAAACATCAATCGATCGTTTGCTCGTCGCAAAATTTCAAGTCGCGAAAAGGCAAACGAGTTAAAATATCACGTTAAAAATAAATTGGATTGAATGGGGATTCGCGTTCCTTAAATTCTCTTGAGGTCTTGCAAATGCAAAATCCAAAACTGTCTGTCGTGTTCTAAGTTCACAACACGTGCAACTTTCACCCCAGAGGCTCTGAGAATTTCTACGGGATGCAGAATGGCCCGTAACCGTTGGAAGAAGTTCCGTTGATGATCTATTGACCTTCGTTACGAGATCAAAACTCGTGCTGGACCATGCAGCATCCCAGAACTGGATGGGGTAGTTTTCATCAGCAGGGTTACACACTGTTTCCACCCCTTGGATTTGAACGAGGGACGAAATCTCCGGAGAGTAATGGGAGCTGTTTTTCTTCTTCTTTTTTTTTTTATTAAAAAGTTGAACAGCGACAATGCTCAACGAGCGCGATGATCTCCTCTAATCGAACTTTTCAGCGACTAGGAAGATTCGTTCGTGCAATTGCACGCGGGCATTCCTTTAAGTCGCGTAATTGCCACAAATTCCATTTTATGTTACTGGAGTTTCTTTATCACTAGAATTCACTAAAATTATGTTAACTGAGACCTGTTAATCATTTACTTTTATTTCCAATTAATGACAGATACGAAATACTTCTGTTATCTATTTCATTTCTGTCTTTAAAGTTTTTCAAAAAATTTCCGCTAAATTATTAAAAATTTTCTCTGACGTTTCACTTTCTCGAAACTGCCAGTAACCGAGGTTCAAGAAAAGAACAAAGGAATTTATATTTTTAGTGATTTTACGAAGCATACGGTTTCATCTATAACGACTGAGGTTATTCTTTAGTCTTAAGTTAAAATTTCTATTTAGGTGTGACAGATTGTTTCGTTTCTTTGCAGCAATTATTAATGTAAGCACCAGAAGAGTTTGTGTCTTCAATATTGCATTAAACCATAATTGGGTCATAAGCAATTACGACAGTTACTTGATTTTGGAATATATAATTTCATTTTCTGTTTTATATTTCACGCGATGAACATTATTGATGATGTTTACCACGTGAAACACAAGGTGCCGAACACAAAACGAAATTACCAAAATTAGTGGCAGCTATGATTCAATATCGAAATATCAGTTAAATTCTTTTAAGGTTTGGGTTAGGTTATTAGTGTTTTTCTTTTCTTCGAGTAGTGTAAGCATTTGTGCGAATACTGAAACAAGCGTTCTAAGAAACTATGTACTGTATGCATTAGACAACGTTTATAATTCATCACTTATCTTTTGAAAATATTATGTCGGAGGATAAGAGAACATGCTTCCTTTCAAAAATGAAAGGAACTAAGAGGTTGAGTTTTATTACTAAAAGATATCATGTATCGTTTACTGTGAAGCAAAATTTTGACAGAAAGCAACTTTTGACATATATCATTAAATTAAAAATAAATTAAATTAAATTAAAAAGAAATAGCGCATCAAAAATTATTCTCAATAATTTGAGTCAGAGAATCATGTTCAGATTATGAATTACAGTTTCAATAGGAAAAAGCAAGTTGTAGATCTGTATAACTTGAATTCGAATTTTACATTGAAATTTTTCAAACAAAAGATCAATAAATGTAAGTATACATTACATTATTAAAGATTAGGGGTGTGCGAGAACTCGAAAATATCGGGAGCCGAATTAAAAAGGACGCTAGACAAGAACCGAACTTCGTCTTCTCGGATAAAGCTGAAGTTCTCTGACTTGACACACTAACGTCGTGGTTCGTCAGTGTGCCAAATCGAAGTTCGAGCACTTAGGGGCAAGTAGTCTAGCGCTACCCCAACGGCACAGTTCCGAACGGGTTCCGAAGAACCACTGCAGCCAAATTACAAAGGACGCTAGACTACAAGAACCTACCTCGTCTTTTCGGACGAGGCTACAGTTCCCCGACTTGACACACTGACAACGAAAGTTGGAAAATCTACTTTAGTGCAATGTCAGTAACAATAGTAACAACGAACGAAAAAAGAGCGGAGAGAAGGGATCTCTCATTTCGTTCCAAGTTAAATAAACGTGTCTTTGTACAGAATGCGCTCACAGTGAATTTACAAATACTAACTATCTTATAATTAACTAAAACTAAACGCACGCAACTTAAAGCTAAGACGCACGCATCCCACGATGTCCCTCGTCGTCCATCGGTGGCCCGCTGGGGGCCCAATAATTTACTTATCAACTAATTGTCCCTACAGTTCAGTTTAGATCGTGAAATAAGGAATAGAAACAAATTTTCACGATCGAAACTGAACTGTAGGTTGCGTAGTTCTCAGCTTGATATCTTTTTACAAACATTAAAGTTCGTAAAATTTTAATGTTTGTAAAACTATATCAATTACCAGGTCTCACCACGAGGAGGTGACTACGCACGAGACCCACCCGGGCCCTAGTCCCAACCACCCTCCATTACATGCAAATTCTTAAGGAATGCCGAGATTTTATTCTACTTGGCCCGGGGTTATGTACAAAGGAGACAGACGTTCAATAATTCAATTTCAAACTTAAGTCTAAATCTTAACTCTAAAACGCATGTATGAGATTGAACTATGGAACTCTGTCTCCCGAACAACGATCGCGTTAACAATCATACAATATATACAATCATACATTTCATACATTACATACGATCATGCATTACATACATTACATACAATCATACATTACATCTATTACATTCAATCGTAAATTACGTACAATCATACATTACATACATTACATTCGATCATACGTTACATACATTGCATACAATCATACATTACATACAATCTTGCATTACATACGAATGCAAGTCATACGATATGTCGCAAACACTCGCAGCCTTTCATACTAACAACACACTCGTCTAACATGAAAGTTACACAACAATTGTACAATAATTCGCAGCCCTAACAACGCATTCTGTACCAAAGGCAAGTTTATCGAACTTTGAACGAAATCAGGAGAATGAAACTATTAACACGCTTCAGTATCGTGTTTTTCAAGGGATATAACGCGAAATGAAATCGCGATTTGCCAGTGTGCCATCAGGGTTCGAGCACTTACAGGCAAGTAGTCTAGTGTTATCCCCAACGACACAGTGGGGTTCCGAAGAACCACTGGAGTCGGATTACAAAGGACTAGACTACATGAACCTCGCCTCGTCCATTCGGACGAGGCAGCAGTTCCCCGATTTGACACACTGACAACGAAAGTTGGAAACTCTGCTCTAGTGCAATGACAGTAACAAATGTAACTCTACTCTAGTGCAATGACAGTAGCAAATGTATCTCTACTTTAGTGCAATGACAATAACAATAGTAAGAACGATCGAAAAAAGAGAAGAGAGGAGGTGTCCCTAATTTCGTCTCAAGTTAAATAAACGTGTCTTCGTACAGAATGCGTTCACAGTGAATTTACAAATAATAACTATCTTATAATTAACTAAAACTAAACGCACGCAACTTAAAGCTAAGACGCACGCATCCCACGATGTCCCTGTGAGATCCCTCGTCGTCCCAGATATTAACTATCTTATAATTAACTAAAACTAAACGCACGCAACTTAAATCTAAGACGTACGCATCCCACGATGTCCCTGCGATATCCCTCGTCGTCCATCGGTGACCCGCTGGGGGTCTAATAGTTTACTTATCAACTAATTGTACCTACAGTTCAGTTTAGATAGTAAAATAACGAAAGGAAAGAAGTTTATACTTCCCAAACTGAACTGTAGGTTGCGTAGTTCTTAGCTTGATATCGTTTTACAAACATTAAAGTTTGTAAAACTCTAATGTTTGTAAAACTATATCAATTACCAGGTCTCACCACGAGGAGGTGACTACGCACGAGACCCGCCCGGGCCCTAATCCCAACCACCCTCCATTACATGCAAACAACTCTGCATTCTTAAGGAATGCCGAGATTTTATTCTACTTGGCCCGGGGTTATGAACAAAGGAGTCGTTCAATAGTTCAATTTCAAAACTTAAGTCTAAATCTTAACTCTGTAGCGCATCTGTGAGACTGAACTATGGAACTCTGTCTCCCGAACAACGATCGCGTTAACAATCATACAGTATATGCACTCATACAATCATACATTACATACATTACATACATTACATACCATCATACGTTACATACATTGCGTACAATCATACATTACATACATTATATACAATCATACATTACATATGAATGCAAGTCATACAATATGTCGCAATCACTCGACAGCCTTTCATACTAACCACACACTCGTCTACCATGAATGTTACACAATAATTGTACAATAATTTGCAGCCCTAACAGAGCATTGTGTATCAGAGACACTTTTATCGAACTTTGAACGAAATTAGGAGAACGAAACTATTAACACGTTTCAGTATCGTGTTTTGCAAGGCATATAACGCGAAATGAAACCACGATTTGTTACTATCATTGCACTAGAGTAAAGTTTCCAGCTTTCGCTGTCAGTGTCCCCAAATCGGGGTTCGAGCACTTAGAGGCATGTATCCGAGCGTACCCCCATCGGCACAGTGGGGTTCATTCGGAACCCAGGCTGGAGCAGTATTACGAAGAGCTACGTAGACTACAAGAACCGAACTTTGCCTCTACAGACATGAAGCTGCAGTTCCCCGAATTGACACCGTGACATCGCGGTTTGTCAATGTAGCAAATCAAGGTTCGAGCACTTAGAGGCAAGTTGTCTAGCGCTACCCCCAACGACACAGTGGGGTTCCGAAGAACCACTGGAGTCGAATTACAAAGGACGTTCGACTACAAGAACCTACCTCGTCCTTTCGGACGAGGCTGCAGTTCCCCGAATTGATACACTGACATCGCAGTGTGTCAGGGTGTCAATTCGAGGTTCGAGCACTTAGCGGCAAGTAGTCTAACGCAACCCCCAACTGGCACAATTAGGGTTCCGAAGAACCACTGGAGCTGAATTCTAGGGTACGCTGACTACAAGAACCTACCTCGCCCTTTCGGACGAGGTTGCAGTTCCCCAACTTGACACACTGCCAACGAAAGTTGGAAACTTTACTCTAGTGGGATGACAGTAACAAATATAACTCTACTCTAGTGCAATGACAGTAACCAAAGTAACTCTATTCTAGTTTCAATGACAGTAACAAATGTATCTCTACTTTAGTGCAATGACAATAACAATAGTAAGAACGATCGAAAAAAGAGAAGAGAGGAGGTGTCCCTAATTTCGTCTCAAGTTAAATAAACGTGTCTTCGTACAGAATGCGTTCACAGTGAATTTACAAATAATAACTATCTTATAATTAACTAAAACTAAACGCACGCAACTTAAAGCTAAGACGCACGCATCCCACGATGTGCCTGCGAGATCCCTCGTCGTCCCAGATATTAACTGTCTTATAATTAACTAAAACTAAACGCACGCAACTTAAAACTAAACGCACGCAACTTAAATCTAAGACGCACGCATCCCACGATGTCCCTGCGATATCCCTCGTCGTCCATCGGTGGGGGTCCAATAGTTTACTTATCAACTAATTGTACCTACAGTTCAGTTTAGATCGTGAACTAAGGAATGAATAGAAATTTTCACGATCTAAACTGAACTGTAGTTTGCGTAGTTCTTAGCTTGACATCGTTTCACCAACATTAAAGTTTATCGTTTACCGTTTTACAACATAGCTTGATAACGTTTTACAAACTTTAATGTTTGTGAAACGATATCAATTACCAAGACCCACCACGTGGAGGTGACTACGCGCGGGTCTCATTATAATGTATTTTAAATCAGTACTATTTCATGTATTTCTCACACAAGTCTCAACTTGTATTGAATTTAAGTAATTTTTTAGAAAGTATCAGTGGAATGGTAATCGTAAAATAAGGCATAATTGTTTGATCGATCTAATGATTAATTTAAGATATTGAAGAAATATTCTTGTTTGACTAGTTAATAGTAAATTATTGACATTAATCTAATCTTTCGGTCGTTAATGATGCGATACAGATAATAAAAATTTCTCAGAAATGTATCAGTGACTTGATTACTACAAATTTATTAAAAATTTTAAATATGACTTCGAAATGTTATAGAAGAGAATTTATAGTTTAATTGTTACAAATAAATTATTAGAAATATTAGATAATGTTTAAACAATTAGAATATTCAGAAATATTATTTAAAACTCACTCCTAAATTTTGGTCGATGTGCACACGACGAAAGTTCAATTGGTAATGAGGCTCCATACCGCTGAATGTTAATCATATGTTTTGGTCGTCAATAATCCAGAACAGTTGAAAATTTTTTTTCAAAACTCCTAAAATTTGATCGATGTGTACACGACGGAAGTTTAATTGGTAACGAGTCTCCGCTCAAGGTTAATATATATTTCGGTCGTCAGTAATCCAGAATAGTTGATAATTTTTTTTAGTATTTTGAAAAACAATTTTTCTATTATGCTAATCAATATTTTAGTAGTGTTTACATTTCTGTCGCAAGGTTACAGTTTTCTGAATATGTAACAATCTTAAACATAATAATTTATTAATTTTTTATCGGCTAAAACTAAATTTACATTTCTCTGATATTAATTTTTAAGATATAACCGCATTGATGTATATTAAATAGAAATTTATGTAGAGAAAAATTATGTAGTGAAAAATCGAGTTAAGCAGTGATCGTCGCTTTAGAATAACACATAAGCGCATAAAAATCGTATAAAAATTTTCGCTGGTTTATTGTTTCAGCGAGAAATATATTGTGTAACTATCTTTTCCGTTATTGTAAATAAAATAATTTAATTATTTCAAATAAATTATTGAAACTATGAAATAATGCTTGGGAATTCAATCATTGATTCAATTGTTACAAGTAAATAGTTAAAATTGTTGATATACAAAAATATTATCGAAATGCATTATTTTACAGTTTGAATAATTCATTTGAAACAAATTATTTTATTTCTGCAATAGTTCTAATAATTTTCACAACTTTTACATTACGATTAAACAATTAAGTTAATCATTTCATTCAATAAGTCAGAGTCATTTCTCTTAAGTACATTGTTCAAGATTCTTATAAATTATTAATTAATAATTTTAAATAACACTTAGAAACATTACAGAGGAGAATTTATTGTTTAATTGTTGCAGGTAAATTATTAGAAACCTTAGATAATGTTTAAACAATTAGAATATTCAGAAATATTATTTAAAACTCATTCCTAGATTTTGGTCGATGTGCACACAACGGAAGTTCAATTGGTAATGAGTTTGTATCGCTGAAGGTTAATTTAATGTTCCGATCATCAGTGATCCGGAACAGTTGATAATTTTGTTTTAGTATTTCGAAATAGTTTTTCTCTTATACTAATCAATAGTTTTTAGATTTCTATCGCAAGATTACACTTTCACAAGTACGTTACAATGTCAAATGTAATAATTTATTAATTTTTTTTATCTATAACTGGCTAAAACTATATTTACACTTTCATGATATTAATATTTAAGTTATAACTGCATTGATGTATATTAAATAGAAATTTATGTGGAGAAAAGTTATGTAGTCAGAAATCAAGTTAAACAGTGATCGTCGAGTTAAGAGTAATCGCGCAAAATATATAAATTTTTTCACTCGTTTGTTGTTTCAAATTGCAAGGAACATATGTATTATGTAACTATCTTTTCCGTTGTTGTAAATAATATAATTTAATTATTATAAATGAATTGTTCAAATTACGAAATAATGCTTGGAAGTTCAATCACTGATTGAATTGCTACAAATAAATGGTTAAATTTCTTAAATAATATACAAAAATATGATCGAAATGCATTAGTTTACAATTTGAATAATTCATTTGAAACAATTAAATTTTTAATAATTAAACTATTTTATCTCTACAGTATTTCTAGACACTATTTTATAATTTTCACAATTTTTATATTACGATTAAATCATTAAATTAATTATTTCATTCAATAAGTCAACGTCATTTCTCTTAAGTACATTGTTCAAGATTCTTATAAATTATTAGTTAAATATTTTAAATAACACTTAGAAATATTACAGGAGAGAATTTATTGTTTAATTGCTGTAAATAAATTATTCGAAATATTAGATAATGTTTAAACAATTAGAATTCGAAAATATTATTTAAAAATTCACTTCGAATATTTAATCGATGTACACACGATGAAGGTTCAATTTATAATGACCTTTTTCGCTGCTCAACCATCAGATAAAGGTAAAGTCAGCGATGTACAGTAGGTGGTAGTCAATTCCAAAAATACTATTTCTATTACAGTAATCAATAGTTTTACAGTTTTTATGTTTTATTTAGTTAAAATTTTTCAATTTTACAGTTGTTTTATAGCTCCCATTAATCTTAGGCAACAATAGATACTGTAATTTTAAGGGTGCGCGAGAACTCGAAAATATCGGGAACTCGATGGTCGGGACGAGTCGGGTTGGATCAGATTCCCGAAAATTTCGAGATTCCCGAAGGGATCGGGTTTCCCGTAAAAGTCGAGATTCCCGAAAATTTCGAGAACCCGGTTACCGTTTCTCGAACTACTCTACAATGCTGTATAGCAGCCTACAAAATATGTAAATACAGTTCAATTTCTCCTGCCAGTGAAGTTATTGGAAACACGGTTTGCTAAGAATCGTGTGATCTGATGTAAACGAACGTGTGACTACGTGCTTAGTACATTATGCACGCTATTGAGAAATTCGGGAAGCTCAGACGTATATTTCAAAATCTGTGTAAATTTAATAAAGATTAGAAATCTTTAAAAAAAAATGTCGAGCGATAGTGAAGAAATTTCGTGTTCCTGACCCAACCCGATATTTCAGGTTCTCGCGCACCTCTATTAAAGATCAATAAATACAAATATAAATTATATTAAATTTGTTAATCAGTTACATATTAATCAAAGATTCTTTATTTCGATACTTTACGTCTGACACGATGTAACAATACTGTTCATGAAAATGTTAATAGACTGCTGATGTTTATGGAACTTCGGAACATGCAATATTCAATACATTGAATATTTATTATAATACTCAACAAATGACAAAACGAAATTTCTACTTTTTTTTAGATTCCATTCGTAAAACCACAAAACTGCACGAATATCCATAATCTGAACATCAAACGTTTTTCCATCAAGTGCCGGGTGAAACGAACAAATACGGGGGAAAGGGGGAAAATCAAATCTTGAAGCGAGTCACTCGAAATCGTCACGACAAGATTATTGCAGTTACACCGTATCTCCGTGTCCTGGATTCGTGTACCAGCGAAATCGCCGTGGAACACGAGAATCGAAAAGAAAAGTAAAAACTTGAAACGCCGCCAGCGATATCCCGGCCGCCGCCGCCGCCGCCGCCACCGTCGGTTTAGTTTATAATAGCTTAACACGGCAGGCAACGCACGTATGCTTTCGATACTAGAATGACCGGGAGGAAACCCTTATATTAATTAGAGCAGTTAAGGGCAACTATCCCCTTCACGGTGGTTAATGTGCTTTGCCTGATTCGACCCCCTAACGGGATTACAGAACGTGCGCGCGAGGTTTTGGCGTTGCTATGCAATCCAAACCCTGGTACACAGTGTGTGCTCTCTCTCTCTCTCGCGCGCGCCCACACACACACACGCCTTCCAACCCCCCCGTCGAGTATCTCTCTGTCCATGTTCCTACCCCAATTCGCTTGTGTCCACACGGATACGGGGCTGGCTCCGGTATTCGATTGGCTTTCGGTCTCCGGTGTTGGTAGAGAGCTGCAGGCAGCCGCCCGCCGCCTCGGGGATTTAAGATCTGATTTCAAATTATACCTTGGAATGGACCGGTCGATTTATCTCCGAGGAGTCGCTGCAATTATGCATGGCTTGACAGTTTCGGTCGCGGGCAAATTAACTCGCTACTGCCGAGAGAAGTTACTTCCGTTCTCTGCCTTTGTTCCTCCTCCCCCCCCCCCCTCGTCGGCAGAATGTCTTTAATTAGAATTTTTAGGAGGGAGTTCTCAGGGAAATTTTACTCTCGCGAAGCGCGCGCGAGTGTGGAAAGTTTCGATGACATCGAAGAATCTTTGTTGCGAGATATCCGAGGAATCGTTACTCTCTCTCGCTTCTTCTCTTTTCTCCCTTGATGCAGGAAGCGTCAAGGTATTTTCAATCGTCAGATTGCGGACTTTTACGCATTTATGAAAATTCGATAGACACGAGAATATAGAAGGATATATAAAATATATATTTCACCTGACCTCTATCTATTTAGATCTGTTTATAAAAATATGAAACTGCATCCGAAGTTTTATGAAGAAGGTTAATAAATTTGATTTCGAAGTGCGTCACTTTACTATTTTCAAAAAATCCTTGCCAAGATAGTTTAGGATCGTACAGATTTCATCAGTTCTTGAATTAGAAAACTGCTATAAGCTTCGAAAGCTTGAAAGTCAATTACTATGAATCACTTTTCATTGAAAACCACTCGTGCCATGCAAATATCTTTCTGTTATTGAAACTATAATATATATTATTATTACAATATTACGTTACATCTAAACTGTTTCATGATTGAAAGTTTGACAAGAAAACTATATTTGTATTATAATTTTTGATGGAAAATGATTTAGAAATTGATCAACTTCTGCTCTTTAATTATTGACTTATCACTGATTTATTAGCGAATCCTTTCTATTATTAATTTCAAATGATTTTAGGAATTCTGGTATCTACGTTGCGACTTATTTCATTTTATTCATGTATCTTTGATCGTTGTTTTTGAACCAAGAGAATGGAATAGGAGAACGGCTGGGTGTAACGGTCTGATAACGCTGTACAAAGGTGGATTATCTTTATTGTTTAGCCCTTCTGATTCTTAGCTCGCATGAGAAGAGCAGGAAGTGCCTGTGGTTAGTTTGTACAGCGTGAGGGCAAAGGAATGTTTAATTTATCAGATATCGTTTACAAAGAGAGCCGCTGCTATATTTGTATGCAGCTGCTTCTATAACTTTAGTATAAACGGAATTGTAATTTTAACGATGATTTTTTTTTTTTTTAGTCGATTTGTGCATTAATAAAATTTTCCTTAGGATTTCATACACTTTTCATACAGAAGCTGCAACTTTTTTCTAAAAGTGAAATAGAATTTTATTCAGAAGCGGAATAATTTGCCTAACAAAAGATAGAATTTTAAGAGAAAAAAAGTAGATCAATTTGTATTTCCTCTAATAGAAAAGAAAGAAAAATAGAATTTCAATTTATTAACTAGAATATAGTCTGGAAAATACCATTACATTACTCCGGAATTCAAAAACATTTCTAAAAATTATATTAATAAAATCTCTCTCTTTCTCTCTTCCTCGAGGTGATGAAACGCGATAATAAAAGAACGCAACTGATTAATTACGAAGGTAGTCAGAGGAAGGCGGGGGGGGGGGCAAGCCTCGAGCGATAAGGGTGGTTAACGAAGAACGGCTCTGAAGTGGCAATTATTTCGGTCGCGATGATCGTTCCTCCTTCACGGTTTTCTACACCGAAATATCCACGCAGGGTATATCGGAATGTATAATCGAGTGACAGGCGACGTGCGCGTGGCAGCGCTTAATAAAGCAGCCAATAATGCGACTGATATGTCGCACCCGGAGGCGCGATGGCGGTCCCGATGCCAAAATCCGTAATTACATCTTCGTCCCGATGATGACAAATGTCCGTCGGCCCGTGCATACATACATCGATGATCCCCCGGCTTCCACTTTTACGCCAGCAGAAACAACGTGAACATTCATCACGCGTCTCAGATGGAAAACCATACGCTGCACTTTCCCGGATGGCGTACGTGGGCAGAAGAATCGAGGTTTTCACCGGTTTTACCGCACGCCAGACAGATGACGTATGTCTAACACCTCGGTGACTTTTTTCGGTTTCCGGAATATCTTTTTTCACATAATATATTTTGCAGAGATTTGAATATTTCGATCGTCGCGTATAAAATATCGACGTGCACCTCCTGATTTTTTTTTATCTTCTTGCATTTTTCTGATTTTCAACAAAATGTAAGAAAAGCGACGAGTTGTTTGCGCCTGTGAGAACATTTATTCAGCAATGTTTGATTTCTCGCTTGAACATCTCCTTAAAATATTATAGATTCTGTCTGTTTTCTATAATATGGTATATATTGTAAAATTTATATTACAAACTATAAGATATACATACGTAAAACAATGATATATAAATTACTATTTTATTTGCTTCTAATTCTGAAGAATTGGAGAATTTCATACTTTTCGCTGAAATATTTGATTTACGTCGTTCCAACAGGTGATTTTTTTAATAACCACAACAGTTGACGTGCTTTCTCAAACGCAGGGAAAATCCGATTCCGAAGATTCAACTCCTCCTTCAATTCCATCCAAACCCTTTTTCCTCGTGGACAGAAACAGTTTCGTTCTATGAAACTCACCATTTTACCCAATTCTAACTTCTTCCAATTTTCCCTATGGACTCGGACAAAACTGCTTTTTAGGCCCGGTTGGCTTATCCAATTCCAACTTCTTCAAATTTTCTTCGAGAATTCGGCACCAGCCTTTCGCGAAGCCCCTGACTGTTTTTCAAAATCTAAAACCATCTCTTAATTACATTCAGAAGCTTTACTGTACAACGAAAATTATACCATTCTTTTGTTATCAACATAATTTTCAAATTTAATTCTTTCAGTGCTTAAATAATATCGCTGAGTGACTATACCAGTTGATTGAAATTTTGGATATTTGACAGGAGGGAGATTATATCAAAGAGAAATGAAATCATTAAAAATTAAAAAAATTTACTGTCATAGTCTCCGATGGCTTGATTTTTGTGCAAACTCGTATTTTTCAGAACATTGATAAAAATTATTCGATAATACCGAGTATTATTGAAAATTTGTATCACGTACAATCTGTCTGTTTGAAACTACTTTATTATTTCGTTAATTTACGTATCTATGAAACGAAAGAATCTGACAATCTAGCAGCAGTTGAGGATAACTGTATGTTCGCACAATTCTATAAAAAGAAAAAAGAAAAATCTTGTTTCCTCGACCGCGAAAATTCCACATCCTCGAGATTCTCGTACAGATCCAACCCCTCTCGTACAGGCCCATCCACCCCGAAACTCCATCCACTTCCGATCGTTCGACCGAAGCGCAAACAGCGGCCGTTTCTTAACCCCTCCGCCCCCTCGCCGCCACTTAACCCAATTCAAACTTTCCCCAATTTTCCCTATGAATTCAAATGGAAGCTCTTGCCGAGGCCCGGTCGCTTCACTCAATTTCCTGTAGCGCTCCTCGAGGCCGAGCTTCCACTCCGTCGTCGTCGTCGTTGTTGTCGTCGTCCGTCTCCTCCTCCTCCAACCCCCTCCGCCGATCTCACTCTTTCCACCTGCGCTCTTCACCGGCAGCCTGTGCCGTGGCGTGTCTCTCTATGTTGCTCGAATCCCCTAGGGGGGATGATGCGACCGTGGCGGGCACCTGCCGGGCCAGGTAGTGGCGTGTGTATGCACATGGGCGCCGGTTAATAAGGCAGCCAATAATGCGAGTCGATGTGTCGTGGCACGGCGCGCGGTCGCGTTGCTGATTCCGGGCGCCGAAACGGCCGTAATTACATCTTCATTAAAATGATGGCGGGCGGGCCGTGTTGCAGCAGCGTCAGGTACATAGGCACCGTGTGCACACACCGACCAGAGAGAGAGAGAGAGAGAGAGAGAGAGAGAGAGAGAGAGAGAGAGAGAGAGAGACGGAGAGAGACGAGGGGGACGAGTGAACTCGGAGGACGCAAGCCGTGGGAGGACGTGGGATGGAATGGGAATAGGGGATGAGACAGCGGGTGAATAGAAGGGTGGAACGGGACGGCGGCGTGTGTAACACGCGGGTAACGTGGCCGCGTGTAAACGCGCGCCCACGCCCACGCGTTCGTTCGTTCGTTCGTTCGTTCGTTCGTTCATTCCGGCACGAGATGGTGGAAGTGGATTTCTGGTATCTGTATCATGGTTAGCCGTCGTTGTACGTAACGTGGTGTGAGGGGCATCGGGTGGATGCGGAGCACAGAGGAGAGGGTGGGCGAGGGTGGTGTATAAATGGTCGGTGCGAGAGCGAGGTCGGGATATAGGATGGAAAAGCAGGCCCGAGAGAGAGAGAGAGAGAGAGAGAGAGGAAGGCTGTCAGAGAGTCGGTGGAAGGTGGTGGAAGGCGCGGAGGCGGACGAGGCAGAGGAGAGCCACCGGTAGAGGATATGACGCTTGGGGGTGGGTGAGAGATGGAAAGTGGGATCGATGCGTCGCGCCGCGGGCCGATGCCTGCTCGCACTTTCAAACTGACACCGTCCTGGCGCGCGCGTCCTCCTTGTGTGTATGTGTATATGCGCGGCCGCGACCCTGTGTGCGGCGTTCCGCTTTCACCGCGCTGCACCGACATGCACCACGCGCGTGTGCGATACCTTATGCTTTCGACCGTGCCGCGTTTGCCTCGTGGACGTCCGCCGGACACGAGGCATGTTTATCGCGACCACGGATCCCCGGTGTGGAGAGTTTGCTTCACGCGACCGTCTGTTTGTTTCTTCGGAAGAGGCAGTTTGCTGGTGAGCGAGGAAGGGTGCGAAAAGATTAGACGCTATTTTTGAGACGAGGAGAATTTTGGATTTTCTGTCTAGGAGAAGTCAATGTATGTTGCCGATCCCTGCTTGACTTTTCTTCTCGTCTTAACAATTGGGTCAAGGGGATGAATGCGATTGTAGGTTTAGGTGTTGCCAAGATTTATCGATCTTTTTAGAGGCGTCGATGGACAGATGGACGAGAGGATTTAATAAAAGACACAGAAGGATGTATGAAATGTTCTTTGTCGATTCGAAGAAATTTCACGTTCGGGGTTTTTAAAAATATGCAGCAACAAGTTCTATTCTTCGAAGATCATTATGGACCCCGCAAAGTATCACAAGACGTTTATAAATCATTTCCATGTTCGTTAAAGACTCTAGATCCCCGAGACAAATATATGTTACATTCGTTTGAATTATTTCGAAAAAGCGACTGAAAATAAAACCGATCGAACAGCATATGGGTTCGACAGTGAAATATACCGGCCAGAGTTAATTAAAACTGACATATATATTTTAATTTTAAACATAGCTGGCCGCCGAGAAACATTTATTATACCGCTTATTCGACATTTTATCGTACACCGGCTTACGTATCATTTCTTTCATCCTCCGTACGTACCTGATCCATTCATCAGAACTGTCCAGTCGCTCGAACGCCTAATTATTTTGAGCAGGCTGCTTTCACCGGTGGAAAAAGCGCAACCAGTTCTCACCGGCGATCCCGATGTTCCTCGGCGAAGCGCCGTGAAGAACTCAAAGAAATATCTTCTCTCGCCTTGGTAAGCGGCCACGTGAATGCGCTTTCCACTCCTTAATCCTTGACAGCTAGTCTACTCCGTGGGCCTTTTTGATCCTGCGACCTCGATTTACGAGCTATCGAACTGGCTGAAGCCGAAGCTCCTTTGAACTTTTTCATTTTCTAGTCGACGCGTCTACCGAGCAGCGGATTGTAGACGGTGTAACCCTGAGCAGAGTGTTGGCAATTAAGTTGCAATTATCGTTATCACCATACCGTAAACTCTGACGTGTGTAAACATTGTATGAAAAAGAAAACTTCAGTGAGCTATCCTGCTTTGTTAATTGCTTTGTTTGCTTTAGAAGTGGAAAATATTCGGTAATCGTTGAAAGATCATTTAATTCATTTGCTCGATAATTCGTACGACGTGAATATATTAACAATTTTATTTGAGGATTGAATGATAAATTGCGATTGCAATTGAAAGATCCATTAATCAAGAAATTATCAATGTTACATATAAAACGAACTATGATTCTTCGATTATTTCCCAGATCTTTCATGATTTCATTCTAAATCCCGAAAGATTTATAAAATCTGCATATTAAACTTTTCGGAGAAAAATGAAGCAGCCACGCTTGAAGCAGTATTATCGTATATCGTCATTAACATTTTTAAATATTTTTGACATTCCGATCAGTTCATTTAACAAGGAATCGTTACAAAGAATTACTACGATACAATCGATTATCTTCAAAAATAAGAACTACGATCCTTTCGACTTTTCGATTATCTCCCAAGACCATTTCATCCTGAATTCTCAAAAACAAAAAACAAAATAAAAAAAAAAGAAACATCCGCGAAACCCGCGCTTTAAACGCTTCGGCAGAAAAATAAAGCAGCCGGGCACGAAGCGTTTCGAACAACGATTTCCTGACATCGTTCGCCGGAAAAAAAGAAGGAAAGGGGGGGGGGGAAATACACACCCAGCCCATTTACCATGCACGCAGCAGCCGTCAAAGTCCTCGCGGCGCTTCGAGCGGAAAACCGTCTCTCTCGAAATCGATCAGAGCTTCCGGCCGCGTTTTTCTTTTTTCTTTCTTCTTTCTCCACCCTTTTCTTTCCTTTTTTTTTTCCCCCCATTTCTTTCTCCCTCCCCGTCGATGCGATTTCCTTGCCTCGGCCCGCTGCGGAAGCCAACGGAGACCACGACCACCGGCTCTCCACGCCTCACCCCCTTCAACCCCGTCCACCCACCCCCGCACGGACTCGATTCGCCACGGAGTTATTCACGACCGGCCGAAAGTGGCTCTCGATTGATAATCCGGCGAGTACGGGCTCGATTCCAGCGCGCACCGCTACTAAGCGGGACGAGAAACCAGGCTGAAACGAGCGTCAGGCCGGGAGGAAGAGAGCGGGTATCGGCAAGAGAAAAGAGGGTGAACGTCGGGCGAGGGGGGTTGGATCGAAGCGGGACGGAGAGTCGAAGGTTCGGTGCAGACAGGCGACACGGGGATATCGAAATAGGGCTAGGGTGGGCTGCCCTCCGCGCCCTCCCCATTCCACCCTCCACCCTCCATCCCCCCCGCCGGTAATGTGATTGCTCACCCGTTTCACCTCGTCCCGGACTACTTGCCGAGTCGTCGTTCAACTCATTCCGGATCCGACAGACCCCCCCTTCCCCCGCTGTCAACGTCCGGGAAGATTTCCCCTGGAAACGAGCGGCGATGGCTGCAGGCAGAGAACGAGAAAGAGAAAGAGAAAGAGAGAGGGTGGAATGGAGAGAGCGAGCGTACGGATAGAGACGAGGAGGAAGGGAAGGATGGGTTCCTGTTGCCGGACGGAATATAATTCCTGGCCGCGGAGAAGGAAGTGGTCGGTCATGCAACCGGCCGGCCTCGGCTCTCTCCACCCCTCTGGGAAATGCGCGGCTCGAGGAAGCTGGGGGAGGAGCGGGGTGGACAACAAGTGGCCAGCGGCCTTTCGAGGACTGTCCTCTTGCTCCGAGCTTGTTGACGCTCGTGTCTTTTTTTCCTTCTTTTGCCCTTTTTTCCGAACGGAGGCAGGCAGGAGGGTGGTTGGGGGTGGGAGGGGGGGAGGGGGGGAGGACCGTCCGATCGATCGCGAGATTAGTTTCGTCCGCGGAGTTCGGATTGCTAAGACGATCTCGCGATTTTCTTTCCTCCCCCCATTTTTCACCGCTTCGGCGGTTTCTTTCGTTGGTTTTGGCTCATATGTTATATTACGTGTGTATATTGTTCGATGGACCTTGGTCCTGGATGAGATACAATGTAAAAATATCGAGAGGAAAAAGAAAATTCGACAAAACTTATACTTTACTTTGTATTTCATATTTACTTTGTTTAATATTCCGTCACATGTTAATTCCTGTATAGGGTTTGACTGTAACGATGCAACAGGAGACGTTATATCGTGAATTTCCTATGTAATTAAAAACTTCCTAATTGCACCATACGCAAATAAAGCACTCTAGAAAATCACTATTACGTGTATTAATGTTAGATGATCCGTGTGTGTTTCACGCGCACGCACAGGAAAGTTGTACGTTTATATTCGAAGACACGCCTTACAATTACATTACTTCTGAATGAAGTATAGCAGAAAATACGAACGTGATCCCTTATCTCCATATTGCAAAACACGCGGACAGAAGCATCGAAAGATCTCACTACGGCAGACAGCTCGAGCTTCGACAGTTATCCTCGGCGTAATTTCAAACGTTTCCAACTAATTACTCTAATCTCTCCCCAGAAATCTTACATCTCCCATCCTTTTTATCTCTTCGTCGTCCGGACAAATTACACCGTACCTCCAGCTTCCCGTTTTACTGCGGAAAGCGTCTTCCTATCTTCCTCTCAAAATTCTCTTCTTCGATCCATTCACCAAGCAAAAAGCTACGACACGCTCTTGGCACCGATGCATCGGCGTTCCCCATGGCGAGGCAATATTCGAGGCTGGAAGGGAACACGGCTTAAAAATTCCGCGGAACAAGAGAGATACGTCAGCTCGTAAATCGTTAGAAGCGGTAGTAGATCAATCGAGGAGCCGAGATTTCTCCGTTAGAAGACGGAGCGGCAATCACCGGGAGACGATCAATCTCGTGGCGGCGATTTTCAGCCACTGGCGGTCACCCACAAACTGTGGCCACAGGACACAGGAGTAAGGGTGGCCGGCCGAGGGTCGAAGGTCAATCGTTGAACACTGGGGGCGAGGGGAGAAGGACTTGGTAAGGGTTCCACGTTTTATCCGTGTCCCATCTAGCTTCTTCGATCCTTCCCCCTCTCGATCGCGATCGAAATAACACGTTGCCGGATTAATTCGCGTCTTCCTTCTGTTCGCGTTGTGCATTTCGATCGTTTAACACACGGGCGCAGGATGGACGATGATTTTGATATTTCATATTTCATAGTTTAGTTAGGGAGTACGCCGTTTGGTAAAAAGATGTGAGTAGATGGCGAGTGTTTCGGCACTTGTGGGGAATTTAAGTTTCCAGAAACAAATACAATTTCATATAATGTTAAAAAATATATAATACACAAGAGGTGTAGTACTTGTTTGTTATAATATTTAGCGAATGAGGTAAATTTTTGTTTCTTTAATTTATGTAGTGTCGACACAAGACGATATTTAGGCATACTAAATTTTATGTACTCACTGTATTTATATTTTATATTTATCGTTAGTTTTCTATATACTCTCATTCATTTTCTATATACTCTATTTTCTATAATCACTATTGATATTATTCAGATATGAGCAAAATTTCGACATATTTTATACGCTGTAATATTCAAAATACAGATATAACAAAGTATAGCATGTAGAATTAGTATTAAATTACAATATTTTTTTTTTTATTTTTAAGAGGAAGTTATTCTTTAAAATTACAATGCATATTTTATTCTCGTAATTATAACAGGAATTGCGTAAAAATGTATCAAAAAGTTCTATGAAGTCTGATACACGCCGCCATGAATCATTAAGCTAAAAGAATTCACTTATTAAACGTAATTAAAATTACATTAAAATCACATTCGTTACTCCCCTTTAAAATCGAAAAATACCCCCGTGAAGCTGAAAGATGGAATATCGAAACGAGAAGTTAACGATTAGAATCAATTCACTGATCCAGGAAATAACGAAACCAATCAACACGCGTGGTGGGAAGCCGGCGTATCGATGATAATAATAATAATGATTAACGCGTCTTCGCGTTGCATGTAGGTAGGTACAACGAGTTGTATACTAGTGTAACAGTATCTTGTTAATATTTCGTCTAATTTGTATTGTCGCGTGCAATATCTCCTTGATATTTTTCCGATAAAAGAGCGAGCCAGTGGAAGCAGCAGGATCGTAAAATGTTAATTGCGTTTTCGGTGATTGCCGAAATTCAATTTGCGGTAATTAATGGCGACTTTTTTTTTTCTTCCCTTTCTCTCTCTCTCCCAATCCTCGTCCGGATCACGAAGCACACCGTGCCGCGAGTCCCGCTTTCAGTGGAGTTGTCACGGGGCATTAAGTAGTTAATTAGAGTTTTTCAAGGATTCGTTTCAAACGGGGCGACATAAATAATTAATTCGATGCTCACGCAAAGCGTATCGTTATTCGCGAATTAAAGCCGGGAGTTTGCCTTTTACGATCGTTTAAAATGCCGATTACAGAAATTCGCGAGCTACGTATGTACCACCGTGGCAATTGTCCGCCAAAATTTGCGAGCCGAAATGATGCAGTTATCGCTGCGGCAAAAGCTAGCGAAATTCATGGTAACGCTTTCTAGCCGACCGCCATTGCGCTCCAGAAATCAACGTTCTCGCGAAATGGTTGATTGAATAATGGATTAGATAAAAAATCGCCACCCCCTCACCCCCCTGCGCGTTCCTGCGCGCGTGTAACTCGTACTTCTATGTGTTCGAAGGAAATATGTATGATATTTAGCGTCCCTTTTCACTTATATACGAAAAAAGACGTTTCAAGGAATAGACGATGATTCAATGCATGGATTCAAAGAAATACAGAACTATAGATATCTAAATATAAATATAACTACATACCTAACAAATATTAATGTAATAATAATGATATGCAATAATTGTACATGTTACAATTGCATAATTACATATATACATATAATTTGAAAAAAAAATATTTACAAAGAGGGATTATCCTGTCTATTAATATCGAATTCTTGAAAAGTTTCCAGACATACGTAAATTAAGGGTTGAAACGAATAGTGCCAAAAAGAATAAAAAGCGATACCTCTGACAGTAATGCATGTAAATTTCAATGTGGAATACGGTGAAAAAACTTTTAAGTGCTGGGACAGTTTATTCCAGCTTTTAGGGCTATAGCAGAACAGAATTACGATCGTAAATGGCAACTAAACTTTGGACGAAAGGGATGAAAGTATATTTTCCAGGGAATCTTTGCTTCTGGCAATTATTATCGTTGAATTAACAATACCGTGGTAATTCTTGGTTAAAAATTGTCCTTGTAACGGAACGATTTATCGAACAGAGAATAAAAGTTGTAGACGTGTAGCTTTTATTATTCATCTATTGTGGTAAAAATAAATAATCCTTTGTATAATTAAGAATCACATGTCAGGTTTGTACAGATTATTACATTATGTACAAATCACGGGTCATACACTGTACCTGTTTTGCTAAATGAAAATTATATATCATATCACTCTATCAACATACTTTACATACTCCATTTGCTTCCCTATAAATCGTCTCAATAAAAGTGTAGAAAATTGAACGTAATTCATACGTCAGATACTCTATCTATCTCTCGAGAAAGAGCTTTTCCAGAACCAGAATTAGTGTCTTTAAATACCACGAACATCCCCGTGGCGAACGATCTAATTACCCTCGAAATCTTGGCGATCAGAGGTACACACACACACACACACACACATGTATATATATATATATATATCAAACTGCTGCTCCTCGCGCGTTCGTTTCACGCTTCATCCGGCCCTCTCTATCAATTATCTCCTAATACTCATGCAAATTGGCTGCGAGGCCTCGACGCACGACTCCGGCTGCAGTCAATCAAGCGATGGCGCGCGCGTTCGCTCCAAGTTGTCGGAGGGCGAACTCGACAAGATAAATATCGGCGAAGCTCGACGGATTAACCCGACGCCGATAGCGCGACGCGAGAACCAGCGGAGAGACGACGGCGGCGGATGGGAGGGGGGAGAGGGGGGGCGGAGGGAGAGGGTGGCCTATGATTTCAATCTAGCCGTGGGCTGCGGCACGACGGCTCCCTCGAACGGAGGCCATCCAATTTCCGATCGTTCTCCCTCGGCGTCGATGGCGACCGGGACTCCGGTCGAGGTTTACAATTAAGCCGTCTCGCTTCGAGCCCTGGGCTCAGGCGACGCCCGCGCCCAACTGTCAACACTCCTCGTAAAAACTTCATCGTCCAATTTGCGCCCCGCTGGAACTGGCTGAAGAAGTGGAACCAGGAGATAGAGAGAGAGAGAGAGAGAGAAAGAGAGGAAACGGTGGCGGAAAATCGCGCGGTGATCTTAGCCGCTCGGTAAACGAATTTCGTAACGGAGACTCGATATGGACGATGACAGAGACGGAGAGGAGAGGAGTGAGGGCAGAAGGAAGTTGGAAAAAGGGGTGAGAGGGAAAGTCGGCGAGATGGTGGCGTGGAGGAGGAGGAGGAAGAAGAAGAAGAAGAAGAAGAAGAAGAAGAAGAAGAAGAAGGAGGAGGAGGAGAAGAGGAAGAAGAAGAAGCGAGCGAGTGGAGAATAACGATGAGGTGAGAGAGATGGGGGTGGCTCGAGGTGTGGAATATCAAGAGAGGGTTGGGTGTGTAGGCGGTGGATGACGACACGGCGGAAGGATTGAGGCAGGAGGGACGGAAACGGAAGGGTGAAAGTGGAGGAAGGGATGTGGGATGAGGAGGAAATATGGATGGCTGGAATGTGCGGTGAATGAAGCGGGGGGGGGGGAGGTTTCGAAGTTGAAGAACGAGAACTTGCGAAGTTCGACTGATAAAAAACTGAGAAACGACGGCGAACGTATATAGGTCGAATATAAGTTATCGAGGATAAGTCACCCGATGGGTTGGAGAGATACGAGTAGAAGAGATACCAGAAACAAACAATTAAAAAAATAGGGAGGAAGGGGGAGGGGAGGGTGCAATCGGTAGAAAAAGACGTCGAGTAAAGGGGGAATGGGGAGGAAAGAAAGAAAAAAAGAAACGAGACAGAAAATCGGCAGGAAGAGCTGGGAAGGGAAAAGGGCGAAAGGGCAACGTTACGAGAGAAAAACGGGTGAAAATCAGGAACGGCGAGAGCGAAAAAGAAGCGGAACGTGGGCGGAAGCGGGGACGGGAAAAATATCGGCGGTGAAAAGACGAGAGGGGGTGTGAGCGCGGCAGAAGGAGAGATTGCAGTTGACTAGCAAGGCTGCCGTAATGAAATCAAGGGTGTAATGGCCCCGTCAGAGCGCAAACCCCCTACGAGCAACCTCGATTCTCTGTAGCCACCCCCATTTTCACCACTCTCCTCCCTCCCTCCGCCGCCGTCTCCTCCCGGACAATTCCGGTACTCTTCTAGCTTTGACGTACCGTAAAACCATTACGCTTTAAGGTCGCTGGAGCATCGAACGTTTGAATGTCACGCCATTGCGCCGCGTATCGCTTTTCGCTTGCTTAAATTTACATCGTTCCTTGGCCGACGCCTCGCCCTTTTATACCGGGGGACCTGGACGAAGGTTCCCTTTTAACCCTTTCTCACCCGTGAAAGTGAACGCCGGCCGAATGCGAGCTCGTTAGCGAACACAAGCAGCAGCCTGCAAATCGAGCAGGTTGATTTTTGACTCTTGTTCCGTAGTCTTCCAAGCCTTTTCTTTTTTTCCTTTTGTTTTTTTGTTTTTTTTTTTTTTTGTTCAGTAGTTTATTTCGATCTTTGAGTTTAGAAATTGAAATTGGATTTCTAGAATTATAAATTATACAGGGTATAGTTGCAGAAATCTATGTGTATTGTATTTGTGAAGTTTCAAATATATGGAGCGAAAAAAAGAAAATTTTGAATGTTTTGTGGATATTGATTGATTCGTTAGTTGAGAGTACACTGCAAATCGAAAATATTTTATTTATGCCAGTCTGTACACACTTGCAAATAGTATACATACAGTATACAAGTGTAAAATTTATTCCGATTACAATTGTAATAATAAAAACATTTCGCGATGTTTCGATCCGATACCAGATATACAGAATATAAATATATTATATATTTTCGACACAAACAAATTTGTATCTATAAAATGTCCTTCTTCTTCTCCAAACTTCTTTTCAAATTTCGACATAGGTATGCAAATGTATCCTCTTTGGCTTCCCCTTCTGTCTTGCTTTTCAAGTTTCTGTTTATACTGAATTTAAAACTCACGAACTTTTACAAATCTTACGAATAAATTTTTAGACAAAAAAATTCAAACCTACTCAATACTATGTATTTCAAAATCGATTCGATTCTCGTAAATGTAGGTGTTTCTAATCCTACTGGAATTTACTCGTATCCTGTATCCTTTGGTGCAACTTATACGTTAAGGTAAATACATTTATCTTGTTCGAGTCTTCCGCGAATTCCGTTGAAAACTCGTGACTAATTAGCAAGTTCTATTCCACGGTGAACTAATCCGTTTGGTTGCAGATATGTTGATGATGTCGTTCATATAACGCATCAGAGATCTTAACTAGATTTTCAGAAAGAAAGAGACTACTACCACAGTTAATTTCTATCGTAATTTTAAAAAAGCCAGATGTACGATCAACGAGTCGATATTGCTATGTTCTGCGCGAAAAAGTCCTACGCGATTCTTTTAAAATTCGTAATTTAAAAAACAAAAATCAGCTTGTCGTCAAATTAAAAGCGATGGTAAACGAGAATTTCAAATTTCTAGAGCTTCTAGAGTTTTGAACAAAATCGCTCTATTCGAGATCGACGAGTTGAAAGCAAAAATTCTTAAAATTTTTCAAAATGTAGCGTCTTCCTGTGCAACCTTTCGGGGTTTTAAAGAAAATCCCGCCGTGATTTCAGAGAGATCACTCTATTTACGATCGACGAGATTAAAGCGTCGAAACAACAAAATCTCGAAATTTCACAAAAACGTAACGCTTCTCTGCGCGACCTTTCAGAGCTTTAAAGAAAATCCTGTCGTAATTTCAGAAAAGCCAGCTTATTTACGATCGACGAGTTAAAAGTGTTAACAGTAGGAGTTTAACATTTTTGAAAATTGTAACATTTCCCTCTGCGACTTTTTACGTGTAGCTTTAAAGAAATTTTATTGCAATTTCAGAAAAACCACCCTGCTCGCGGCTGGCAACGTTGAAAGAACTTTCAAGCAGAGAACTCCAAACTTTCGAAGATAACACTTCCCTCAAATCACAATCACGTGAGTCAAAGTAACACTAAAATATATATTTATTCATACATATGTACATACGTATTAGGCAGGGGGTTGCGAAATGGAAATTGCGTATGTATCCACGTTCGCGAGTAAGTTTCACCGAAATCGGCGACTGCCTTCTCGATTAATTTTATTCAATTCACCAAGACAATCTCGATATTTTACAATGCCCGGGCTAAATTGGAACCACGGAGGAAAAATGGGCTCGACACGTTCGGGAAGGGGGTTAATACGATTTCAAACCGCAGATTCCTTGCTCATTATCGGGCCGGATAAATGAAGCCCACCGTCCGGAACGTTTGCACGGGCCATTATCATGCAGATAATATCCTGCAATCGACCGGTAATGACCGGCGAAATCATTCCAAATAAATCAATAAATAAATAAACAAAATAAATCCAGCGTTGCGGCGCCGGGCTACCCAATAACGGGACGTCCCATGTACCAAAAACCGATGCGTTGTCGGAACAAAGACGGGCGAACGGCTTCGGTCGACGGTGGGAACGAGACGAACAAGCGATGCTGGGGCTGATTCGGTACGCGAAACCAGAGGTTCCTGCTCGCCGAAATCCTCCTAACCCATTGATTACGATACCGGCAAACAAGCCGTCTCTTCTCGTTCTGTCTCTCTCTCTCTCTCTTCCTCTTTGCTTTCTCTCCTGGTTCCTTTCTTTTTCTGACTGCGTGCGTGGGCTATCTCGGTTGGCGCGGCTGTCTTTTCCCCTCATTCTCTCACGAGGAGTTTCGCACACCATAGGTTTCATGCTGGCTCCCATCCAGAGCCGGGTTACGATTTCATCTTCCGTCTCCTTTCATCGGTTTTCGTCCTCTCTCTCTCTCTCGTTCTCTGCCTGATACTCGACACTCTCCCTCTTATCCTCTCCAACCCCTTTCCCACGTCCACCCCATCCACCGTTTCGTTCCCGTTCCCGTTCCTGGCTCTCTCGGTCGGTCTTCTCTCTCCCTTTCGGCTTCCCTCTTTTTCTCCTGTTTCGCCTCTTTCTCCCTTCCTCTTTCCTTCTTTCACTCACTCGCTCACTCGCTAACTCTCTCTCTCTCTCTTTCGTTCAAACGAGTGCTGCTCTCGGTGCATCGCAAGGAAGTTTTGCACACCACAGAGAGAGCCGGGTACCCGGCTCTTTCGCATCCAGAGTCAGAATTCCTGGCCCCTCTCCCCTGGCCTCGTTCAATGTCCCTCGTACCCTCGATATATATCCCCGTGCATTTCGTTTCCTCTCGTTTCGCCCGGTGTAGTGCCCTCTCTCCTCTCTCCTCTCTCCAGCCTCTTCCTCTCGCGCTGCCTCTGCCATTGCCGGTACGGCTGTGTGTTCCTCCTGCTCCTCCTGTTCCTCCTGGCTCCCTCGAGCGTGTTCCAGCTATACGGGGCCACCACCAGCTACCCAACCCCTCTCGCTCTTTCGTTTCCCGGCGTCTTGCCGCCCCGCGCCATCCAACCAGCCATCCAGCCATCCAGCCATCCAGCCAGCCAGCCAGCCAGCCAGCCAGCCAGCCAGCCAGCCAGCCAGCCAGCCAGCTCGTTCTCGGCGTTCTTTTTGCCCCGTTCTGTTTCACCACCGGTGGCGCGGTGGCTCTCTCCAACCCCTCTGCACACCCTTCTCTTTCTGTTTCGTCCTCTTCTCTCGCCTACGGCCAATCCTCCTCTCTCTCTCTCTCTCTAGCTTTTTCTCCCTTTCTATATCGCTTCTCTCGCACGGCTTCAACTTTCCCTCCTTCTCTATTCGCCGGACCGCATCGGCGCTCAACGCTCTCGCTCGCTTTTACAAGTGGTTCCAGCCTCGGACCGGCGCCGGTGTCGTGTTTCGCGTAATAGGTCGCCGTCTATGATACGCCGCCCAGGGGTGGCTCTCTTATTATTATTATAATCATTATCCCTTCCTCATTCACGAACCAGCGGCTAGAGGGGACCAGCAGGCACGTGGGAGGATAACGGTGGACAGGGGGGTGTGCAGGGCGGACGGGGTGGATGGAGGGAGGAACGCGCGCGTACCGTCTGATTTTCCGGCTGATCGCGAGTCACGCTCGCGCGGCCACGATCGCACGCTCCTCTCCACGCTGGCTCGAGTTATCGAGTTGTCGATATATCTTTGCTCGTTTTGGGTACGCGGCTGCGAGGGCTGATTAATCGGGACATCGCATGCGACAGAGATCGCGCCCGAGATACTAATAAGAGCCGCTGCTTTCCGACTCGACGACTCGCTCGCTGACGAGCTTGTGCATGATGGCTCTCGGGATATCTTGGGGAACCGGGAACCGCTGGATCGACGACATAGAGAGGGTGTCTCGTAATTTATCGCGGCACGATATGTTTGTACGTTTTCGGTCACGCTGGCTGCAAACGTTTTTCCCGTAACGCTACATGATCGTTGGATCATGGATATACGAACGTTTTTAGATTTTAGGGGAAAACACCGTGCCAATTTTAATCCGTTACGTGTCAGTTTTATGCATCGCCGTCTCGCGTTTTATTTTATGTAGTACATATTGGTTTTGGTATGGGAATTCGTACGATAATTTTGTTGTCGTACCGTTATTATCATTTAAAGGGAATTTATTACATTATTTACACATTATTATACATATTTACGTTATACAGAGTAAATTAATCTTCAGTATTAATTTTGGTACAGTAATCTTACGTTTGCTTTGTCATAGTACAGTTATATATTTACGTATATATTAATATACATCATCAGCTTCATCATATTTACATATATTATAATATTACATATATTAGAGAATCAACCTTTTGTATTGATATTGTTATAGCTACTCGTACGTTAACTCTACCATTCGGTTTCGTTAACATCGTCAAATTTTACGCTCCAATTTAAACGTACCGAATTAACCAATTTGATCCACGTAAATTAGCAACTTTGTTATCCAACATTAACCAGATCGCATCGACGACGTGCAATTCTCCCTCTCCGTGGATCGTTCCTCAATAAACATAATACGCCAGAGCACCGGTCCGATCTGCGTTTCAGAAGTAGCTGCCGGTTCTTACGAGACTCTATCATTTGCCAGTATCGATCGAAGCGGAGGCTAATTTAACCGACGACCACAATTGGCACCGGATTGGTCCGTAGGACTTCGCTACTCGCTACTATCAATCGCGAGTGACGCTAATTTTACCTTCGATCGCAATCAACGGTAGGTAGAGTCCTCTGGCCCCAGCCACTTGGCAGTATCGATCGTCGCGTTGACCCTAATTTTATCTTGGATCGTGGCTGGGCATCGTTATCAGAGACAACGATCGGCGTTATCGATGTTTCGCAAGCCGCGGTGTGTCGCTTTTCCATTCGTTTCCGTTTGTCGAAATCGAAATTCTTGGGCCTCGTGTGCGCAGTTGGCCGGTTGTTTGGTCGGAAATTCTTGGGCGATAATTATGCCACGTAGTGTATGACCACATAGCGCGATATCAAGCGCCGCTGGGTTAATACGTAGACAGGTGTGCCTGCCTGCAAACTAATCATGAGGGAGCATTGACGTACGTAATCACAATAATGGATGCCCCGATAAATTTGGCATCCGTGGAGGAGCTGCTGTCAGTCCAAGGACGCTTGTTGCTTGAAGAAACGTCCCCTTCGATTGTGTCGAGGCATCTCGATAATGGAGTTTCGTTGAATTTTTCTTACGAATTTTCTAGTTTGGTTCGCGAGTCTTCCCGCAGCATTTCTTCCGAGATTATTGCGAGACGATTGACATTATTAATGTAACGTAGCGCACTCCTTTCTTCGTCGTGTTTCTCTCTTTCTTACTTCAGTTTGTGTGTATATTTTTCTTCCTATCTTGTTCTTTTTTCAAATTAATTTACAGAACTGAAGTTTTAAGATTTAAGAATCCCACTATCTCTGGTGCAAGTTTTACACTTCAGTTTGAAAAATACACGAAAATGTAAAAAAACACAAGTTGTGACGTTAAGGACTCAAAAAATAGTACAATATTATAATACGGTGTAATAATTATATCACAACAATATGTACCAATGTCATATACGTATGATAACGTATTAATAATATTATAGCATCACGTACTATATTACTGTATTAAATGTACTTTGTAAAGTGTCCTACATTTACTGCACCACTAAAAAATATACTTCGCCATCGCAGATCTTTATAAAATTCACCATGAACGTGAAATATAAAATATGTAAAAAATACAATATCAAACAATATACCTACCTACTTCACCGACAGCCGCTTGAAAATGCAAGAAAGGAAGTGTCGTTTCCCCCGGATTGGCAGAAACGGTAGGCGCCGGTGTTCGATCGGGCCGCGCGCGCGTTTCGAGCGTGTCGCGTGCCGATTTCTGGCGTCCGGTGCCGTGTCGGTCCGCTTTTCGTTCCGGTTCGGTCGCTTTCTCTTTTTCCGGTTTTCTGAGGTCGGCCACGCCACACCCAGCGCGCGCGAACGGTAGCCGCCACCGCTGCACGCCGCGCTCAATCGATGGAGGACACGTAGGGTCGATGTTAATGGCCTTTCGCAACAGGTTGAACGAATCGGTCGGCATCTTCCTGACGACGCGTCCGGGCATCGCCGCGCGACTTTCCTATCTGGTGTCGCGGCGATAAGCGGATTGCGGGGAAGAAACGCGTTTCCGGCGCGTTCGATCGATAACCGTGAATTATATCGATGCAGCTCGGGCTCGCCTCACTACCCGTGCGCGCTGCATAAATATTTATGGGCCGCTCTTTTTCTCTCTTTCTTTCTTTCTCTCTCTTACCTCTGTGAGAGCGGGCGATGGGAAACCCCGAGGATCGTTTGGAGAACGGCAGCGACGACGTCGAGGGCGTCGACGAAGCGCTCGGTCGACCAGATACGAATTTTCGTCCGTTAATGGGGATTGGAAATTTGTTGATGAACAGAGTGGTTCGGTGAATAAAAGAGAGCAAAAGGAAGGAGAGACGGGCTTTCCTTATGCGAAGGTTGCTAGAGCTTTCTCTCTTCGAAGGGACTGGGGGATGATATCTGATTTTTCGGCGATATTCCGTGGATTTGTTTTCAACGATGAGGAATGTTTGTTGGATGGATGTTGTACAATAAAATCTGGGTGGAATGATTGAATTATATTTTGGAACTAGTTAATTTTAGTCGGTAAATCGTGATTTTGACACGATTATGAGTGGAAGGGGCTGTGTTATTCGAAGGTTTAATTCTCTTCTAGTTTTAACAGAATTCATTAATTTCGCTTTTTTATTTTTAGAGACGAGGTTGGTTTTTAGATTGTGAAAGAAATATTTGATCTGCTTTTAGAACTTTTTAGAACTTTAAAACTTTTAGAACTAGTCAATTAAAATATGGTTTTGAACAAGAGGTCGAATATGAGAGGAATATTATTCTTATAAACGTTTCAAACATTATACAGTATTATTATATCGAGTGATTATTTAATACAACAACTTACTAACTTCGTCCTTTAGAAATAATATAACTCTCTCATTTAATTCAATTTTAGACATTTTTTCTAGCAATGTCAATCTAATTATCAAAGTGTTCTAAATATATTACAACTAATATAATAAAAATATAACAAATATATTAAAAATAACATAACGAAAACATAATAAATATAATAAAAATATCTCGACATTCCAGGGTTCAAACAAGATGGAAAAAATATTTTATTCCAGTACTGAGAGAACCTATTCGTTTCATTTTCGGGAAACGCTATAGCCGAATTTCAGAAATATAATCTCATGCCTGACACGAGAATGACGTCTTGACTGCTTCAGAGCAAATGGGATGTTTGAGACGTGGTATATTTCAAAACGTGTTCGAGATGATGATCACGAAACGAGTAGTACGAGTTTGAGACCGGGCGATTAGCTTCTCGCAATAGGGGCCATGCCGATATATCGATCCTTGGCTGGAACCACCGGGTCTCGACGTATTCCCTGATCTCTATGGAGGCTCGGATCGGCACGAAAGCCGCTTAGAAAGCGATGACTAAACCCCTCGGCTTCGAATCTACGTAGTTCGTTCGGTTTTTCGCGGAACAGTCCAGTCTTCCTGATAATTTCAGTGGAACCTTTTATACTGTGGATTGGATTGCACGAGCGTAGAAACGATGCGAAAGAATATCAGCCGGTGGTTCGTGCTTGTGTGTGTGTGCGTGTACACGTGTGCGCATTCGATATCCTAGGGAAATCGTGCACCGTCTCGCGCTAAGGAAAATTAATGTACGATCTTGATTTATTCTTCCGAGGATGTTTCGTTGTTTTAACGGTGTACCAGACTGACGAAATGTGTTTCGACATTTTTCACTAATAAACAACTCGATTTCACGTATTCAATAACAAAGTATCTAAGAACATCTTAGAAATAAGGTAACTGACAGATTTAAAATTGTGAGATTTGTCGATTGCGATAATTTATATTTTAACTTGGATTTTAATTACTGACTAACCACATTTCCAAGCAATTTTCCATCGCGTTATACAGGCGCAGTGGCACAATTTTTAGTCGCAGTACCTCATTTTTATTCTACTTGAGAAAAGTTTAAATCCAATTCAACTGTACCTAGGGCATCACCACCGAAGGTTCGAATCTACCACTGAGACAGTTGATTCCATCAACATTCCAGCATATTAATATGCCTGATATTCGCGAAACATTTGAAACTACCTCAGAACTATATTCGATGAGAAAGAGTTTAAAAAATCCGACGATGATTCAAAGGTTCGAAGCCGCTTGCGAGGCGCTCGATCCCTAGGTATTTATTCGCAGCACGCGGAAGAAAGAGAAACAGTAGGCCCTCCTCCAGCTCGCCAGCCCATGGATCCTGGATGTTCATCCATTAATCCTGCGAGCAAAACGATGCAACGCGTCCCACACCGGCGGCGGCAGCGGCGCCGTCGACGATGGGAGCCCTTCTTGGTTCTCTTGGATGCCGGCCGAGTTATTAATGAGTTAACAGGATTTCCTCCGGTCGGAAAATACGCCGGGAAAAGCCTCCGGAGGATTTGGATTTCGGGTCGAGAAGCCAACGATCTTCTTCCTCTCTCTCTCTCTCTCTCTCTCTCTCTCTCTCTCTCTCTCTCCTTTCAGTTTCGTGTTCCGTGGTAGCGGTGGTGTGCGTGCGCCGCCCGGAACGATCACCAGTGTGCACGAGAGCGCGTCCAATTGATTGCCTGGAGAAGGTAGTTTGTGAAAAATTTAGCCGCTTGCTGGATATGGGTCGAGGGAACTACGCGAGAGAGATTCCGCGGAGATCTTTCGGAAATACAACGGGAGTTTCCACCCTATGGTGGAGGAGTGGCTCGACGGTTTGTTGCTGGTTGGCTTCCAGTAATGGCGCAACTGTTTTTTTTAAGCGAAGCCACGTTTAGAGGTGTTTGGCAACGTTTGCAGATGGCCGGAAGGATGTCAGATTGCAGACGAAACGAAAGCCAGAGAGGTTCTCTTGATTTGCAATTTTTCTCTAAACGAATCTATGCCGCAAGAACTTTATTCTCCAATACTGCGGAAATTCCGTGAAGGATTTTCTATAATATCTCTACCTTCTCGACCTAAATCCTCGACACACTGCACACGCGTGTATCAATATCGAACTACTTACAAGTACTTACACTCTCGAAACCTGTAAGTATTCCTTCTAGGACTCGAACTCGACTTGTGCAAAATGAATACATCGCAGGTGTGCTCGGTGGAAGATTTTTTGCTCTCGGGTAGTGTTCAAACCTAACCCATAGAACGAACCTTGAATATCCCATCTCTAATAAATATCCGTTTCCAATGCCACCACCGCGTCAGTTATGCGTTATTCGAACAGAGAGAAGGGTGGTGGCACTCGGGATGGAGGATGGGGGCAGCAAGCACGATGAACGCGCGTGTAATTAAATGCAGTTTATTTCACGATGGTTGGATATTAGCGCGATCACGACGGGACTCGGCGCAGCTCGTGCTGATCGCCAACGTGTTACGTGTCAAGGTGTTATTACGCTGACATATTATGCGGCAACGTGCGCTCGTCGCGGTCCCGAGCAAAAGTAATCGAGCCTCGCACGCTGCGTGTCAACGCGAAATTGGGAATGTTAAGACGCATTGTAGACGAATGGTATTTTAATAGAGGTATTTCTTTTTTTTTTTTCCGATGAGATTTAGGTAAGGCAAACGGACGAATATTTTTATTCTAGGACCAGGATCACACAGGAGCATTGCTTCTCTTGCGTTAGCTCTGTAATTAGGGTGGGATTATATTCTCTCATTTCCAAGATTCTTAACACTGATTCTTCTCACTATAATATATTTCTTTATGTGAAACGTAAGTTTCTCTTTGTTTTGGATCTTCTTGTATGAATGGATTTTGTCTTGCACGTATCATTTATATACAGAGTGTTTCTTCTGTCTCGTTACATCTTCGTTATTTTTAACGATACAAAAAATAGGACAAAGTTATTTAGTTTCCAACGACAAATCATTTTTTGGTTTTCAAATAGCGATGACATTCTTTCCTTCGTGCATTACTGTATAATATTATATTATTTTCTGTACAGTAGTATAATAGTATATAATAGTATATTATAGTCTAAGAAAAATGCATTTCACGCGCCATGTGCCGACTTTTCAAATTACATTGCTCGATACAGAAATTGCGTGTACGATTTGAAAGAAAACTGGCCAGTTGAAAGACTTTCCTTATTCCTAAATTCTAAATGTAAATATCATTTTCACTTAGTTTCAAGCTATTTAGAGTACATACAAAAGATACGCGTCCAGAACGTGCGTTGACAAATACGAAGAAAAATTAATGCACGCTGAAGCAGCGCACGTTGAAAATGACACACGTTCCTAGTGCGTAGGTTCTAATGTACATGTGACAATTTATTTCTACCACGGACGCCATTACGCGCGTCGCAACGCGTGTCACTTCAACGTTCCTGTGCTCCTAACTTAACACTGTACAACAATTTTCAACACAGCCACTCCCATACGTTTATTGTTCCAATAAATTAATGATTTCTTCGTTGTTCCTGTTTGCATTGGGGTTTCCACGCGGTTCTTCTTTCCCTCTTCGTCTCGTTTTCTCTAGCCCTCTCTCTCTCTCTCTCCGTCTCGCTCGTTCATTCGCCTGTTTTGGCTGGTTTTTTTTCCTTTCTTTTGGCTTGGTTTGGTTTGTTTCAATGGCTCGTCGAACGGGGTATCGGTTACGTGAATTTTTATGGATTAACGTTCTATCGACGCCGGATTAAAAACGTTCCGTCGCGGATACCGGTTCGATTAAAGCGAGTTGCGGCGGAAATTTCTTGTTTGAGTTTGATTTTGTTCTTTGTACAACCAAGTGATGGAGCACGGGACTTTTTGATTTAGGTTTCTCGTTCGAGGTTACGCTTCTCTCTCTCTCTCTCTCTCTCTCTCTGTTTTTTTCTCTTTGTTTTTTGGTTTACGTTACATTCGTACGCGAAATTCTTTAATTGGTAGAAAGAGAAAGGGCCTGCTCTTTGTTACCTTTGTTGCAACGTTGAATTTGATATTCGCAATGAAAATAGAAATATCCGATACGGATAAAATAGTTTTCAATGGGATGTTATTGTATTTCGCGGTCACAAAGATGTATCTATCTGTGTCTAATAAATCGATCGAAAATAGAATAATATTTTGTCAGAATTTCTCTGTTGCAAAATATTATTGGAGGCTGTTTGTAACACCAATGTCGGTAACCGCTAAAAATCATCGGCAAACTGCCGGATGTTTATGCAATTTCATATTTCTGCGAATATAAGAAGTCCATAAAAAATACAAAATATTATTTTGTTATCACCTTACTATATTTTATACTGTTATTACGTTCTTACGAACATTCGTTAAGGAGCTTGAGTAAAAATTTCGTATACAGGATGTCATACGTAAATTAGAACAAGCAGGCAAGTTGTAAAAAATATTATATAGCTTTTGAATTTTGAATAGGATTATTGATAATTTTTCGGATTAGTCACAATTTTCATGTTTTTAGTAAAACTGAAGGACTTGAACGACATTTAATTCAAGTGATTATACATTATCAGTGATTACTATTAGTGATTATATATATGTGATGTTTTATTATTTATTATTGAAACAACGGTAATGGATGATTACTAGAGAACCCGAAATATCGGGTTTCTCAAAAGCATCCCGAAAGAGTTGGGATTTGGAAAAGGATTGGGAACAAGTTTAAATAATTCGTTAAAGCCCACGCCTTCAACTGTATCGAAAGGTCGCAGATCTAGAACCATCATTCGAGCAATTCCTTCTGTTATATCTTTTGGTTTAACAATCTTTCGCGTATCATTTTGTATATGCGAGAAATTTTACATCGATTCAGTTTCTTTCCTAGTACTAATTTGACTGCATATCCTTCAAATGGCGTAATAAACCAGTATTTGCATACTTAGTTTTAAATTCATGGTGACAATGCGTGCATTCCACCTTTGTGTCATCTTTTTCTTGAAAATATTCCCAAACAGAGCTTCACTTTACCTTCTTCCTTTGCACGATATCTTCTGCACTACTTCCTGCTACCACAACTTTACTCTCACTATTACTCGACATGTTTTTTTTAAAGATTTTTAATCTTTATCAAATTCACACAGATTTTGAAATATACGTCTGAACTTCTCGAATTTCTCGATACTGCTCAACAGCGTACATAATGTCCAGGTACTAAGCACGCAGTCACACGTTTGTATACATCAGGTCACACGATTCTTAGAATCCGTGTTTCCAATAATTTCACTCGCAGAAGAAATTGAACTGTGTATATACATATTTTGTAGGCTAATGATTACAGTAGAGCATTGGTTTGGAACAAGAAAGAACGTTTGGAGCCTTAATTTGTTAAACATCGTGAAAGATCTCTTAAATGTATGTTGAAAGTGGGCTCAATATTTGGACCTTTAAAAATTTGATCTGATATCAGAAAAAGAAAAATTTCAAAATTGAAACACACGTTTGTGATAAACAGCCTACAAACTATAAACGCGTATGAACGTGCGCACCTCGATAGTTAATAAAATTCGTTATTAAGTCACGTTCGTACCTTTTCAATCGAGAGTGAATGCTCGAGGGTTGCAAATCAAAATAAAATGGTGCTCAATAAAAGATACTTTGGGAATAATTTCACCCACCGAGAGAAACACCTTACAAAATAATTTCTCGCTTCGCGGTGTGGCTGACACCAGACATACGACACTGTTCAATTTTTATAACTTTTTAAGCAACGTTCAACGCGCTATACCTCTGTTCCGTATCGGCGGAATTCGTTCGCAAAGGGTCGCAAAGTGAGCGATTACTTCGGCAAATAAATCCAGGTGGAAGACGAGAGCCGTGGCGCAAGAGGAGGCTGTCTGCTCGATTACGAAAACGTTGTTTAATTTCCGACCAGGTGGGAGGGGGAGTTCGTATCGGGTTTCACTTTAATTAAGCGAAATAATTAGCCGTCAAAGGTTCAGCTGGCGCGCCGCGAGAAACGACGCGGATATTTTCCCGCCGACAATGTCGTTTTTCCAGGCGGAAAAGTTGCGAGGGAACGATGGAGAACGCGAGGGAGGGAGGCAGGCAGGGCGACGTCGTCAGATAAGATTTCTCGAAATCGAAATTCGCAGACGCTGACGATTGGTGGTACCCACCGCGCTCGTCGAGACGCAGAAGCCTTAAAAACGGGGTCGTTTCGCTCCGAAATTGCCGCACCGGTTAATCGATCCGCCACGTTCGCTGGTGTGCGTTCCCCGCGATTACCAACTCTCTCTCGTTCGAAGGAATCGCACGTTTACGCGGTTTTATAGGATTTTTCGCGAAGCAAACGCTGTAAAGCGGTGCAAAATGTTTTGCCAGGATGTACCATAAGATATTGCTTATGTTACGCGATAAAAAGTTCTGGAGCACCCTATCCCTTTTTCGAACGAAATTAACTTTCTCGTACGTTTCATTTTTCTGTTCTTCTTTTTTTTTTTCTCTTAGAGACGAGGATATTATAATTATATCTTCGACTTTTAAATAGATGTCCTTAATTGGAGTTTCACTGCTAGACACAAAATGTAGAAAAAGTTGTCATTCCTCGAAATCTTAACTTACATCCTGAAAAATCTTGTTAATATATTGACACATATCATTTAGAAATTTCATTATTTACGATTTAAATATTAAAGATAAAGTATCTTCAAACTTCTGAATCGCTGTGTATATATGTATGATAACAAAACAGTCGCCGTGTATATATTTTATACAAAAGTATGCAGGAGATGTGTGTACAACGTACGAGTAGAAATAGCGAGTAGAAAAAACATACAGATCAATTGCAGTACTTATTGCTAGAGTATCAAAGAAACCTAAGAAAAAGATGACCGGAGTTCAGTTTAGTATTCAGCGAAGTACCTCGTGGGTTTTGATTGTGATTGGGAGTAGATTTAGGGAGGAAGGTCTACGAGAAGTAGATTAAAGTGGAGTAGGAAGAGTCGGAAAGTGCCTAAGTAAATCTGCGTGTATAGGTCTTCGTTAAAGTAGAAAATGGAAATAGAAAGAAACAGATGAAAAAAGAAACTTACCTCATAGGTGATTTTACCATCTTTGATTCACAGAGAACAGAGACTCGATTTTTGCTTGAAATAAAAAACTGTTATTCTAGTCCAGTCGTTGCGAGGGTACTGCTTTGCAATTAGATGAAGTTTTATACATTTTGATTTTGCCATTAGTTCGTTCGTTCGTTCGTTTTTCGTGGTGAAACCAAAAAGCCAAGGATATTTTTAACAAATCGAGAACGCCGAAAATTATCGCCGTGTATTTTCGATGCCTACGAAAGATAACAAAAATTTATCTGGCAAAGAGAAAGAGAGACTTATCTGCTTAAATTTTTCATACAATTTCATACATTTTAATTCGTGGATCGATCGAACCTTAAAAAACGCGATAACAACAATAATTTCGCGCTGTGGTGGACTATCGATCTATCGCCCTTTGGAACGCTTTAATCGCGCCGTCCATTTCGGCATGAATTTTTTAAAAGCGTATTTTTTCTCCTTTAAAAAAAAAAAAAATTAAAAAATAGCCGTCACGTTCCGAGAAAACAGCAACGCCCACAAATATTTACAAAATCGCAGCTGCTCACAGCTGTTCACACGAAAGGACCCCTCCGCCGCACGAAAACCTATCCCACAAACAATACCTATTTTACCTCTATCGATCTACCCTGTAAAACATTAAAAACTTTACATTAAAAACTGGAAAAAAGGAGGAAGGCAAAAGGAAAAAGAATTGGTAAAAGAGAATACAAAGATTTCAGAATTGCACGTTTCAGAAACTATACAGTGTCACAGAAATATTCATGTCCATTTAATTGTCGGATGATCGAATAAGTAAAAATTTTGAAATTTTCGAATGCTCAAAATTGCTGAAATAATGAATCAGTAGCATATAACAAATTAAGAATATATTCGTTTTTAATTTTTTCGACGTTTGATAAGCAAATCAATTATTTTATTATTGACTGTAAGAATACTCGAAGGATCGATGTTAATTCTCGTTGATACGAATTGTGGAATTTGTATTGCGTTCAAAGTTTTCAATTGTAGAACAGATAGTACGAATACCTCTGCAATTCACTATAATTGGAAATCACAGTTGTCCGAGACGAAAATATGAAATATCTTAATACAAGCGTTACGCTTGTTTCAAAATTTGAAAAATTCAATGACGTACGAATATGTTGATCTGTATAAATACTAGTACACTAATAACACGTTAATAAAATTAAATATAATTATGTAGAATTAATATACCACAGTCGTAATAGATGTGCATTACTCGCAATAAAGTTATAACGAAAGTAACACAATCACGCACGATTTAAAAATTTTTATCATCAGCGACGAAATGCTGGTTATTAGAAACGAAGAGTGTTCAAGATCTTTGAACAAGAGCACACTTATACACGTACATACACGTATGTGATAATTGGATTGCCAACATTTATACACGCGTATTTTAAATACACAAGAATCTAGAACGAATATAAATATTCAGATTAATCGTTGCAGTGCCAGTTTTTAACTACCATGTGTGTGCCTGAGCCAAACACAGTTCAGAGGGTTGATCATCACTTTCGAGCAAGCCCACAAACAAGAGGACACTTTTTCTTTTTCCACCACGGCGCTTCGTTTGCCGCCATTAACCCCCCAATTACGCCTCTCGAAGGAGGCATTTCGAAAGTTGCTGCTCGCGTCGTCCTCACGCGTCGCGTCGTATTTCACCGCCGTTGCCTCTTGTTTTTCCTTCAGTTACCTTCGCGTATAAATATCTAAACTCCCCCGAGCAACGAACGAGGAAAAGAAAACCAGCGAAGAGAAAGAGGGAGAGAGAGAGAAAAGGCTGGACAACTCTGAGAAAAACGAAGAAAACCGAGAAACGAGGGATAGTATGGGTGGGACGAACGAAAACCAACAGTCCGTCCCTGACGAACTCGCGTTATTTTAGCTCTCCCCGGAGAGAGGACCTTCGAAAACCTCGCGGAAGCATCGTCGAAGGGCAAAAACCGAGCCGGCCGGGACGGCGGGGCTGAAGGGGGAGGAAAAAAAGTGGCGCGCGACGTGGGGCTAGCAGGCTGAAGGGTATGCAAGCGGGCCGATAAGCTCGAGGAATCGATATTCGAGCGGAGCCACGATCCTCGGTGGCCCGTTCCCGACAGGACGCTGATAATCGGCCTGGAAATTCCATACCACCGTCTATCTATGTGTGTGTATATGTATATGGGCACGTACGCGCGTGTATGTGTGTGTATGTATGTATATATATATATATATACATATCCGTGTATATGTGGGTGCGTGTGCGCGTGAACCCGGCCGTTTGCGAGTCACGGTATATAGTGGCACTAATTATTACACCGGTGTGCCGCTCGTTAACGCATGCCCGTGTAAATCTGCACCGGGGAAAAAAGTTTCGTTAGAGGAGGAAATCGTTCTTCCTTCCATCCAGCCTCCATTCTCTCTCTCTCTCTCTCTCTCTCTCTCTTTCTTTTTGTTTTGCGTTACATTACAATATACCGGGTGAGGTAGGATTATACGCGGAAGAAGGCGAGTTTAAAGCATGCAGCTGTTTTGTTGGCCGTTGGAAGAGGAAGGTGGAATCGGTCAGAGGAATTCCAGCACGGTGATTTTTTTTTTTTTGGCGTTCGACGGGTGATTAGAATGTTAGAAATATGCACGACCGGTAGGAATCGGGGCTGAGAGAGAAACGAGTCTTGTCCGAGTATTTTGAAAGTGTCATTCAGTCGCCGGGAGTGGTACGCGCTGCCATTTTTTTCGACCATTCGCCACCTAATAAAGTGAAATAAGATTATTTATATCATTTATATTATCTCTTTGCTACGCATGTGCTTCCTACGCAACATCAGATTCTTGACACGGCCGTTGTCAGTTAAAGAGAATACAATGTTCAGTGTTTAAACAATTTCCATTCCCTTTACCATAACAGAATCCGTTTCAAATTCTATCTCTTCTATTCTCGTTCCCGCAAAGACACGCGAAAACTTTCTATCTAGTCATCGGCAAACCAAAATTCCTTCGCGCTTAGATACGTGACAGACTCCGTACTCGCCGCAAGCAACTCACAAGTTAACACACTTACCGTTAACTTCCCCTCCTCGAAGAAACTAAGAATTCTGCAACTTGGATACGAAGCGACGCGGAAGGGTTAACGCGTCTGAACCCACCCTCTCGGACCGCCCCCGTGTTACCAGCTTCTCTCCTCCCAGCCATCGTTCGTCGAAGACTCGAAACGGTCGATGATGAAGTTTCAACCGTCTGCCACGCTGCTTTTTCCTTTTCTTTTCTCGTGTTCCACCCTCGACCCTAGACCTAACCTCTGCCCTTCTCTTCCTCTCTCTCTCTCTCCCCTTCTCTCTTTTCCTCCCTTTTCTACTTCGAGCCACGTTCCTGTACACAGGTCTCTCCTCCTCCTCTCTCCTTCTTCCACTCGCCCATTCCTCTTTCGCTCTTGCTACTTCTCGACAGCCGACTCATTAGCAGGTGATCAATTAAAAATTCGTTTGTTTTCGCGGTGCTGGGCATGGGCACCGCCCACCGTAAGCCGGCTGGTGACGGCGAGGGTCGAACGAACGCAACCCCTGGTGACGGGTGATGCGCGCCGGGAAACCAGGGGAAATAGTTGGGGACTGGCAGTTTAGTGGCGACTGGAATACGGGAGACGCGATATGGGTAATTTATATTGCGGGCTTTGCACGGGTTTTCAAGCGTTCTCGGTGCACGGCAGAATTTTCGTGGTCACGGGACACACGCCGGTTCTTCAACGTGCCTCTCTATGTCGCGTGGGTCACGCCATTTGCCGGGAGTAAGGGGCTAATACTTCTTTTTTTCACTTTCTTCTTCTTTCTTTATTTTTTCTTTGCTCTTCCGACGCGGGGGTTGTGATGCTCTCTTTGGCGATACGATGAGCAAGAGCCTGCAGACGCAAGAATTTGATGAAACCAAAAGCTGAACGATTATTTTTCTTCTTCCTTCGAAATTTACCTATAAATGACGACTGGAACGTTGAATAATAATTCGACATAGTTTTATCAAATCATCGTTTATTATAAAAAAAAAGTTAACAAGTACGACAAATACTTTTTATATATTTAATTTCTAACGTTTGAATCTTTTACTTATTCTTGCATTTTATTAGACGTGGAATTTATTAAATTTTTAATGACATTAAATTTCAAACAACATCCCCCTTAAACTTTCTCGATTAATTGGCAACGACAAATTTCACCCTCTTCGAAACAATAATTTTTGAGATCAAGCAATGCAGAAGAAACGTTCTATGTTCTTAGTAATTACATCATTTTCATATCATCTTGAATTCACTGAATTTTTCAAAACAGCTAACTAGTAAACTATATCGCGTTTCATTTTATTCAGATTTTAGATCGACAAATAAAGGCTTGTTGGTTATTCACTTGTTACATTCAACTATGGTTATTATCGCAGATCCTTCCAATCTGTTCTTCACTCACGGCACAAAAATACGAGATAAAAGCGACTCACCTCAAACCTACCTTCCCACGTCAGTTGATCGTTCAAAATCCTTTCATGCACGACGCGGTAGGTCGATATACATTCAAAAAGCTGAAAACTACCAGGCAACGTGTCGCCGTATCCGTCTGCGAAAACCTTCAATCTGGCCTGAATGAGTGACACACATCTCGATTCCGGCGATCGATAATAATGGACACTCGGCGACGTCGTCGTCGATCCACCGCGCGAACATTCGAGCTGGATTAATCTCTGTCCGGCTGGATCCTCTCGGCGGCGGCCACGTCGTCGGAAGGACGTCACCCTGTAGAAAGAAAAAAAAGTTGACGGCATTAAGGCTTATTACGGTTAATGATCGGTTACGATGCGAGCGCGATTTTCGGGCGACTTCGCTTGCGAGAATAATTTTCAGCAAGAGCGACGCGTTCACCTGATCAATCACGACCCAGAAAAACTTCTGCTGAAATTTTCAGAGTTCTCCCTCCCACTCGACGAAGAGACAAACTGCTGCCGTACCGCGTGTTACGCGCGGGGAATTACCGAGGCAAACGAAGCGACAGACGGTGAAATTTCACGTGGCGTGACTCGCGGTCCCAGCGAGAACCGTTCCAGCTGGGGAACCGAGCGCTTTATAATACATGCGAACCGTTCTCCGATAATTCTACGTTCAGCGTAGATCGCGTTAAACCCTCGTTGCACCTGATTAGTATCGGGTATTTCTTTTTTCTTTTTTTTTCTCCCCTACCTCTTACAATTACGGTTGTGAATTTCGAACGAGCTTGGTTTTCTACGTGGATGAGTGACTAGCGAAGTTTCTTTTTCGTTCATCGTTTCGAAATATAATTTTCATTTTCTGCGAGGAGGGATTAATTGACGAGACACGAGAGTTTAATGTCATTTGTTGCATCGATATTATAAAAATAAATGTTGGAGGAAAATCGATATAACGTAGCAAAGATTTCTTTCTTTTGAGATCATTCCCTCTACTGTCATTGCATGTTTGGTTTCGTTGTTCTCTTGCATTTTAATAGGTCGACTAATCCTCGAAATTCTAAACTCACGATTATACTTGCAATCACTTCAAATCAATTTCCCATAATTTATTGGACTTTTGATTTATTACGCTTCGCTGTGAGATTTGTTTAATGGTATAATTCTCTGTAATAAGTATTATTTTTTCCTATCCAGTTCTATTCTGACGTGAAATATTTTTGAACAGCATTGCTGATGTCTGTGCGACAAATCTAGAATTTTCCCTATAATTCAGGCTATTTTATATACGTTCTTGAATTGTAATTCAACGATTTATTCAGATATTGTCACTTGCAAATTCTGCCAGAACGTAATCTGATCGATCTTTTACACAATATCTCTTTAGTATCACAAATATTTCTTCTCCTAAAAATCACAAAACAATACGTATCTTATCGACAAACTCTTTCCATCCTGAATATTTAGCAATGAAAATAATAAAAATTACATCAGAAGGTAAAATACCAAATGAGCTTATGACGAACAAAACAATAACCAATTATTATACAGTAGAACATGTATTGATAGACATATGTCATTAGTACATATTACTGTATCTATTATTACAATTAAAGTTCATTTTTTTTTTAACATAGCTAATAGGAATTCATGATTAGAGAAATAGATCCAACCCGTAAATGGTCGACGATTCAATCGAACACTGATCAAAATTTGATTCGAGTAAATGTTCGTCACAGACAGTGTTCTACCAACCAAAAACCAACTTTCAAACCAAGTCAAACGATTAACCAGACCGCTGTCCCTTACGAGTCGTCAGTCCTCCCTAACAGCGACCTGTATTCCTCGTGAAAAAAGAACCGATCGCGCCAAAGTAATCTTCCTTTGTCTTCCACTCTTCATCGAGTGTCAGCATCTCCTGGACTGTAGTAACCTCGTTCTCTCGCGGTTCTCCACCGTTCTAAATATCCCTTGGCAGATGCGAGCGGTCGTCGCGACGCCAGCGGCGGCTCGCGAGAACAGCGTCTCGCGGCTCCTCGTGGAATAAAAGGGATGATTGATCGCTCTTCCCGGTGGTGGTGGGCCGAGAGGAACGTTACTGGCAAACGGCTGATCCAGCCACTGTCAGTCGATGCCAAACGTTGCGTGTAACGCTTCTAGAATGTCCCATTGTTCCCGAAGACGTAGTGCGGAGTTTATTGCACGCGCGGCCACGGGTACCGGGTTTATTGCCTAAATTGCACAGTTCCAGCGTCGCGTTCGTCGTCTCTCGGTTTGCCAACACCCGCGACGATCGATCCTATCGGCACCGTGGGATCGTCTCCGGCGGACAGTCTGGAGAACAGTGGGAGAACCCGAAAATATCAGACCTTATTATCGAGAATTCTTTTTTCCCTTTTTCGCGATCAGAAGTGGTCTTGAAAGTAGTCTGACAATGAGACTCGAAGATAGTCGGGGCTGGTTCGGAATTGGACGCATTAACTGCGTCGTTTTTTTATTTCACACTGTTGTATGTTGCCTCTGACAACGAGTTTTTGATTGAAACTGTAAATATTCAAAAATACTGTAATTTCTGAGACATGAAATATTATCACGTTTGCATGAAGTGTGTAGAGAAATGAAACTAGCGATATCAATTGAAATCACGAACACGAAAGATTTCACTTTCAAAATTTTGTTGATCGAGATCCCTCGACAAGAGTATGAATAAATAAATTTTCACTTTGTAAATGGGACAATTCTAGATGCATAAATAAAAAATATAGCGTTCCCAGGCTACTGTGTTACACGCATTTCGCCCAAAGAGACCGCAGAATACGTGAAGCACGCCAGAAACCTGGCTACCACGGAAAATTAGGGAAAACTAATCCTTTGGGTTGGAAAAAAACCACCAACAGCGGTGCGAGTATTAAACCTTCCAGTCCCCGACGTATCTTCAACCCTTCAATTTATCACCCCATTTACTCCAACCTCGACCACCGAAATTCTACCCAAAACAAAGGAGAAGAAAAGAAAACACACACATACAGATGTGTAGAAAAGGAAAACAGCTGCGCGGGTGTGAGAATCCAAAAATATCGGGAATCTGGTGGTGCTTGGCACGTTTTGGAACTAGCTTCGTTGAATACAATCATGGTTTCGTGTCTTTGAAGCATTTCGAAATTCTGTAGCAAAAGATAAAAATAACAAATTTAATCACACATTCTTCGATACAAATTGTACATAGATTGGGAAAGTAGTCAAAAAATTCAGCAGCACTGACAGAATGGAGAAAATATAAGGAAATAGAAAACAAAAAAACATGTGACAATAATTTATGAATCTCCAACTCTGAGTTAATATTAGGAACCATAGCATGTTTGAAGGAGTGTGACGATTAATATCATGAGAAGTTTCGATATGCATGAAAATTTAGTGTTTGTACTAAATTTCGAAATTTCGAAATGCAAAATTCGAAAGAACGCGCATGATCTGAAAACATGCAACGTTCGACGCTTTCTGTAACATTTAATACCTACATAATAGCTTCTATCAACTTTCTATCAACTTTCTATCAAGCTTCTGTCTTCTAAATTCCAAAAATTCCCTCCCCCCCCCAAAAAACTGCAAATTTGCAATTTGCAATCCTTCATGTCTGAGGCACGACAGCGACACACGAAATTGCAATTGCCAGTGATCATTCGAGTTCTCCGAATTCTGATATTTTTGGATCTCAAAGCATCCCCAGAAAATTCTCGATCAGCTTCGAATCCAAGTTCTCGCGCGTTCCGTAAATGAAAAAAAAAAAAAAATAAAAAAAAAAACAGCGTAAACAGGGAAATCAGTTTCTAGGGCGAGAAACGCAGAACGCGTTTCGTAGCTGGCGGGACAGGGATATTTATTGCTGGAAGTTCGCTGGGAATCGGGCGGCGGTCATTAATGGAGCCGGTGTAATTAGTCAGCGGCCGCTGAAACGTAGCCTGGCGTTCGCGCTCGTTATTATCGGCCGAAGGGTGGAGGCAGGGCGTTTCGTTAAAAGCGCTTAAAATAATATCGGGTGAAAGTTACACACGTGATCTCGATTGCGTTGGCTCTAGCAAAAAGAGAGAGAGACAGAGAAAGAGAGGAGGAGGGGGAGGGGGAAGAAAGGGAGAGGGTGAGCAAGGGAAGAAAACAACGGGGAGAAACGGCGGGCTCGTTATGCAGATTATTAAACTTTGATAATCGATAAATATTCCTGGCTCGTTTTCGACGAAGGTCAACATGCGCGCCGCCCTTTTTCCGCCCTCGCTTCCGCCCGTGCGTTCATAAGCAGGCTCGAGCATTGTATGAATAAAATGTTTGAGAAATAATTGTTTAAATAATGTATCGCCGATCCTCGACTCGATATTTACTTGAAACTATCATTCGCCTGTGTCAGAGTACTCTAACCGTTGAAATAACTTGCGGAAAAGGAACAGCACTTTTTAGAGAAGATAATAATTTAAAGACAGAAACACATCTTTTTGCAAGTACGTTTTATCAATAATTATAATTGTCAATATACGTACATAAATATACAACTCTAGTTGTCTCAGTTTATTTGAATCATTTCACGATTTGGTCGTCAGAATAAAGTAACCTTTCATTTGTATTTGGTACTGAAAATAATTTTTCAAACGGTGTTTCGATTCTACTTTACACTTCTTGTGCTAGGATTATTTTTTACTCTTGAACCTTGGATTTTTGGCAAAAATTTCAAAAATCCACAGAGAGCATATATATATGTGTGTGTGTGTGTGTGTGTAATAATATTTGAAATTATAGTTATATTACGATCAACGGGACAAGAATTCAAGAATTTCTAAAATTTCGTCGTCCATGAAACCAAGTGTATTATCGTACGACTTTTTCATTTCTTACAGCTTGAGATAACTGACAGTGATTGCGTCTTATGAAAACTGAGACTGGATCCGGGACAGGTATTTTTGAACGGTGCTGTATGTACGATAACGGGTGGCGAGCGGCGACTTTTGTTTACGCGGAAATGCCATTTCGCATAAATATTGGACGCGGAGGGCTCCGCCTGTTCGCTGTACAAATACGCCGAAATTTCTCCGCTGATTATTCGGCAAAGTCGGACACGGCCGCGCTCGCCGTTCACGTGCGTTAGTCCGTCTCCTCTGGCTCGATATAATCGATATTCTTTCGCCGGGCTTTGTGCCGCGGCGTTTCCACTCCCGCGAGGCCCCGCGAGAAATTTCTGGATCAGCGAATATGGGAGCCGGCCGATTAATAACTGCTCATTAGCGGTGGAACGTCGTTTTATCGAGCAGGCTGCGCCGCGATACGCCGTTTCGGATAACCGAGCACGCCAACGATTCGATCGTGGGAAGCGGTTCGATGAAAGCTTCGTTGCGCTTTTCGTGGCTGGATTGCCGGGGGGGTTGGAAGCGTGCATCGTTCGTCGAGCGGCTGGATATTGTATTTGAATAAGGATGATCGATCAATGTAATATTTAGTCGGCAGGGAGAGCCAGGAGTTTCGAGATAAGTACTTGGCGAGAATGTACGAATAATTATTATTATTCCTTTTAGAGCGGGCAGTGAGTTTATTGCGTTTGAACGAAATTGAGAAAGTATAGCTTGCCTGGTGATTCGCGTAACAATTAAAAACACACGAAAGTAACAAAAGCAACTCCATTTGAAGTTAGGAATATAGCCTTGACTTTTCTTTTCAATAATTCTTCATTGTCTCCTTTTTTTTTTTTGAGTTCATGCAGGTATTCGAACATTTGACATAAAACTTTCGCGCATGTTCGTGCCACGTGCGGTGAATAAAATATTCGCGCACCACCCAATCTACGAAATCGAAAGAAACTTTATTTACCCAGCACAGTCCTCTTTGTCAATCGCGAGATCAAGCGCCGCAGCGCCAGTGTCTTTAAAAGCGAAAGCTTGTAACGCTTTAAAGAGGACTCGTAGGATCGGCAAATGACACGCCGGGACGCCGACGCTTATAGAAAATCCCAGCGCGAACGATTAGCGCCAGGTTTAAGCGGGACATCGAGGAACGCGCGAAAATTCTTTCGCGGAAGGTCAACAGCCGCTCGAACGAGTCCAAAGAGAAATAACTCGCAGCGAGAAAGGAGAGGGAGGTGGAGGAGGGTGGTTACAAGCGGCGGCTGTTCACTCGCTATGCGGCTCGCTGCGTAGATATTCAAACGCTTGCCTCCGCTCGCTTCCGGCAGTCGGAATAAGGTGGAACGACGCCCAGGCGTCCCTAATGACTGCGGATCCGTCGCGGCGCCCGTACGCCGATGATTATAATCGATAACCCGGCCGGCCTCATGCCCTTCTCCTCCTCCTAGCCACCCTCTCCGCGCTCACAGTCAACCCCGTGCACCTCCACGTCCCTCTGCATGCCGCGTGTCCTCCGTTTCCCGGCACGAGGGAAACCAGCACACGTGGATCCTCCCACCGACGAGCAACCCTCCTCTTTGCAACCAGCGACCTTCCAGTTTGCCGTGCAAGCCGATACAGAGCAGCCTCTGGTTATGTTTATCGCCTCTTTATAAGCTGGTAACCAGCCCGCGAGCTTCCGTCGATAGATTCTCTACGTTCTCCTTCTTACTTCCGAACTTGCAGCACTGGCTGTTTTTAAAGCTGGTTTTTTTCTCCGCGGTCGTTCCTTTCGGACGATTTGATTTGGGTTGAGCTAGAATTTTTTGGGAGACGGGGATTTACGAAACGATTCGAGATGGTTGATGTCGTGGACATTGATTGCGACCGAAGATCAACTTCTAATTGGGCTATTTGAAGTTGCAATAATAGTTTACAGTTGTACCATTTTTCAGTTACTGGGATCGGATTGTCTCTTTTTTGAATTATTTACTTTTTTTTTTTTTTTTTTGGATTGGAATATCCTGAAAAATTCTTAAATATGAATTGGAATACATCTAATTGGGTCGGGACGGTCAGCGAATTTACGAAGAACGCCCTGGGTAGCGAAATAAGTTGGCAGTTTTGGAGATGAGAAATGAAATAGTTTGAAACGGAGAAAGGCATAAATGCTAGAAAAGCGAAGACTTTCGGCGGAAACAAAAATTCCATTTTATCGACCAAAAAATTGAAGCAGAAAGGGGCGGAGGACTCGGAATAAGTTCGCTAATGGCGAAGACCAAATTTCGGTTTTTACGTCCGAGCAGCAGCTTCCTCGGGGAAAATTAATGGAAGAAGCAACAGATACCGTTTTCTCGGTGGAAAATAAGGGCAGGGGGGCAAGGAGGTGGATGTTGATGAAGAATTTAAAAACTAAAGCTTCAGTGAACGATGCTAAAAGACAGAGAAGACGAAGGTTAAGACAAGAGTTCGATAAAAGATCTTCGATTTTTAATTTCGTATGTTCTGAGGACACAAAATTAACTACGGAAATAAATACTATTCGCTAAAAGATACACTCTAAAAAAGACATTTAAAAAAAAAAAAGGAAGTATGCCAATATTCGATCCACTTGATTATATCTAATTTACTGTACGTAAAATCTGAAAGTCGAAGAATTTTTGAATTCAACGTGCGTGAAATTAAAAAAAGTAATATTATTTATTCAATTAATTCACGGAGAATAAAAAAAGGATACAAGATAGTTTTGATAGGTGTCCTTGAACACAAGCGTAATGAGAAATGACTTCATGCCTTTCTATCAAATTTCACAATTTTTTGTTTTATGTCCAAACAGCGTATAATTACGTTAATTACTAAAAACTGTCGAAACGAAGGGTATTGTATGAACGAAAAGAAAGAAAAGGATAATAAGCCGCGTTCTCATTACAGTTTTGAGAGTGATGGCAAAAACTGGTTATGGAAAGTTATACTTCGAACAGCAACGAGGACATTATGGTACGAAATATCAGAAATGACTCAATTAGTCGGAGGGATGTTTAATATCGTGTTCTCGGAGCACTCACGATCGTCGTGTGCCCTTCGTCAGAGTTCCATGAGAGCGAAATTTTAAGTTGTATCGCGCGAGATTTGCATTTTTCGTAAGTCGAAATAAGAACGATTCGTTTTCAGTAGGTAGATAATTTTCGTTTGACCCGAAATATCCTCGATTAAAATTCAACGATCATTCTTCGACATGCAAACTGATGTATATCATTTTTGTATTTTTTAAATATAGTCTGTAGCTTTACACGACAGAAGAGATAGTTGCATGGAAAATATTTGGCGACTATGCAACTAACTAATCAATAATGAGAACGAGGAAGAAATATAATTATTTCTTATTTCTTTGTTTCGTAATTATAATTTATAATTTTTATGTATAGTTTTAATTAATTAGTATTTATAACATGTACAAAATACTTGTCTTTTTTAATATTCGAAATTTAGCAAATACGTTAGATTTTCGGGAAATTTATTAAAAATCACATATATTCACAATAACATGGAATCTCTATAAACTCAAATTTTTGACAATATGCCTCGAAGGTTCCGACAAACATAAATTTAACATTTAAAGAGGGAAAGATATTTTTTATTCCATCTGAGCGATCCTTTCACAAATTATTTCAAAGGAGTTTATAAATAAAAAGAATCATAAACATCTCGTTCTGAGAGTCGTTGGATTTTGAAATTGTTAATTATTACAAATCTGGAATACTGAAACAAAATAATCGTTCAAAAGATATATTCAATGATATGGAAACCTGTGACACTTTGAGGGAACCACGTGCGATTAAACATAAAAAGAGCTATTTGTACCGACCTATTTTATTATATTACATATTATTTGCATAATATTTTATCACACGAAAGGTGCAAAAAATGCATAAAACGTTTTTAACGTTATTGCGCAACAAACTTGCATGTTAACGAATTTTTTGTCGCGTAATGTATTATTTAATTTCTCCAGTTTTGAAACAAAAACAGTGTCCCTAGAGTTTTTTGAGCGGGGGATGTGTATGATTTTCCACGTGATCGGGATGAAAAATCGTCGAGTTTGAAACGGAATTTTGCAACGAATGGACGAGCGTACGCTCGAATGTTCTTGTCAGAAGCGAACCTAGCGATTCGTCACCACTTATCAAAAAGCTGATAGAAACACGGCCTGGGTTATGCTTATCGTCCAGACGTAAGCTCAGAAACCTTAACAACATATATCATTGATCGATGATACCGTTATCTGCACGCACGATGGCAAAGTGTTTGTGCAGACGTAGTACGTGGGACACGATTTTATGAAAGGTTTTTCAGCCAGTTTCAGAATTTTCGTTTCACTTTTTACCACTAAAACTATCAGAATAGTTGAAATGATTAATTCGTAGCTTTTCAGAGAAAAAAATACATTATCATTCGTGAAATATAAATGATTTTTAATAAACGATTTTAATGCAATATAATACAATATAACTTTCATTATTATGTATTACAACAGCTAATTGTATTTCAGATATTTTATATATTTCCGTGCGTTAGATGCATTCTATGTATCTTTGTCCCTTTAAATTTCCTATAAATAAATTACAACTAATTACACGCAGTGAATTATATCAATGAATCTAGTAATCACTTTATGAAAATAGTTTACAAAGGTTTTTCTATTCTTGAACTGATCGAGACAGTATTTTCCCAAATAAAATGAGTCTCAATCTGCACAGGTAAAGCAATTAAAAATTTCAAATTAATCTCTGATGTGGTTGTTGGGCAACTGGAGTCAAGAATTTTGTATTTCGTATAATTTCTTCGTCAAATTACCATTCATGATTCTAACCATAATTGGCCTCATTTATCGTGCAACAGTTCGAAACTTAGTAATTTTAGATAGATATTTCACACAAATCTCTTGTTGTAATATTTCGTCGATAATGTTAAACCTCGTAATATTATAAAAATACTTTAGTATCTTTTTCCATTCTATTTTCTAAAATTGCAGAAAAAAAGAAACAGAAAGAAGAAAAGAAAAATGAATTTTGTGAAAGACACAGCTGGATGGAAAAATATTAATGTTATGTAATGTTTATAATAGAAACTGAAGAACCGGAGAAGCGAAATGTTGCGTCAACGCTCGCAACAAAATGGAGAAAAATTCCTAGCTGAAGTATCCAACTGACTACTACCGAGTTCGCCACGTAATGGTCAAGTGACGTAATTCTAATTTCTCCCAACTCCCGTTTAATTCACCGAAGTCTCGTTATCGGCTTCAACCGGCGCGGCAGGCGAATCCAGCGAGCGTGCAATTTTACGGGATCCTTGCTCGGTTCTGCCGTTAGCAGCATTATTGATCGATGACGGCGTCATTTTATCTTGCGGCTAGGTAATGGCTATGTACGCTCAGTCGCGGCCGCATCATTAGATCAACAAGGTGGAAGGGGGGAGGCCAATAGTCTCCCGAAAATATCTCTATCCGCTGTCACGTCCCTTTTTGCACGAAGCCATGTTCGCCATGTTTTTTTTTTTCTTTCTTTCTTTTCACGCACGTCCGTTTTCTTCCCATTCTTTTCACTTCGACGCCGGTTCGTCCCGGGATTTCATTATTAGAAACGAACGATTGTCCCTTTGACAGCTGGCCACGGGTTAATTAATTTCGTTAGCGGTACGTTAATTAGATTTATTACGATACCAGCTAAACTCCGACTAATTTCGAGCAGCGGACACGCGTGTCCGAAATTTGAACCGTAGAAACAACGTTGCTGCGTTACGATAATCTGCGCCTCGGTGCGAAGATTTACGATTCGGTTGTAAATCCGGACGTTTTGGGCGCAGCGAAGGGCGATTAAAGATACAAATTAAGGATTAAATTGGGTGATTAGAATTGAAAAGGTTGGTGGAACCTTGGGCTGCGATTTATTGGACGATCGGTAATTTGTAATTTTGATAGTTGCGTGTCGTGTTATGATGACCGCTCGTGATGATGAAACTGTGACATTTTACGCGTTTGAAGATACAAAAACGAACGAGATACGCGTAATGGACAAAGATGCGTAGAATAACACTCATTATGGTATTATAGAACAATTTATTTATTATAGTGTCGTAGCATTACAGAATATTGTTACAGAACAATTTTCCATCTAACTTTTATTTTTGTTATCGTCTCGCCATAAAAATAAGAGTTTATATAAATATTCGTAGTTCGTTCTAGCGATGGCGAATTTTTACGTAATATATTTCATATTGCAGTGCGTATTATACACGTTGACTGCTATAAAAAAAAAAGACTGCGTCATTGTGAATGACTGATGCGAATTGGAATGTATCGAACCCAGGTTAAAAGTTGAAAATTGACAATCTAAAAAATAGAGGATGACCAGAAGTAGGAACTGAATGTTAGTCATTACCAAAATACGGATTTTTTTTACGTACAATATAATTTTATTACAAGTATTTGAGTTGTATGAATGTATATGAATTTAAAGTTATATTACACGTACATAATATAATTTATACGACAGATATTCTGCTATCGCATCGTTCCATTCTCCCTGTTGGTTAAGCCAACAATTATAATGGCGCAAGTGTACTGATAGGTTCGTTGATAGACAAAGATCTAGACACCGGATCTTTTATTTTGCGATACATGTCCGCTGGATCTTCGTCGTGAGTATAGGGCAAGATAACAATGTCATCGATCAATGTGCCTTTGAGCCACGCTGGAAGCTTGGCAAGTGACGCAGGCATTCTCGGAGGGTGGAAATAATTGCACCGTGTCATTGGGAACCAACAGCTTCTCTACTCTGTCAGTTCAATTTTCCATACTTGACGCTGGGAAACGAGAGGCATCGCGCTATACCATGCAATATGAAAGACAAGACCAAGGAAATTAGATTTTAGTATTATCTTACTCCATTAATAAAAAAAAAATAATAAAAGTGAGAAGGGAAACATTAATAAGCGAATGAGACACAGAAAATATTTCTCGGACCGCCAGTAACTTCTAGTCAACCTCTTCTACCACGATCAATTTTTAACTAATTGTGAGAAAAAAGAAAGCATTCCGTGGTACATTTCCTTCTTCGAGGAATTCCTGTAAACTAACTCTTTCTCCTTGAATTCTTCGATGCCACGAACTGTCGATCAACTGGCTGGATATGTAGTCCAGACGCGAAACATAAATTTAATTTGGACTGGAACGAAAAGAAGGGAGAGAGGGAGAGAGAAAGAGAGAGAGAGAGAGAGAGAGGCGAGGAATTAATATACACACGGTTGATCGGCGGACCGGGGCTTTGTTCGTAGACGTCGGCCACCGAGCATCGAGCGGAGAATTTTCCGCCATTGGCGGCGCGATATTTTATTAAACCTGTCGGGACGCCGATCAGAGACGCGGCAGATGTAATCGATTCGGAATCAGTTCCGAGTTCGATGCTCGCTCAGAACCTGTCACTCACGTTGTCGTTTCTATCTTTAATCATGCCGTTTCTATTCTTAATTTCGCCCCATCCCGCTCACCCTTACGTCGGGCCCTTTACTTCAAAGATTAAGGTTTCATGCGCTGGCAAAAACGCTTGCATGATTCATCCAGTCACATCCGAGTCATCCAGTCATACCGATCGGGTGTGTTGAATTTTAAAAACTCGAGGAGCTTTGACGCTTTCAATAAAAAGTCACGATTTTTATTTTTCACGTCCCACTTTACATCTGCAGAGAATTCGACGAACAATGCAATAATATTCGTTGATATTTAAATTTAATTTCTTCGCGCGAACATCACGGCTTGAAAAGAATGAAATTTTCACTGTCCTGTAATAGGGGATGAATTCGATGGAGCAATATTAGCACAAGAATATATTTATAAAAGTATATAAATAACTTAAACAAATGTAAATTACAAGTAATTAAAAGAAATTAGTGGAAAAGAAATTAGAAACATAAGTGTGATAAATTAGATGTTTTTTGGCCACGAACAAAATTCGATCAGGCGTAATTCTGTAGTTCGGATATTTCATTGAAGATTTATTTACAATACAATAGTGCTTCGTTCTGTTTTATTTAAATTTATTTTCAAGATTAATTTGTACCTGATAACTAACACTCTAACAAGGTCGATCTAACAAACGTTGAATTATTCAAATAGAGTGATGGAAAATTGATGAAAACATGTGAAAATTATCTGTTACGACGATTTTATCGCATTTAAATTTATATAATAAAAACTTTCTAGGTATTCAAGTATTTAAATGAGATTTTTACTCGAATTTCATCCGATTTATGACCTGCTTACTCGTGCTCACTACCGAAATTAATTAGTCAGTCAGTCATCCTTTGGCTAACTCGTGAAATTGTTTCATCTCACGTTAATACGTTAATTTGTTGACTTATTTATCGACTGTTGTCAGTCGTCAGATTCATTGTTTCATCATCTGATTAGCTAATTGCTTAATTAAATAAACACACGAGTCAGTGTGTCAGCTAGTCAATCAACTCACCAATTACTCAATTACGTTACTAATTAGTTATACAAATTAGTCAGTCACTTAATCATTAATAAGTCAGCCAGTTGCTAACATTAACAAATTATCATTCCGTTGATTAATCTGTCCTAAAGTTATCCTTACTTGATTAGTCGGTCGATTATCAAACTGTGAGACTTTTCTGTTAATTATTCATTAATCATTTCTGTAAATTAATCAATCGACCGATTGATCAAAGGTTTGAGAAAAGCATAAACTAAAGACTCGACTATTTCATCTTCAGGAACCCATTGGCTGTTTCTACGGGATATTACCTTACGAAAATACGTTTCTAAACTAAATTCAGCGCATTAAGTTCCTTTTTAAAATTCAAAACCATTAATCATCACACACATACACACACGTGTGATAAGCCTGTTGACACAATGATAGTAGCTATAATTTGCCGTCAGTATCCTTTAACGAACCAAATACAATTCTTTATCATCCCATGCAACGCCCATACGACTGAACAAACATCCACTTCATTATCCAACAAATCAACCAATTACTCGATACCATCATCCATTAAATCAATCCTCTCCCCAACATCCAAATATCCCAACCCACCCATGCTCTTTAAAAAAGAAAGAAAAAAGAAATCCAAAAACAATACGTACCTAAACACGGGGACACCATCTCTCCCTCCGCCCCCTAAACCGAAAGCTAAATTACAAAACTGCGCCTTCCATCACCGTGAGCAATCCCATCTACGTGCTTAAAACGGCAAATGAGGGCGGGTATCGGTTCCTGGCCGGGCAATTATAGCGGCGATCACGCGGCCCTGAGTGTGTAATCGACGGCCCGGTTTCACAGAGAGAGATCCGAGAGGCAAGTAGGGTCGGCGGCGGCGTCGAAATTAAATTTAATGGGGTGAATCGGGAGAGGGAGGGAGTGAACGAAAGAGAGAGAGAGGGGAGGGGGAGAGAGAGCAGGCCAAGCATAGTCGGCCGTCACGTGGAATAAACGCGGGACAAACGGGCACGCGAACGAGGATCTGCCGTGGACGTGCATGTTCCTCTGAATAACGTAATCGCCGTAGTCAGCCCGGTTCTGGTATCGTTGGCTTACATCGGCCAGGCCTTTCCCTACCTCGCCACTCACCCCGTGTCGGTTACCGCCGCCGCTTCCTGTGTGTAGCCTGCGGGGGCAGAGCAACGTCACTGGGACACCGGCTGAACGTGAGGGATGAGAGTAGACTCCCGGAGGGAGGGGAAACGAAAGCGTCGATGAGGGATGGAGAGGGTGGGCTGGTCATGGCAGTGCACAGAAGGGTGAGAAACGACTAGCAGTAGAAAGAGAGAGGTGAAAATATGAGGAACGAGGGGATGAAGAAAGAGAAGTGTGACGGAAGATGGAAGAAATTTTCTTCTTCTTTTTTTTTTTCTTTCTTCGAAGAAATCGAGGTTTTACATATTGGCGATCAATGTCGGTTGTTCCTTTTGCCAATGGTCAGTTTTGGTTTTGTTATCCTTCTTTCCAAGTGAGAGCTGAAAGAATTTTATAATACTTCAACTTGTGCTCCCACTTTCGCAAATTATTGTTTAAATGACGCTAATAGTATTTCTTTTACTTTACGAAGATTGGTGATTACTTTATAATGGTCAATAAGTCAAGAAACAATTAGAATTTCTTGAGTGATAGTACGGATTTTTGCATAGGGATATTTTTATATGAAATATTTCAACTGAATAATAAATCAATTATTGTCTGATTTGAAATTTGGTAAATGTGTAGACACAAGTACATAGTATGTTTGTGACTGTCAATATAGAGAAGAAAATAAAAAAACCAAGGAAGTCTACAGAATTGGAGAAAGTAGAGTTAAATTAGAGAAAGTAGAGCGATATAAAGCAAAATGAATATAAAAATAAAGAGAGCTCGAACTAGAGCTTAGAAAATTGAAGAACACAAGACTGAATTGAATCTCGCGAAAAGAAGCACGAAAGGGAGAACAGTAGTTCAGAAAGTGGAGGAGAGAAGAAAATTTTATAACAGAGAGAAGAATACGAAGTGTGAAAGCAATCTAGGAGGAGCACTGTGTTTAAAGATACGAGGGGTGAAATGAAAAGTAGAAAGAAGGCGAGAAGATCATTAAAAGAAAAGTCGCAGCCGGAGAAAAGAGGAGTAAATTAGGAGATACGAGAGAAATAAAGAAACCAAAAAAAGATAACAAAGTGAAGGAAGCTACAAAAAACAGAGAAAGAGCATAACAAGGCTAGGAAACTTTTAAAAAACTAAAATTAGAAGCCGAGGATAAAGTACGCAAAACAAATTCCAAAATAAAATTTCGGAGAAACACGCAGAGTATACTTCTGATTCTAAATACTACAATACTATCTACGGTTAATTTCTAATATTCTCCATCCGAAGATAAATAGAAAACAAAATAAAGGAATTTTTACTGATTAAAAGATACAATTGGTCACTGTATCAAAGTATTCGAATACTTTATGAATATATTCTATGTGCTATGTAAAATAGATGGAAATTTTGTTAACACGGCAGCGACACGGCTGTCGTGATTATATCGATCAAGTGTGAAACAAATTTAAAAATATACAGGAGATTACAAGAGATATACTTAATACAAGTATATATAATATTATATTAGTACAAGTGATTAACCATTTCAATATTCAGTGAAACGGTTTTTTTGAATATATTGTAATAATTACGATAATGATTATGTATTTGAATATTTGTAATAAATATATTGTAACTTCTATATACATTTCTATATTTTTTATCAATATATATTGTCACAACAGTCGTCTCATAATACATTCACGAGAAATCCCTCCAAGCGTTCGAACATTTTCGTGAGCAACTGTATCATCAATTTATTAAACCGATGCGTTCAATTCGTTCGTTCGTTCGTTCGCGTGGCTCGTGCCGGCATGCAACGAAAAAAGAGACTTGAGAAATTTTTCGAAAATGGAGCTGACGAGCTCAGTCCCTGAGTGGCTTTATTCTCACTCTCCCGCGACATTTAGACAGTCAGAGAACAAAAAAAAATACCAATGTAAAAAGACGCAGAGAACCAACGACGACAAAAGCAAAATAGAAAGAGAGAGAGAGAGAGAGGGAGGGGGAGGGTAAAAAACCGAGGCAAATGCAAGAACAGAATGAAACCGAAGAGAAAGGATGCGGACAGAAAGAGCCAGCCAGAAAAATGGTATAGTGGAGAAAATGGTAAGAGAAATCCGCGTGGAGGCGAGGCATCGAACGCGGAGGGACAGAAGGGGGATGAAACACAGTGCAGAGAGAAGACGTAGGGAGGGAGAAACGTGCGTGAAAGAGAGGGTGGATCGAGGGTTGCAGGGTAAGCGCGAGGGTAGGAGTCGAGGACTCGTATACCCTCGGGGCTTACAGCTGTCGCGTACCCAACACCTTTTTTCCGCGCGCCGGTAACATGTACGTAGGTTGCAATGCGTGCATAGAAATTGCCTGCATAGGGGTAAATCGCACATTTCCTGCGTAACGCGTGCAACTGAAACGCGCGATGGAACGCTTTCCTAGCTTGGCCTGCTCCGCCTTTTGAATTATTGCCATTTTTTTCGGCTTGCGTGCCACGCATCCACCTCCCTCTCCTCTCTCGCCCCTTTTCGCTTGCTTGTACGTACAGTTGCTTTCTACTTCGACTTTGTCCTCTTGCGTTGCATTCTCGAGGATTTTCGTCCGTTGTTTGTGTGCAAATATCAACCGGTTTCGATATAGTCATAGATTGTGAAGCAACCTGCAATTTTGTTGAACTGTCACTCAGCGCGCGTCACTTATAAACCTGTAAACTCATAGAAATTAAACTGAATGAAGTTTCTGGTTCCATCTGTTGATTTCATTTTGTCTGAGAGATGATCGAGAAATAGTTTTCAAAATACAGATATCATACAGTACGTATTTGCAATGTAAATTGGACCATCGATTTTTCAATGATTATTAAACTTTATAAATTACGATGTGCACAACGAGGAATAATTATATTTCTTATTCGTTGTCTTATTCCTCGTTAACAACCATAATAATCGAATATTTTTCATGTCGCGAATCAATAAGAGTTTACAAAACTTTTAATTTTATGTTATCTAACTGAATATTGTTATCAGAATGTGAATTTTTATACATTTGTAGGAAATTGTGGCTGACACAGGCTAATGTAAAATATTCAAAGCACAGCGTTCGCTACTGCAACTCGATTTTTTTAATCATTCCGAAGAATATAAATTTGCATAAAAACATGCAGTCTACTTATTATCTATACATACTCATCTTTAAATGGAATTCAAGCCAAAACCAATGAATAATCCGGATAATCGAGTGAGACTATCATAAATCGTAGAGAGATCCTTTGATTTTGATGTAAAAACAAATGGGAAAGTGTAGAATAAAATTTATTCGTTTGAGATTTCATTTTTGTGTAAATCGGGTTTGGAAATTCGATGAATACGCGCGCATTTTGACTACACCTGTAATCGAACAATTTTTCGTCACGCGGAATATCAACCTATCATCCTGCCAATCTTCATCGTACTTCGTAAATAACATAGAAAAGATATTTATGGTATTACGATAAGAAACGACATTTATCGTACTACATGCTTCATAAAAATTTAAAAAATTAAGTAGTAAAAATTCTAATGACATCATTTTGATCGTTGCTTGCAGTAAAATTTCACTCTTGAATCTCTTCCTTCCAAATTCTTACTAAAAGCAAAAGTAATTCAACGTTTGTAAAACAAATCTCTTCAATTTTCTCCAATTTCCTTTCCTCTTAAAATTTTTACTAAAAACAAAAAATAATAAGAATAATAATAGTAGCAATAATTTAACGTTTATAAAACAAGATCCTTCCAATTCTGTCCAAAGCAAAGCTTCTGAACCAAGAAACAGAAACAAAACAAAAAAAATAAAAAAAAGAATCGCAGCCGGCGTTTTCCAGTGTATCCTCTCGCGGAAAACCATCGCTGGCGGGTACCAAATTTTCCTAGCTACACGCTACGTATAAATGTTCCTGTATCGCGTTAGCGGCAAGAGTATGTATGTATTTCTTTTTCTATAAAAGAGAGATATTCAATTTCAGCGGAGTCGTGTTCTTTCAAAGTGAACAGTTAAAAAACCGCGGAAGCTTTCACGACGACCCGACCCGGTTTCTTCCTGCAGCTTCCTCTCGCGTGTGTGCGCGTGTGTATGTGTTTCCTGGCTGGAAGAAAATTGCGCGTCGACGGATTTTATCGTCGCGTCAGGGAAAATCGAGAGCTTTTCTCGTAGCGGTGGCCGCGTGAGCGCTCGCGCACGCGAGACGGAAACACAGAGAGAATCTCGTGGATTTCGCGAATTATAATTTAATTATCGCGGCGGGCCGTGTTAAAGCGCGCCGCCCCGCACCGGCAGTCTCGTGTCGTTTCCGCCAGCGAACCGACCAGGACAGAGAGAGAGAGAGAGAGAGAGAGAGAGAGAGAAAGGGGGGAGAAAAAAAAGAAGAAGCCGCTAATTAACGGCTTTTCGAAATTCCATCGGTGCGACGCGATCTCGCACTGGTAACTCTCTCTCTCTTTCTCTACTGGAAATGTTCTGCGGACGTTCGGCTTATTTCCGCGGAAAAGCACACAGGCTTAATGGATAACTTACACTTGTTAGCGGATTTGTAAATGGCGGTACGTACGAACTCTGTATCCGAGGGAACGGTGGATGATTTCAACGGTGGCGAACGAAGACATTGTAAAATTGCAAAGTGTACAGCGAGCGACTGTTTTAGAGAGTATCGATTTCGACGATCTTGAAATATTGACAAACCTCAATATCATAAGGTACTTATCATTTTTTTATACGCTTTACGTGTACTCTCCTATGGTAATGAAATGTTTCATGAATCGAAGGAGATAATCGTAGGGGGAAAATGGGATATTTGGAGCTTGCAGCCTGTTAAACGCAATTAGGAATTATATCGGTACGAAACGAATCTAATAAAGATCAATGTATATTTTGTAGATTGAACATTTGACAAAAATAAAGTAAAGTATATTAAAATATGAGGATGAAAAGGAGAATTTGGAAAGAATTTAGATAGCTGTTAATATACGTCCGTCGATTATTTGGCACTCACGCTTAAAATAAAATGAAGAGTATTAAAACATGGGGATGAAAATGTAATGTTCACGACATTTTCAAAGGATGTAAATTTAGGAAATAAAATATGTTTAACTGTGCAAAATTTGAAAATATAATAGCGAATGCGTGACGCGTCAAATATAATGTTAAATTATGATAAAGAAAGATAAAACTTTGCTGGCTAAAAATTTACGTAGAGTCTGCGCTCGTTCTCGAATGAAATGGGAATAAAATAGTTGGTGCAGAAGACGAAAGTGTGACTAATACAGAAAACCTGGAAAATTAAAAAAGCTAAAAACCATGAAAATTAAAAGTAAAACAGAAAGATCAAGGGATGATCGTCAAATCACATCTTTAACTTAAATTTTCAAACTTAGCTTGTAGAATTTTAATGAAAATTAAAAAAATAAATACGTATAACGTGAAAAAAATGTATAAAATATCGCAACTGTATTTAACAGACACAAATCAATATCTAAGTTTCATTTTACCATTGAAGACCAAGCAACAATTTAAATATCACCGAATTTTCGAACTAATAGTGACAAGAAAAATATTAAACGAATCGGGGCCATACATTTTGTTAAAGAACAAAATTTAATAAACATCGATTTAAAAAATTCGAGTGAACATCCACTGGCTGCTAATCATTAACAAAATAAATTTCAATATTTTCAAAAAAACTAAATACATATTGAACGAAAACTCAAAGTCGAAGGCAACGTTCTTTAATGTTCCAAAATCTAACCGAAGCCCAAACTCGCTTCCGAAAGGAGCTGTTCAACCCTTAGTATTCGAAAGCTCTACGAGCTCGATCGCATCAGTCTTCGGTTGCAAAATCTATCAGCGACTGCTTGACAGGAATCCTCGAAAGAGCACCCTAACTCAACTCGGTCAGCCAGAACGTAACCCAAGTGTTGGACAACTGGCCTCGCGCGACAAATCGTCGCATTAATTCGTCCAGGCGGATGCGTCCCATTCGTTTCTCGATCGGGCTTCTTCCAGCATTTCCATTCGAAGGGGAAAGGGAAAGGGTGAACGTGCTATAGCGTATATGCTTGCTGGCGAAGGTATTCGAACATTTATGGGAACTTTCTACGAACAAATTATTATTTACATGTTACACAAAACATTTTGAAATTTTATTGAGAGAGTGGGACTGAGTCAGTATTGGAAACCACGTCTGAAATATGTGTCAGAAGTTACAAGATGTGTAACAACGAGTGGAATGGCTCGCGAAATTATTGGTGCAATTAGAAGAATGTATTACGTACGTTGCGTGAAATATTTTAAATTAACCAAATTCACTGTACTTATATAAACGTTCTTAAAACACTTTTAATAAATTGCAATATAAACCTGTACTTATTTTTAGACAATAATATTACGCTCGATTCTTCATATTCGTACGTACTTACATATACATATATATATATATATTCTCTATTTGTATGTATATATCTACGTATACACACACACGTACACAGAGAACGGGGGCGCAATCACGTTGTCTCCGTGCTCGGGATCATAAAGCTTGCGGTGGCAAACGGGTCCCGGGACTTTTCAGCCTGCCGGAGCCACCCTCCCGCACTCAATAATCCCATAACGCTATAGCGAGCCCCTATTACGGAGCCTGGCGACCCCCGTGGCAAGGCAAAGCCAGGGGGGAAGCCACCCTGGTGTTCGAGGCCGCGTGGCACGCTACCGTGAAACCGCCCTTGTCTTCTCGCCCTCGGCCGCCCTCGTCTCGTACGAATCGATGGGGAGGCCTGATCGTGGCTCAAATCATCGTCGCTCGATCCGTGGATGGCCCGGTCCGTCGCCGGAGAATCGGACCACACGAGTCAATGAACGACTTCTTCCACTGAACTGTGAATGAAAAACACGTGACGATAGCAAGTCTCGTGGAAGGGTTGTCGCAAAATTTCGTATTTGTGAGAGTATTGTGCATTTAATTCTTCTCTAATCAGCTGTCTATTCTTGCGGATTTACTATTTATTTTAATATCTTGGGTTCGTTGAATTTTCATGAAGATAACTGCATTTAAGGGTTGATTCTAAAGATGTTAGAGCGGAACAAGTTTGATCGTTGCGATGTCATCGGTATTTATATTACAAGTACCTTGAAGTTAGTGTATTAAACTATCACAAAATTTATTATTCTTTTTTCCTACACTTACGTAACACATACAATATAATAATTTTTATAATTGTACCGAGTCCTCGTGATTACATTTTATTTTTGGATCTATTAGAAATATATCAATATTCCCTCGTCTCTGGAATTGAAACGATCAATTCATAATACAAATTTCTTTCCTGGAACTAAATAAAACGAAGTTTTAGAAATTAGAAAATGAGACGAGGAAATTTGGTAAGAAGATAAAGAGAAAATGTTGAGCAAGCTCGCAGGAACTGGAATTCAACGAATATACGATATATACTTTTTCCTTTTTTCCGTGTTTTTCGGTACGGTTGATTTTTTTAGTTCGAGGCTTTACAACTTTGGATCTCGCGGGAGTTGTATTCGAAATTAGCTGGACTGTGAAAATTTTAAATCGGTTCGTTGGGTAAATCGAGGGGGATTGTAGTTGCGCATCAAGCGACTGGTTTGTGATTTCGATTCAGTTCACTTCAGACAGAAATTTTAATTCTATAATAAGTAGTTGCATTTGTTCGTTATTCAAAATAAATGTTCCAATTATTTATGAGAACTCTCCGATGAATATATATCGTATGTACTTTATAAAACATTCTGATATTTCATTAACATTATAGTGAGAATCAACTACCATGATTATATTGGTCAAGCGTCAAGCTCATTTAAAGATGTATATATATAAAAATTTAATGCAAATATACAGGTATTATATTATATTAATATAACTGTTTAACCATATTATAGTACAATTTCCATACATGTATGTATATTATGAAACATAAATATACATCTTACCAATGTAATCGTAATAATTTTCACAAACTGTCAAATACACAAATTGAAATTTTTCTTCAAATACTTTCAACCACTACACTATGCGTTCTTCTAAAAAAAAAAAAAAAGAAAAAGAAAAAGTCCAATGTTTCTCTACTTAATTAGCTATTTGCCAAGCAGCGATCAATGTTATTTCTTTCTCAAGAACATTTCATCAGCCTTCCTCCATGTCGAACGACGCAAAAACACTCGACACGATATAAACATAATCGACATTCTGAAATGCTCGAAATATTTACCACAGATTTACGAAAGGTTAAAAATCTCGGGCAGTTGATCGTTCACCGTCCACGTGTCTTCTCGTTCTGCCGGACGCCGCGAATACGCGAGTAGCACTAGCGTAATTAATTAATCTCGTCCATAATTTACGTCATCTGTACCGGAAACTAATCACGCAATTGAATCATCTTTCGTTTAGCGCGGCGTTAAGCCACCACTGAAATAATCACCGGGGTGGCGGTCTAATCTCGCGTCAATTAATATCGACCTCGAGAGGAGGGACACCAGCCACGAGATAAACATCCCGGGCTTCATTGCAACGCTTACCACACCCTCGACTCGTCTCTTCGCGCGCGACTTTGCTCGGGAAAAGAGACGCGAGAGAGGACACCGGAGAGAAAATCTCTCTCTCTCTCACCCTCTCGATTCTCTCCGTCGCCAAGAGCCAGGGTCCAAGGAAGGGAAAACTGTGCCATGAATCAAAATTAAAGTCGCTTTATCGTAAATTTATCCCGCCGCCCAGGCTCGACTCCTCGTGGCTCTAAGCAGGGCAATTAGTCATTCTCCGCGGCTATGATAAAACATAAAAGTCTCTATCGCTCTGGCTTGGTCCTTGGGCCCTGTTCCCTCCGAAACTTCTTCGGAGGAGAAGCGTTGCGCAAGTCTTCCCGCTAAACCCGTTCGCACTCTCGTATTCCGCCTCGAACGGTTCGAAAATCGTCGATCGATTAGACAGTTTTGTATATTATTGCGAGATTTATTCCTTTGCGAGCTAACGTCAACATAATATGGGATTGACGTTTTTCGTTTATGCATTCGGGATCATCCCATTTGCAAAATCAAAATTTTTCGAGTATAAGTTCAGACTCAACCCTCTATCGTATTTTTGACGATATCTTTTTTTTCTTACTTTTTTTTAAAAGAATGATTTATTTGTGGAATTAGCTAGAGCAGTTCGAATGATCATACAGAAGAAGAAATGGGAAATTTTCTGTAATGAAATTATATTTAAAAAGAACACTTATATTTAAAAAGACACGTATATTTTAATACAGAATGTGTGAATTAAGTGTTAATTTATAATATTACAATAATATAAATTAATATAATAATATGTTATTATAGCATTGATACATTATTGCTACCGCTAATAATAATTAGTGCTAATAAAAATAATCGTAATATGTACCTAATCTATAATATTATTGTAAAATTTAAATATTGATACAAAAATGTCTTTTTTCGTGCGATTTTTCAAAGAATCATGATTAATTCAATAATAATATCTGTATATTATTTTAATATTTGGTATTGATATTTTAATTATAAGTATTCAATCACGATATCATCGTTTCTAAGGAAGAGCTTCAAGAATCATTTTTTGCGAAATTCTAACGTGCTTCAAATATTTCACCGGGAATGTACCCCTACGTATTTCACTTTTTACTACAAACTTCAAATTATGATCGACTTCAAAAGCTTTACGTATCGCCTCGATATGCTGGAACATAAATAAAAAAAATACGCCTGAAAGAACGGATATGCATAATTTAAAGGTACGAAAATACGGTGCAAAATGGAGGAAATGGGTTATTCGGGTTTCGATATAATCGTAACTGCGACGTTGCGATATATCTTCTTTTGGTTTGAACGCTGAAAGAGGAAAGAAATATCTTTGATCTATCTCTTTGGTGTAACGCGACTAATGGGCATTTTGCATGTCCTTTGTTGCCGAGAAAATTTATTTAAATACTCTATCTAGGCCAGTTCGAAAAAATTTCCCTCTCTTTAAGCCTGGAATACATAATGCGCACGCCGATATTATTTCGAACGTGAAAAAAAGGAAAATCGTTACACTCTGAACCACGTTGAGCTCTGAAGACCTGGTTTTTCTTTTTTTTTTTTTTTTTTTTTTTTTGTCAAAAATGCTTTGAAAAAAAAAATACATCCGCTCAGTCGGTGGTACTTACGTAGAATTCGAGAATCATTTGTCCTGAATATTTTCAGAATTATGTATTATTGAAAGCAATGCTGGAATGCAGGTTTTATTGTACGTATGATTTACATCTAAATCAGTATGGTAGAAAAGCTACAAAAGAATATATCGCTGTTTACGATGAAAGTTTTATATTTTAATGCAGAAAATTTATAACGCCACCGATTAGTGTGAAAAATATATTCAACGATTTCTTTGAAATTAGTGTAACATCAAGTTTCAAATTTAATGTTGTTAAAAATGAATATTAAGAGGAGGTTTGTAACAAAAATATGAAAATTCGATAAATTTTCAAACTCGATTTTCTCCGAAACGAAGTCTTAAATGAAAAAAACATTATTATTTTCTTCTTCAAACAATTACATATAGAATCAACACTCGAACGATTGCACCATGTTATACGTGCACATACTCTACATGTATATTCCTCCGATATATTGTTTTCTTCTTTCCAGTAAAATTTTGTTTTTTTCACACTTTAATAAGTTCTTTCTGCAGTCACGAAAGAGAACAAACATATAACAATAACATATGAAACAGTTTAAAACAGAATGTTCGAACAGCAAGTTCAATAGCGTTTGAATATTTGGAGTATTTGTACAATATTACAAATTAACATTACTATAAAAAAGTTATGAAACAAAAATAGAAATTACTACTAAACAAAAAAAAATTTATACAATATAATACGATAGTACTACAAATTATAACCTGCCGTAAATACTATTGTATAGACTATAAATTATATTATAAACCGTAACTACAATTTAAATTACAACACCGTAAGTTATGAAGCGTGACATAACATGTTGCGCAGATGCTGTGTATCACCATGGAGAGAATAGATGAAAAAGCGGTATATTAAACTATTCAAATTTCATTTTCTTTTTTTTTTTTTTTTTTTCAATGAAGAATATTCCCCGACGTTCCTTGCTCTCTCCTCTTATCGTTTAATCGTTCATAGCCAAAACGGCCCGGGTACGCCGTGAAACCTGGCCGTGCTTCCATAAAATCCATGGATTATTCGAGACTGTCAGCGCTGGTGCTATCGGACCGTGCTGGTAATTAATGGACAACGCGTTAAATAATTCATACGTAACATTCGAACGGGCGCAATAAACGAGCGCGTAAAACTTGGGATTTGTCGCGCTACCGTTTTCCTCGCGACGCGCCCGGAAAAAAATTCTCGAACGATTGCGGTCCCTTCGTTTACGATCTCGCGCGAAATCGTTACGATTCTCGTCGTTCGCCGACAAGGCTCGCCTCCTCTTATCGGTTCTACGTTTCGCAACCATAAAGGGAGAGAAAGAGAGAGGGATTCGTTACCTCGAATAGCTCCGTTTTCGTTAACGATTGTAACAACCAACCGGTTACTTTCGGGAGTGACTTTCACTAGGGATTGGCAAGTTTGCGTAAAAAATTCGCAGTGCCTGATTCTTTTTACGTATAAATATACGGTCGACGAGTGTGAAGTTTGTAAAACACAAGGAAGTGGGAGTCAGCGTTAAAATATAATTACTTATTATTGTGTGATTTGATTGCATTCGATTTTTCTAACATTCGAACTAATTGAAAGAACATTTAAATTAATTGCAACAACATACTGTTCGGTGACCACGAATTTATTGCAATAATTCTGTCATATTTAATTTATGATATTTAAGTTTATTATAATACACTTTTCGATGATTACAAAATTTGTAATATTTTTATGACACTTCAACTTGCTATGACATATTGTTTTGATGGCTACGAAACTTACAATTGGTACAATACTTTTATAATATTTAAAGTTATTATAATTTTCGACAATCACCCAGAGCATAGCAAGATGTTACTTTCAACAAATTTCTTCATCTTTCACAATTAAATGGAATTTATAAGGAATTTTGTTTCAATCATATGAATTAATATGTTTTTTAGTTATTTGTTCTCACAAGTTTCATTGAATAATGGCAGTAGCATGTTTGACTGTACCGTCACTGCCACTAAACGAATATTCATCACTGCTATCTGAAAGAGAATCGACATATATCTTCTCATTGTCTACAGACATTCAATAGGTCGGCTTAAAATTTTAGACTCATTTAAATTGGTAATTTCCGTTTGAGGTATAGTTGCGTGTGCTCGAGACAAGTGCAGCACTCGGATGTGGAAAATGTTTCACGGTAAAAATATGAAATATCACGAAGCTCTTTTGAAAATTGTCTTTCAGAAATCACGAACGAAATCGTCACAAACTAAAAATTTTTTACGTAAGATTTAAAAACTAGAATCATCATAAAGAGATTTCCTCGCCTCTAAAAATAAAAATAACAAAGTATATTCATTATTTACACAATATTCAAAAGACAAAACAAATTTCTTTCTAGATATCATTTCTGTACTCAAACCCTTCGAAATTTCAATCCTCAATATTCTACCTCTTCAGGATCAGATAAACTTAAACCACCTAACTCATTATCCAAAAAAAAAAAAAAAAAAAACACATGTTTCATTAAAAAATCAGGAAGAATACACTGTTTCGTTCGACAATCCGCAACGTATTGTTGAATTAATTTTCCACGTGTAATAATTACGCGACGAGACGATCATCAAAGAGCCTGCAACATTTTTCACCGGCAAATTATCGCGTGATACGTTTTACACGACCGCAGGGACGCGCACACCCCTCGTCGATCGACTCATCGACACGGAAGGAGTCGTTCGATGATTTTACGAATTAATGAGGAAACGGTTTCGCAGCGGAGCGACAGGATTCTCGGTCCGTTGCGCAGATAGGGTGCCAAGGGGGTGGATGCTCGACGACGCCGGCAACCAGGGTGGTTATGGTGGAAGGGAGGTGTTGATTCTGTGATCAACGAAACTACGGGACTCGTGGTTTCGAGGTACATGCCATCGTGCCGTGGTTTCGCGGTTAAGGAGACGTCGACGTCGTCTACGATATGGGTCCCCGTAGACCCGCGCCACGTCGCAGAGAATATCGGTCCCTCGAAGATTTTCGTGCATCGACGCTTGCACGATAGTGAGGAAAGCGCGTGTCTGGCTGAGAGACGTTAAAGGAAAATGCTACGCAGGTGTGTGCGTAGGTTCGTTTACGTCGTCGATGATGATGTCGACGTTGTATTGTTTCGTTTGGTTGTTCTTTGCGAGTGAATCGAGTAACTTTAAACGTTTCGTCAAAAATCGTGTGCATATATATTTGAACTTGTATATTATACGTACGTAATTCATACGTAATTTACACATTATTAATACGTAATTTATACATTAAACGTTCTTTGAATTTATATATTACATATTATACAAAATTGAAACAAATTTGTAAAAGCAAATGAACGTGTAAAAGGTTATATGTGGCTCCAAGAATCCTGAAATGATTAATCACGTGTACGCGTAACTTCTTTCACTTCCTGTCATCGATAACCTCGCAAGAACGGTCGGTAAGAGTTGCGACGATTTCGCAGCGCGAACAGTTCAGAACGAAGGGAACGGTGGCTGCGTAAATGGCCGGGGCTCTTAATTAAAATGTTTAACACAGCCGCGAGAGAGAGAGAGAGAGTGTATGACGTCGAAACGCGAAACTTAATTAAATTGGTTATGACAATAAAAATAGAGGTTGGAGCGAACCCGAAGTGGGCAAGGAACAAGAGGGAGGGAGAGAGAAAGAGAAAACGAATAAAACGAAAGCGAACGAGCAAAAGCAAGTAAGACGACAGAATGAAAAGAGAAGAGGACGGAGAGGGGGGAGGAGGAGGGGGAGGAGGAGGAGAGGAGGAAAGGTGGAGGGTGGTAGAACAGGTTAACGTCGAAAAGGAAAACGAGAAAGAGAGTCTGGGAAAAGGGGGTTGGAAGACGCGTGGAAAAAAGCGACGCGGACGGAGAGAAAGAGATCGCGAACAAAGAGGAAATGTGAACAGCGCGGCGACGAGTCCGGCCGCGCATACACCCCCGCGTGTAGTCCTGTCGGCTACATGCAATCACCCAAGCGTACGTATATACACGATGCACGCGTTTAATTTGACCAGCACGCGTCTCCGCGAGGATTTTTTCGGCTCGACGACACGGGTGGGCTCTGTGCGCCTCGAGAGAGAAAGGGAAAAAATAGAGAGACAAAGAGAGAGAGAGAGAGTCCTGCTAGAGTTAAATATCGGCTGGAGGGGTGGCAAAAGGGGTCCCGGAGTGTCATTCCAGTTTTCCTCGGTCTGGCTCTCCGGCTAAGAGACGAAGAGAACAAGCTAGAGAAGGAGAGAGTAATATATATATATATATATATATTACTCTCTTTATATATATATATATATATATATATATATATATATATAAAGAGAGAGAGAGAGAGGAGAACGGTGGCGCAGGATTTGCGAGACGTCACTGCGAAAATACGCGCAATTGAACTTTTCAACCCCGGTCGGCCTTCCCCCGGCTACCGATCCCCCTTCCTCATCCCGTCCGCTTCCATTTACTCTGTCGCCGTTGGATTCTCGGCCCGGCTTGCCGCTTCCCTCTTCGTCGCTCCCTTTGTTCCTCTTTTTTCCGCTCGATCTATGTCTTGTTCCTTCTGTCACGCTCCCGTTGCTCGTTCCTACTCTGTCGCCGTTTCCCTCTTAAGCTGCGTACACATTTGTTGGTTGACGCCGTTTGGCACTACGGCGTTTGTTACACACGTTATCTACTGGGCCGAGACCGAGATTTGGCGTTAGAACACGTTCAACTGTTATCAATGTCCATGGCTCGCCAGAGAGTTTCAATTATGTTTCGTTGTTGTCTGCTCTGCCGCTTGAAACGCATGGCAAATCGAGGCAAAGATGAGATTATGTTTCGACAAAAGTGACAGGCTGCGCAATATGCGAATTTGTTTGAGAAGTATCGCATTGAGGATACGAAATAGTGGCTTGAACATGTCAACAAGGTAAATTGTCTGTCTCTTATTTGTATACTTTACAATATTAAAGTAAATTGCACTAGTAAAGTAACTTGCGAAAATAAAAAAAAGAAATATATTCTCTCTGTGAAGTTTTAAAGAAGAGTTAGTTCTTCCTTTTATTTTATAATTACCTTGAGTAAGTATACTTACTCGTGTATTAAAAACATGTAACACGAGTATGTTAAATGCACGTATGATAGAATTCTCTATTTGCAGCCAAGTACGCTCTGGGTTTAATACACGCGATTTTTAAACATTTGAAAACATCTAAAGATCATCTGTAACACTCGGGGATTCTCTGAACTAGAAGACATATTGTCAATTATTTTTCAGTATTATTTTCTTTATTAATTGTGAGATTCGAAACACTGACGCTTGTGGAAAATCCTATGTTTGTTTCTTTTGGAGTCAGTCACCAAGAGCCTCTCGGGACTCGAACTAAACTAATAAACTAATAATCTTTCTGTCTAATTGCTCAATTTCGTTACACAATAATTACAATTAACATTCAATTCTCAGAAAGAGAGAAACGAATGACCCTTCCACGCGACTTCTACAAGTTCGCCGCGTGAGAACGACACACGTATGAAAATAAATCCCACGATAAATTTCATATAACAATGACATTAACATCCACGTTTCCATACTTTTCACGAAACTGATCAATATATTTTCCTGAACTGAAGATTTCACTTCTTACCAGCGATCTCGTTTAGCTGGATGACAGGTTGCGGTAACGAATGTGTACGCAGCTTTAGGCTCTCTTTGTCATTGGTTTCTCTGTTGCTCTCTCTCTCTCTCTCTCTCTCTCCCGCCTTTCGTTTCTCTCTTTTTGCCTCCTCCGCCGCCTCCGGCTCGCGGGCCCTTCGCTCTTTTGTCACGGCACCCTTGTTCGCGCTGTCCCACTCTATTTGCCACCCCCCGTCGTTCCATCATCCCTCAAAGCCCGTACAGTCTAACCGGTGGCACACAGAAGGGTCGCTTCTCGCGACCGTGTTGGTGAACGACACGAGGCACCGCGATAGTGATGGTGCGGTGTCGGCAGTGGCGGCGGCGGCGGCGGCGGCGGTGGGCAAGCTCCACTCGTTGGATTTTTCTCCGTCCTTCTTTCGCGCGGCGCGTCTCTTTGTCCCCTAGGCGGCGCGGAATCCCGGGGTGGGATTTGCAGGAGCCGGCAAATATGCGTCCGATAAAGACTACCCATACCAGAGTGCCAGGCACCCTAACCAACCCTGCCGTGGGGATTACCTGAAGCCTTCGCCGCGATCATCTCCTTCCGGCGAGGCTTTGCCGGGCGCCTCTCCCCGCGTCAACCGTTAATGCGTCGTGCCTGTATCTTGCTAATCGACGATTCTGCTCCTCTCCTCTCGCACGCACTTGTTTGCCGAACGCGACACCCCTTTCCCCGCCCGCCTGCCCTGTCTCGCGGGCTTCGGATTACCGGAAATTTGAACTTCTCGCTCAGTCCACGCGCTTTCGGACAGGATTAAGTTCGAGGGGCGTTGATATTTTTGACCTTTCGAGGATTTTTCTGACGTCTGAGACGAAACGTCGGGAGTGGGAAGGTAAAGTGGAATTGACCACTTGCGAACTTTTCGTTCCAAAATTGTAATATTTCCACAGTTTTTAAGTATATTTAAGTCAAACAAAATAGGCAGAACAAATAATAAACTAATGACTTGTCAATAATTTCTATCCAGTCGTATCACACCGACGAGTTCGAAAGAAAAAGAAAGCGACGAATTATTGTATGCAGTTTGGTCGCTCGTTATGGTCCGCAATCAGTTTGCCAGCGCAAGTGGTGAGGCTTGAGATTTATTGTTAGTGATCAGGCTTCTTGATATAGAAACTGGGCTTGTGCAACGCGTTCGCGTTGCGTTCATCATACGTGATACCAAGCCGAGACTAATCAAATATAATTCAAAAAAATATTCAGAGAAATAGAAATATTGTAAATTTCAATATTTTGTTATGTATCGTTCACATAATATTAATATTTCTAAACATTCATCCTCGATTCACTTTCATAATTAAGAAATATTTAAAATGCAAGATTAAAACATTTCATTCTACCGTTTTGAATTGTTAAAACGGTAATATTTTATTGGTCTAGAGATTCGATCTCCTGTTTAAGCAATATTTTAATTAAAAACTGTACTGGGCATCTAACAATACTTCAAATATTTTTCCACCGAATTCTGCTCAGCTCGTATATTGTACTCGCAGCTTTAAAAAAAAAAAAAATGTCTGCGAAAATATACTCTTCCCCAGAGTGTTCACAGAACTACGGATGATTTCCGCGTGTCCCAAAAATAAAATTCCCTCCAATTTCCCACGAAGAAGAGCCTGTGGACCACTTATATATCGACCCCGTGGCTCGTCTATCCCGAATCGATTCTCGATACCTATTCGTCGGCCAAAAGGGAGAGAACGCTGCTCGAGGAACGACTCGAAACGCGGCCGTGCAACTCGCGACGTATTATCGACGAAAGAAGTGAGAGCAATCTTCGTCGATAGCGTCTTTCCTTGCACAATAAAAAGATCGATATCTCGCGGCGTGTTTCGCCCGATGCGACCGTCAGGATTCTTTATCCGACGTCCGTGTCAAGGAAAAATTCCTTCGATCCTCGCCGTGATCCCCGTCGTTCCCGGCTTCCTTCGTAATCCTTCCCACCGTGGCTCGTTGAACCGTCAGACTTTCTCCTTTTCTCCTCGTTTCTTCTTCTCCCTCTCTTCGTCCTCTTTCTCTCTCTCTCTCTCTCTTTCTTTTCCAACCAGCGGAGGGCTACTCGCGCGCGTGGCTATGGAAAACGCCGCGGGAGAAATAAAAGTGCCCGTCGTTACCCGTGTCGATGACGTTCCGCCGTGGGATTCCGCTCGGAGGATTCGACGAAGATTGACCGAGATTAACAGGGACCTGACGAAAGGATCGTTCGACGAGGTGAATCGGAGATATCGCGAAGAAAGGGATAATGCTTGCTCGGTGACTTTTTTAGTTAGCTTCGCGCGGTCAGTCGTGGAACCGATGGGGTGGATTTTCTTCCAGTGAGGAATTTTCGGAGTTCGATTGTAATTTTTTTCTACGAAGATGGAGTGGATTTTGGATTCCAACGATTGTTTTGTGTTATTACTGTGTGTATTTATATAACTTTATATAATTTTTGACAAAGATAGAACCTAGGTGCATTTATTAAATATTACAATAAGCATTATACTTTGGACGTTTGCATTTCTGCATCTCCGAATTTTTCTATAAATATTTTTTCTACGAAGATGAAGTAGATTTTGGATGTCCAATGACTGTACTTGTTTCGTGTTATTACTGGACTGTGTGTATTTATATAATTTCATATAATTTTTCGCGAAAATAGAACCTAGTTGCAGGATCTATCTATTAAATATTATAATAAGCATTATACTTTGTACGTTTGCATTTCTGCATCTCCGAATTTTTCTATAAATACTTTTTCTACGAAGATGAAGTGGATTTTGGAAGTCCAATGATTGCTGATTTGTTTTGTGCTATTATTGGACTGTGTATTTATATAATTTTATATAATTTTTTACGAAGATAGAACCTAGGTGCATCTATCAAATATTACAATAAGCATTATACTTTGTACGTTTGCATTTCTGCATCTCCGAATTTTTCTATAAATATTTTTTCTACGAAGATGAAATGGATTTTGGAAGTCCAATGATTGCTGATTTGTTTTGTGTTATTACTGTGTATTTATATAATTTTTTACGAAGATAGAATTTTTCTATAAATATTCGTCGCTCCCTTTCTTCACGTTTCTTGCTACAATTTGGAAAATTGATAGTTTTCGCAACAAAAGTTGGAAGATCAAACTAGTTCGAACAAATTCGAACGAATACAAAACGAATCACTTCGTTCATTTCGTTCGTACAAAGCATATATATATATATATATTCGTAAAAATTGCCTGCTCAAACTGTTCAAACACTGTTTCAAACGTGAACATTCGTCACAGCAACAAATCAAATCGATATCAATGACTTGCACGTACGAAACAAATTCAAAGCAAACCCTTGCGTAGAAAGATGCTACGCAACAGCGTTCAAATATTATCGCGAACGATAATTATAGCTTCAGTCGCAACAAATCAAATCGGCTCGAATGACTTGCGTGTAGGAACGGGACACGGACGAACGACCGGTTCGATTTATTTTAGGGACGTCAATCCAGCTCGTTCGAATCCGCATCGCGGTGTAACCGTGGCCTAACGGGAAAGGGTTAATCGCGAGCGGAGAACCGAGTGGAGGGATCACAGCACGCTTGACACCCGGCTGTGTCACGTCGTGTTCGATCGGCCGCTTGTTTTCCTCGCGTGTCCGCCGAGGAAACGGTAGTCGAACGGAGGGCCGTGCGCATCCACGCGGACGATCAATCACTGTCCGCTCACGAGGAGTTCCGATTCCAGCGGTCCCCGGGTTAACCATCGATCCCCGATCGAGATGAAAGATCCGTTCGAGCGTCGCGGCACATCCATAAATTTCGGCTCCCGGGGTTATTATGATTTACGACGTTACGCGACCGGGACAATTAATTTTAATTAAGACGCGCGCGCCTACCCGGCCAGAACCGAGTTCGCGCCTCGTGCTCACCGTCGGCCGTCGCGCGATCAACCCTAATAGAGGATGATCGTCCGCGACCGATTTTCATCCGCCTGGACGTCGTTGGTGAACGACGTCGTCTGATAAAAATTGAAATACTTCAAGGGACGTTCGATACATAATTTTGCAACTTTCGGTATACACAGTGGAACTATCGACCGCTTCTTCGGATCGTAGCGTGTTTGTAGCAATCAGCAATAGTTGAAAAATATTTTTGCTCGAATTTTTTATTCGTATCTCTTCATAGAACATCGATCGCGTGTTATATGATAGGCTTGAAAGGTCTTGAAATGTGTTAAATACGAAATAAAATGTTAAAGCTAAATATTATAACATGTGCTGTACCGGACATGAACAGTACAGATATCCAAATTATAATAAATGTTACATTTTGAATTTCTGAACGTCGACTATATATTACACATTGAGATCTGTAACGTATCTATAGGAATTAACATAATCGAACAATATTTTGTATTTTCCATCCAGTACGCGAACGTACTACGGCGACAGGCTCGTAAAAGTCGCGTTGAATATTAAACGCTGAATTCTCTACCACTTACATACCACACGTTTCATCCACCTTTGGATTCTCCGCAAAACGCACAAAAATCCACAATCTATTACAACGTTACAATCGATACAATCTTGCCTCGGTTTTCAATTCAATTCGACAAAATCCTTCGTGTTTTTCCATCTGGTGGAACATTGATCACGTCCCATCGGCGATACACGCGACAGGTTAAAAAAAAAAAAAAAATCGGGTTTCCCCGGCGAGAGAGCCGCAGAAAGAGAGAAAGAGAGAGAGAGAGAGAGAGAGAGAGAGCTGTCGACGTATTATGCACGCGTCGAATCCAATCGCATTAGCCGCTCCCAGGAGACTTTGGGTGGCCGTGCGTCGCGGCGAAGGCAAATATTATTCGAATTCCGCGTGCACGCCGCCATTAGGCCATCGTTCCTCAGCCCGTTAATCTCTCCGGGGGCTAACGAAACACGGAGCCGGCCGTTATTAGTGCCGAATTTAGAATTAAGCGTGGCTTGGTCTGGCCACCCCTCGCTGCCTCTCTTACCCTTTGTTTCCTAGCTTGAAGGGGGGAGGGGAGGTGGGGAGCACGCCTGGTTCCGTGGAACAATGCCCGGGTAATTCTTTCACCGCCACGCCGTCGACTTAATTCGCCAGGACCACTTTTAATTTCCATTTTCCTTCTCTCTTTCCTCCCCCCCTCTCTCTCTCTGTTCTGCTCGCGCGCTTCCTCTCTTCCGTCGCGTCTGATAGAACGATTTGGAAATGCGTATCATTCCGAGGTTCGATGCTTTTGTTCATTTATCTCTGGCGTTGATGAGTCCTGGTGAAATATTAGTTGATAACGCGAAGAGGTTGGAAAAAACACCTCGCCGATTCATTTCCTTGTTTCAAAGTCAATTGCGGCGGGCAACTTGTTCGTAAAATTCCAGAGATCCTGTGAAAATCCACGATCCTCTCGGCGAATTTCTTGGGAGTATGAAAGCTTTGAAGAAATTAACAAGTAGATGGTGGATTTAGATTTTAATTTCATATTGTTAGAATGTGCAAGTTCAAAATTAAAATTAAAAGTAAATACGATATGTTGAAGTGAAAAATAGTATACAATCTAAGCAAGAGTTTCATTTCTGTTGAACGTTAGTATTAAAATTAATGCAATAAATAAAAATGAAATTAATATAACGCACAAGAATAAGAATTATTATTATTTGAAATACTGATTTAATAATTCAATAGTAATATTAATTGAATAAATACTTCCTACATATATTTATATTGTGTGTATTTTCTGCACGTTTCCACAAACAATATATGTACCTGAAAAGATTCGCAAGTTTCTCGGTAAGTGATCAAACAAACATTGGTGTTGTTAAAATATTTTACACTCCTTTTTTCTCTCGTCTTTATTAGCACGTAGCTGCCTTCTAAGCTTTCGTGTTTTATTACATCCGAAAGTTCATAACTCGAAGGGGTAACACTGCCGTCCCTTTCGTTCGACCTTCGTCCCAAATGCAAATAGAATACAGCCCCATAGGTTGACCAAACCCTGGTTGCAAACACAGTATAAAAAGGGACGTTGGTTTAACTAAAGAAATAATTCAATTGTTTCCCAAATTTACTAATTACCGTCATGAAACTCATCCTTTCGTCGACGATCACCGTGTAGCTGTACAAAATTATCTTGATCTTTTTGAAATTCTGTTATAACGCTACTGCATCTTACACAACATAATACATTATTGTAGCTCATGACAGCTATGATAATATCATTATACTACAATAATGTATTATATGTTGTAATATTATAATACATAACAATACAGAGTTATAAAACAGTCAATAAATTAGCATTTGGAGCAGCTCTAAATGTGTAATTTATATATTATTTAATATTATATTATACATATTATAGAAAATTGTATTCTATGTATTTTATGCACGAATTTGTAACGAAACTAAATATTATACCAAAGTGAGATATTATAGATATTAATTTTTAATCAAGAGATAAAACTTCAACCAAAATTGCGCCATTTAATTAATTCAGTTGAACAGAAATATAAATTGAGATTACGTAGGAAACAAGCATCTTTCGTTTTAAATTACAACGTTTCTTTCCACAGATTCCAACAGCAATGAATCAAACCCAAAATCGGTATTCTTGAATACCGCACCGTTATGAGAACTTTCTGCTCTCCAGAAACAGACTATGGATTTCCGTTGTCCAAACGAAATATATATATAAAAAAAAAAAAAAAACAAACAGAAAGAAAAATAGCGCGAAGCACGCGAAGAAAGGAGAGAGGGGGAAAAAAAGGCACGAGGAAAAGAACAACAACGAGCAACCGAGTTGCTCAAAGGCTCCTCTAATCGCATCCGGCGGCGACCGTTCGTCGTCGCTGCGAGAGGAACGATCCAGCAACGCGTCTCCTTTGGCCGGGCTGTTGCCGGGAGGAGAAGACGAGAGAGGAGGAGAGGCAGAGGTCGTATCCGAGGAGCCCTTTCTCACGGGGCGACGCCGTCATCCCGCCGGATCAAACCAGAATTACTCTCTCCGCGCTCGCGTCGCAACCCCTTTCGCCGATCTGGCGAAGATTTCAACCCCTACGACACCGCTCGCTTAGCTGGAAACGGGACGGAACCGCTTGACCGTTGTCCAGTTTCTCAGCATCCCTCTCACCCCCCCTCTTCCTCAAAAGCTGCTGGCTTTCATCGTTCACGTAGAACGGTGGCCAGCGCGCGTCCCGTGAGAATCAGCCTGCAATCGAAAACTGGTCCAGCGTTACGCGGATCCGTGAATCCGATGCACGATTGGCGGAGAGCGGGTCGGAGAGGATCGCGGCGAGCTGGCACCCCAGGGGCCAGTCCGGCGAAAAATGACGTTCGTCTTCAGTTCCGACGAGACGGTACCTCCGCTCGCGTAACCTTTCGAACATATATATATATATACGGAATATCATACGGAAAATCAGAGATACAGTGTGTCTCGCGGACGGCGATTCTACAGATTGTTCTCTCTTTGCAGAACGGTATCAAGGTACCGTGGTACTGCGAAAGGCGAGCAATTTTGTTTATAATTGTAGAACAGAAGACTTGTGAAAGAGAAATAGGGTGTGTTTCGTGTCGTTTCGGAGTGTCTGAGCGATTCTATCTTTTGTAGAATGAGAAGAGAGGAAAAGGAGAGGGTCGCGATAATCAATTGCAGTTTCCGTAGCAGTTTCTCGCTTTATTAATAATTCCTCTTCGAGAAATAGAAAAAAAGAAAAAAGGAAAAAAGACTGGGAAAGAAAAGGGTACGACCAGTGTTCCCTAATCAATGTACAAAGTGTAGAGAAATTGAAGAGAGTGTACGATAATCAAGCAAGACGCGAGTGATTCTACTTTATTAATAATTCTCTGTAGAATGTGAGATTCGCGAGATAGAAAGACGGGGGAAGAAATAGAAGAACGAGACGCGTAACCTTTGAACTCACGTAAATCAGAATGTCACGATACGTATCCGACGATGACGAGAACAATTCTACTAACAACTCGCTGTAGAACGGTACACACTTCGCGTGATCTTCGAACATGCAAAGATCGGAATATTTTCCATTTGATCAATATTTTTTCTGCAGATTTTCCGTCCATTGTAAAATAATAATAATAATATATATTTTGTGTAACATTCTGTTTTCTACTCCACTCCGCAAGTTTTCTTTATTCTCTACCAAAAGTGAGACAGAAAGGGAAACAAAAGAAAAAAAAAAGAAGAAAAGAACAAGGAAAAATACTTTGGACACACAAAAATCAGAGCAATCGGAGATCCCTACTTGGAAGATTCTATTTTCTACTTCCACTCTGCTAATTGCCAGTTCTTTATAAAACGTGAGATTCGCGTGACAGAAAGCAAGTGACGAGAAAGAGAGAGAGAGAGAGAGAGAGAGAGAGAGAGAGAGAGAGAGAGAGAGAGAGAGAGAGAGCAAGCGATAACCGCGAGGTCGAAGATCGCGGCGCCGAAAGCGACTGCGATTGCACGCGTCGTGGCGATTACGCTAATTGCCGCTCTAATTGACCCACATTCGCCGGCGTCGCGTCGTTATCGAGCTCGAGCGTCGCCGCCGTTTTTCCGACCATCCAACGTCCGCCTGATCGAGCTCCCAACCAACCCGGAAGCTCGACTATCGTCGAAACGTGTCGGTGGATTACTCTTCTAGACGACGATGGTTCTTTCCTGTTTTTTTTTTCGTTTTCTTTTTCTCTGCAGGATTGTTGCTGATACATTGAAGAGCATGTTCAACTTTCACAGTGGTTTTTGTTTGAATTAGATTATTTTAAGGTAACTCGAGATTTATTCCAGAAAGAGAATTCTGGTGTGTGTGTATATATATATATATATATATATATATATATATACTGTTGATTTCCGCGATTTTTAATTATTTCATTGAAATCAAGAGTGGTAAAAAAAAGTTTGTTAAATTTTGATTGATGCGGTTTAATTTGAAAGAAGAAGCATTTTATATATTTGCTTTTCTAATTTTATTTCTATGGTTTCTAGTGCGCGGCATTTTGTACCGTACACGTCGAATTGATCTACGTCTAATCTTGCATGCATTTTGTAATCTGCAGTATATCTTATGCTGTACGCGGTTATAATGTCATTAATATTTAAACGCTATTAAATATTGAGAGTATTCTACTATTAGTAGCGTTAGTAGAATATTTGAGCACGTAATTAATACTTGACTCGTATACTTAACTCGTATTGATTTATTTAACACTAATTACTTGGTATTATTCTACTGTTGGTACCTCTGTGTTACAATTTGTTCCATTTTTGGCATTTTCTTTATTGCACGTGTATTCGGAATCTGTATTCCACTCTCTCGAATCTCACGAAAAACAGACACATTTCCATCTCTATTGCTCTGCTTCAGAAATCACTCGTCTCTCTTTCAAAATTTAACAATAAGAAAAATCTGCATTCCACTGGATTACGCGATAGAGAACTCGCGAAAGAAAATATTGTTCTATTCCACTCTTATTCCATTTCAAGCCTCGAAGAAGAAGCGAATCTCGCGAGACAACCCTCCGATAACTCGCGTTAATTCACGCAAAATCGTGGCGGTTCGATGCCCCATAAAACGAGTCGCTTAATTTACACCTATAAACGGCGAGTTTTATGGCCGGTTCATTCGTTTCTGTCGCTTAACTAATTGCTGGGCGGTGTTTGCCCGCATCCCCCACCTTTTCTTTTCCCTGCCCCTGTAATTAGCCCTTTTTCGTTATTAGCATTAATTTATTAATGCCGAGCGCCGCGATCAATCGGCCACCGAAAGAGTACCCGGGACGCGTACATCGGCTTTAAAAGCTCGCCGCCTACGCCGTTTCCTTTAAGCCAATTCGTTCGACTGAAATACACTTCCCGAGTGTAATCCATCTTAACGTAATTAACCGGTTATACGTTGAGCAGTTAACGGTCGGCGGTAAGCTTCGCGTCACCGGTTTCGCCGGGCTCACTGATTTTTACCTCCTTCTCGACCCTCACACGTTCTCACCTGTTCGTCCGGCCCGTTCAGCGGACAAGCAGCTTCGTGAACTCGGACCAGTTTTCCCGCCGGGGAAATTTTATTTCAGAGGCTCGTCCGAGTTTGAGATTGGGTTCTCTGCTGTTTCATCGTCCTCGTTTTGGGATTTTATCGTTTCGCGGAAAGAGAGAGAGAGAAAGAGAGGGAAGAGCGGAAGAGAAATGGTAGTAGATTTTTGATAGTTGGGCGTAAAGAGGTATCTCGATGTTTTGTTTTGTAATTGTTTCGCGATACGAAATTTGTGGCAAATTTGTGGAAAGATTTCAAAGATGGAGTTTTAGAGATTCGTGGGAGTGAAGATTTCATAATTACTGAAGACTAGGTTTTTTGTTTTGATAACTGCATGAGAACTGAATTGGTAGATTAATTATATAGTGAGTGTAATTATTGCAATTGTATATTATTGATTAGAAAGATCTTTTTTTGACAATTGGATGGATTTTTTAACGAAAATTGATGGAAAAAGATTCTTGACTAAATTTTTAGTTACATTGTGTATAATATTTGATGAAAATAATTTATATTATTAGAATATAAAAATTTGTACATATTTAGAAAATTTGTATATTGGTTAAAGTAGAGAGATTTCTTGATAATTGGTGAAAATTGTATTCTATAAGGATTGATGGTAGAAATTTTTGGTCAAATTAAATTGCACACAATTCTAATTTATAATCGGAATTGTAAATACAATTTGAATGTGATTCGTGTGTTATTAAAATAGAGAGACTTTGACAAAGATTTGATCCTGTATAGAATTATTTGAAAAGATTTGAATGTAAATTTTTATACATAAAAATTGTGGGTTCAATTTTCGATTGTACGATCAAAGTGACTTGTATATAAATTTTACTTTTCATCCGGAGAATTCGAATGAGAATTCTCCAACCACGCGAAGTAGAAGATTCGCATTTTTGCACTGTAATTTCTTGAACGGGGGAACCTTCAAGTTTCAGCATTTCTTGGAAGTTGTCAAACCTACGAGCGATCTGTTTCGATAATTAACAAAAACTTGGATCTTTGGTAACCGGAACAAGTTTGCGCAGCGAACGTTCATTTCAGCCTGTCTACGAAGTTCTCCACGATCTCTCCATCAGATTCGTAAGTAGAATTCTCAACTATGCGCCTATCCTTAGAAACGGAACAAGCCAGGGATTATTTTTGCTTTCGAAATTCATTAAAGTAGCTGTATTAAAAAAAAATTGGCTCGATGTGAAGGAAAAATTAATAATTGTCGAATTAAAATTTACTCCGACTTTGATATTTCTCGAATGAAAAATTCACTTACGCGTCAACTGTTTCCTACGACCGCTAGTTTCTTCATTTATGAAATATTAACACGCAGTCGTGAATTATTCGATAGAATTGAACACTTTGAGGGAGCGAAAATATTCTTTGTTCAATTAATAATCGTCTAATGTAAATGTAAGAAAATTTCAAAGTGTCGTGAATTTGAAACTATGTGCGACCAAAATGTGCAACGAGAAAACGAAAAGGTTTATAAAAATATAATAAAGGATACGAAGAATCAAAGAATTTCGACCACTTTGACACTTGTGGTGTTAATATTCTGCCAAAGTCTTTCTTCAAGAAAAAAATCTATAATCTACTCAAATCTACTCCTCATGGAAAAAAATAAAAACGTCAAATTGCTAAATTCTAAATACAATCTATGAATAATTAAATAAATAATTAAATAATTGAATAATCTCGCTTATTAATTTAGCAAGATCTCTATTAAATTTCTAAATTCCAAATACAAACCGAGCGTATAAAATATGGAATCTCACCTTTTCCCAAGCTACTTTGCATCGAAAAGGAAGGTCTTTCAAATTTCATTATTGAAAAAAGAAAAAGGACCTCACCTCAAATTCCAAATTCAAATCGTACAAAAACATATTCGAGATCGAGCGCAAAGGACTGTAAAGATCGCTGTTAATTCCGGTGTAAATAGAAACGCACCGAAGCAAAAATTACCAGGCAGCGAAGGAGAGTCCGATCAGTTACGTCTTCGACCTCGATCCTCGAACCTCAAGAGGAGTTGGCAACGAATTTTCCGGTGGAAAACTCGCGAGGATACGGATTCTCTACTACGCTAGTCTAGAGTTCGTACGCGATGCAAGATCAACACGCGGGATAACTAGCTTCCGTTCGAGGAGGGATCCTCGAGCAAGAAGAATTCCGGTTTCCTGTGCAAGCCCATCCATCGCGAGATGCTCCTCCGGCAGTAGGAAGTCGCCAGTTAAACGCGCCTCGGCCTCGAAGATATCGTGCGCGCGTGCGAAATTTCACGTCGTTAACGCCGGCCTCCATTCTTCTTCCGGCGTTAAGAACCTCCGCTGAGAGTCGAGATTCGCGGTCCCTTCCTCGCGCGAGAGACTTTCGACTTCCCTTCAACTTTCAGTTCTCGCAACGATGGAATCTTCTTCTCGTTGAAGAAGCAAGGGGAGAGAGAAAGAGGGAGAAAAATTCTTTGGAAACGGACGCGTGGCCCGTGCGCGCTCGAGGAATAATTAACTTCCTCCCGGAGGGGAGGGGAATTTCAGAGGTGTTAATCTTGGTCGATGGAGGCTACTCGCGCGAAGGATGTAGCGAAGAGAGGAGGAGACGTGAGGATTTGGAAATTAATATTCGAGGGGATGATGATTGAAGGAAAGAAATATGTATGCGGTTGAACGGGGGAAAGTTTGTCGAGACGAAGTCTGGATGTTACTTGAAGAGGGATGTCGGAGGAGGACGTTATTAATTTTTCTTTCTTCTTCGAATGAGAGACTAATCTTCGAGAGGGAATGGTCCTACGGTTGTGCAGCATGAATGAAAATTATACGAATAATAATTATCTGTAAAGAATGTAGCATAAATGTAGTGATACAATGTAAGATAAATATAAGTAATTGGCGAAAACCGAAAATTATTATCATTTGTCGATTTTAGAAATAATCACACGTTCTATCAATTTTGAATATCCGACTTGACGAATTATCTGTCAAGAATTCCGAGTTTAATCATTTAATTCTGGAATTGTTAATTCAATCTAATTTTAATTATTCCTTTATGAAACAAATAAACAAATAAATACTCTAAATTTTAGCATTTGCGTACCTAAATTACAAGATATAAACGAATGATTATTATTACGACATCTATTTATTATTATGCTCATCTGTTTAATTAAAATCATTAACCGATTAAAACTTCGTTTCCAGAAACCGGTATCCACCAAACAAGATTTTCCAGAATTTCTCGCGACCAGGAACTGCAACCAGGAAAACAAAGTCGTAGAAGTGTAATGTCCATCACGGGAGGAGACCAAGGTCCTGTCCGAGGATAATCGTTTCACCTAGCGTCGTTCCGCGAAAGTTTCCAATACCGGAAACGACTCGAGAAGACATCCTGCGAGGCTCGATATCCGCGCGCAATCGTGCGGATAAACGCGGCACGGTTAACCGGGGCCGAGTGTTTCAACTTTTACAAATCTCGCCACGGGTTACGGGCTAGAGGGTGTGCATTAAGAGGGTTTGGCCGCGCGTATGGATTTTTGCGTGCTCGTGTGCACTAGCATACGTCGTCTCTGATAAAATTTTATCGCCTTCGACGCCTCGGCCATTACGCTGTTCCTTTTAACGCGACTCCACGAATCATTCACTTTTTCTTCTTCTTCTTCTTCTTCGTTATTATTACGTAGTATTGCATTTTTTTTCAGAGTGTAGCTGATTATACTTTGATCTATTTATTCTACCATCACATTTACGTAGATATTTGTATTTTTCAGAGAGATTTTCGTTTCCCCTGATCTGGTAATTGTTCGAAAATATTTTCCAATTTTTCTATTTGGATATTTTCACTTATTACTTATTATCAGATATATATATATAATTTATTTTATCGTTTTATGTTTACATACACTGTATTTTTCAGATATAGATGAGAGTGATTATGAATTTTGGGAAGAATTACCTTTATTTACATTTAGTGTCAGATTGGCAGATCTGGTGAATATTTACAATTATTTTCTAATTTGTTTTTTCAGGCCAATATCTTTCTCTAATTTATTTTTCGGATACAGATACTAAAATATATACCCCATTTGATTGGGGAATTTTGAGAAAAATTACATCTATCGGTTTCTTTATTTCTTTACTTTTGACGAGTTCTTCTCAATTACGTATTTTGATCGAGTTACATTTTTGAGAGAAGTTGCATCTTTTGTAACGCCAATTGAGAATTCATCTATTCAATCTCTTGGGACATTAACGAAATAACAATACGTTCGAAGCACTGTCGTAAAAAAACGAAGTTAATCATAGTCAATCTCGTCTATTCAATTATTCCCAAAAATCCAGTTGCAGATTCTCTACGTTTCCTGCCCCTTCGTGCATTATCAAGCCCTGCTTCGAATTAGAATCCAATTTCCTGTCTACCGCGCTTTCACTCTGCACCACTTCCAAAATCCGCCCGAAAAACCATCATCCCTTTCTCAAAACTCGTTACGTCCCTAACCCCAAGAACGTCAAAGCAAATTGCTTGTGACCCACGTTGAAATATTCCCTTCAAAAACCAGGCTTTTCTCGAAATTCCACGATATCAAAGAAGATATTCCATAAGTCTTTATAATTCTTGAACAATTTTCGTATAGCATTATTTATTGCTTTATCGCATTATTTATTGCAGGCGTGTCTTCAGATTACGAACATCTTTGACTCTCAACAACAACAGTTTGTTTCTCGAGATTTTCAAACATTAAACAAGATATTCCAATTTTCTACAACTCTTGAACAATTTTTGCATTGTATTTTTTATTGCTTTGTAGTAAGCATAATTTCTTCTAAATTAGAATATTTTTAATTGTGAAACTACAAACTCCAAAAGAGGAAAGAGATTTACATCCAAGCAAGCTCTTTTGAAACCAGTTTGCAAATTATTTGGCTGCTTCAAAATTTTTATCCTTAATAAACCACCTTTGTAAAAATTTACAAAAATTCCCAACTAAATTACTAGCAGAAATTCTTAAATTGCGATAAAGTAGTTTGCAATATTACTATAATAGATCAAACAAATCTCAAGTTGAATCATTCTCAACTTCTTATAATACTAATTCAAACGTCTTCAATCCTTCAAACACGTCGAAAATTCTTCCTTCTGTTACGATTGAAAATTTAAATCGCCATCCCATCACTGAACAATAACGTAACTATAATAAATAATCGTTTCTTTATAACAGATAATTCGAATCATCCTCCAACTTTATACATTCCCAATCCAACCTAGCCTTCAATCCTAATCCCAGTTTCATATAAGATAAATTCCTTCTAAATTCTCCTTTCTATTCTAACGTCAAAAACTCCGTCAATGATATAATTCTATAAATATCCATAATATCACTGCCTCTCTCTAATAAACTTTCCAAACTTCTTCCAATCAATTCCAACCTCTTGCATTCCCAGCTCAAACATCTTCAAACCCAAAAACACAAAGTCCCGCGTTTCAAACTCCTCCAAACATCAAAAACATCCCGTCGTATCACTATCCAGGTATCAAAATCCGCGTTTCTTCCCTAACCCAACTCACCTCTCATCGTCCCTTTATCTACCCCCATCTCTCCACCTGAAACTCCGTAAACTCTTCAAACACCATAGTATCCGGAATCTAGGTCCGTCGCACCTCGACGTACACCAAGAGGGGCAAGGCAAGGTGTTCCACGGTTTGCAGGCTGTTGGCGAGTAACCTCAGAATTCCAGGTATCCCGAACGGGACGAGAACGACCGACCGACCAGCCAGCCAGCCAGCCAGCCAGTCGACCGAGCAGTCAGCGAGCGAAGAGAAGCGAGAGAAGGAGAGAAGAGAGCGGTGGCGTGCAGAGAAAGAAAGAACGAACGAACGAACGAAGGAGGACTCGGTGAGGCGAGCCAAGCCAAGAAGGAGCTTCTGATCCGGCGCGGGGCAATTGGACGCCGGCCAGAGAGACGGAACGGGACGGGGCGTAAGTGTACACGCGGCCGTGATTGCGCGAGGAGAATGTAATTAGTGACGGGACGTTGGCGGCGATCCCTCGCCGCGGCTGGCCTGCACGATATCCGGGACAAACTCGGCGGGAATCTATGGACCCCGGCACGGAGCTGTTTGCGGAACGTTTCCGTGCGATTATGCGCGCCTAGGCCGCGAGTAAGCTGTTCCACGCTGCGAAGGTGAGAGACAGGCGCGGTGAGAAGGCGAGAGAGAAACCGTCAACCGGCCGTGTGACGGGACGCCACGTTGCTGCGAGTTTCTCTCGCGCGTTCTCTCCTACTTTTATTATTATTATTATATTTCACAATTGTCTTGTTTCTCTCTGTTCTTTTTCTTTTTTTTCTTCTTCGTTGGATGAGACACTTGCTACTGACGATTGATTCACTGACGATTAAAGATGTCTCAAAACCTCTAGAACGTCTTACGATTTGGAAATTACGTACCGTTACATATTGTACATTTCAGTAAATCGTTCAGTATCGGATTACCTCTAAATTGTCGATTGTAGATTATAGCAAACTGCTGGTAATGTTTTTCTTTCATAAGCGAGACTCTGGTGATTGTAGACGATTAAGGAAGAAATGTGCAAGGGATAATGCAAGAAGCGCAAAGAAAATTATTTAAATCTTTAGAAACGCGCGCAAGTTTGGTTGAGTTAATTACTATGCACGTAAACAACAATAAAATTGTACAATTCATTAACAGATAATATCTGCATACATACAGAAATCTACGTTCATTTGTCAAATATTTCATTTTGTAAATCGTCATCAATTTATTAGACAAAATTGGACTAGTTTTGAAACACTGACAATGCCTTTACATATAATCGAGCTTGTGACAACTTACATGCAAATACAAACACTCTGATGACAACTACAATAATCACGTATCGAAGAATTCACAAATTAGTACCTATCAGCCTTTCTCGAAATATTTGAAATTCGAGATACGTATGTAGACGTCAGTGATCTTCCTTGACACCGATGGTTTCATTTGATGTTGAAGTCTCGAACGATAAAGTGTTCCAATGTGAAGAACGTGAAAATTTGTTCTGGCCTCTGGCACGATGATTTATCAATGACTCCATTTAGCGTATGCTAACGGACGTCCTTATTTTTCGACAGCAGAGCGGCCATTACTCTTCAAGGATCGGCGAGGAGGCGAAAGGATTTCAGGAGTTGGAAACGTGGCTCGAAGGAAAACAACATCCATCTAACAGGGTAAGTATGTTTCCTTCAGTTCTGCAAACTATAACACTCCTCGTTTCGCGAGACACCGTACTAACGAACGTAGATTCAAAAATCAACGCGTTTATAATCCGTTTCTAAGAAAAATGCGAATTAATTAAAATCATTCGGAACGTTGACGAGAACGTTAACAAATCTGGCGTAATTATTAATAACTGTTACGAATAAGTAACGAATTAACCTGTCGGATGATCTTGCGAGAGGAAAACGAAAGAACGAAACACCTAATGCATGTGTACAAACCGAAAAAGTGGTCCCAAGGCAAGGTCCCTTTCTCGTACAGGCCTAAAATCGAGTCATTCTTTAATACTTTCATTTAACGTTCGACAATGGAGGATCGCCCTAAACAAAGTATTAGGATTCTTAAACCTCGCAGGTAACTAGTCCCCCCCGAGGGACGTGGAGCACGTGTTTGGCAGATTCTTTGTGCCGGTGACAGGTAAGGTGGCACGAGGAGATACAAGGTGTCGAAGGGTCGTCGGATTCTCTTGTCTAGGTTGTTTAAACGATGTCAGGGGACGCGCGTAATTAGGCTTGCCTGGCGCTGGTATCGCCGTTTAACGTTTCCAACAGATTCATCGTCGTTCGATCGCGATATTATCATACATCATATTATCATACGTGGACTGGAGATATCCCAATTTACAGAACTTCGCCCGCTGATCAGTCCACGTTCGTTCCATCACTCTAATCTCGCAGAGTGAACGCGTTTCTTGTCTGTCTCGCGTCGTCGTCCGTCCGTTTCCTCGGGATTAACCCGAAAGAAAAAAAAAAAACACGAAAAAAAGAAAAAAGAAAACGAAAACGTTGTCGCCGCGCGTCAAAGCCTTCCTGATTGGTAGGCTCGATGGCGGCCCGGTTGATTGGTATCATTGTAGAGGGAGGGGAGACATTTTATGCAGCGGCCCGTGCACCACGAACTCGAACTTGAATACCGAATCAGCCGGTCGAAAGAGGAGAGAGGCAGGCAGAGCGAATCCGAACAGGGAGAGGGGAACCGCGATAAAGAGAGAACGAGAGAGAAGGATGACAAAACGGGCGAAGCCCGTGAAGAGAGAGAAAGAGAAAGAGAGAAAGAGAGACGAGGAAGGTTCTATACTCTACCGGTTTCGTCGTGGCCGTGTAGCCCCGGTAACAGTAGAACGAACCAGCTTCCCCAACCCACGAACGCAGCATTTTAATAATCCCCGGACTCCCTCCGGAGCCAGCCCGGACAAGGATGCAGCGCAGCTGGACCCCTTTTTGCCTCGTGCCCGGTGTTAAGGGGGTACCGCCCTCCCACTGCGTTCCATCTACCAGGCCCGACTTTACTTTCGTCCCCCGCACGCAACCCTCTTTCGTCCCCCAACCGGCATGGATCGGCCTGTCTCTCTTTCACTGTGTTTCACCGGAGTATATGCAGGCGACAATGTTGGGCTAGAGACGGGACCCCGAGAGAGTACCTACGAGCAAAATAAGGCTCGAAACCTTTCTTTCCTTCGGTCGTTCGATGGAAATGCTTCAACCTTTACCACCAGGTACAGCCGAGTCTGGGTTTTATTTTTCGGAGTATTTTTCGCAAATGAAAATATCACTTCCAAATAGGCTCTCGAGTACCGGTGACCGGAGATGGGACCCAACAAGCTCATAGATAAGAACATTTAAACCCCTTGCGCTGGCAACTGGTTCGCGGACCGTAACGAGTGACCGAGCCCGTATACAATAATTCGTCGCTTTCTTCTTCTTTTGACCTCGTCGGTATGACACCACTGGATCGAAATTATTAATAAAAAGTAATAGACTTACCATTTGTTTTGACTGGATTACATTTGGATATACTTAAAACTGAGAAAATGTTGCAATTCGAGACAAAAAGATTCTCGAGTAAACGTCCGACTCTCACTTTTGAAGACTTCACAACTGCCCTCTCGCTGTACGTATGTACACACATACACGCGTAAGAATTGAAACGAACCTAGTGCCTGAAACGAGGCAAGCGGTGCCATCATTGGGCTCCCTTTTCGAGTCCTCTGAAACGAATGCACGCCGCGAGTGCACGTCATCGACGTTTTTCTCTTCGAGTGGGGCAGGTATTCCGAAACCGACGAAACGAAATTTGACTCAGATTCGTCGGCAGATACTGGATTTGATCCCATCCTGACAATCACACTCGTAACCCGAAACGAATGCCATTCGCGAACGTTCGCGTCCGGAGCCCGTTGGTCCGTAGTTTGAAGCGATGCGTCGAACGTGGTCGAACGTTGTCGCGTGATGCGGGTCCACAGTGTTCCACCATACCGTAACGCTTTGGTCCCGTGCACCGCGCGCCTCTATTTCACCATGTCGAGCATGCCTTTGTGCTCAGGTATTCCCTCGTTTCTCCCTGCGTGCGTCTGTCTTTCCGCTTTCATCCTCCGCGCGCGATGTCGCCTTTCGTTTCCCTTCGTCTCTTTCTCTCCCTCTCTCTCTCTCGACACAACGGTTCTTTCTTTAGCCGGATTACGAGCCGCCCGGTAGCTGGTCCCGTCGTCTCCGTTGCACGCTTCGTTTTCTCGTTTCTCGAACTCTCTATCTCGTTCAGAGTCAGAGTCTCGTTCACCCTCAAAGTCTGTCGTTGCCAGTGACGGGAACGGGTGGTAGTGGCGAGGACTCGCCGAGCGAGAGAAAGGGAAGACAGCCGGGATCGAGATTAAGGCAACTTGGCAGACTCGGCGACTGCGCCCGCCGTCTCTCTCTCTCTCTCTCTCTCTCTCTCTCCTCTCTGTGCGCGGAATACACTTTGTGTGTTGGAATAGCTGCGAGGAGAGACCGCCTTGCCCCCGATCGGAAGCGTCGCGCGCGCCATCCCGCTGACCGATCTTCTCCTCTCCGCTCCGTTTCCTGTCACCGACGACAGCCAAACCCCCTCGAACGGCCAACAGCCTCCGCTTCTGTTCCCCGTATCATCGCCAACGATCTTTCCCTTTCCGCGCGAGAGACCACCGCTGCTGCTAGTTCTCCGATTCTGGTGAATCGCGCTGGTGTATTATGGTAAACAACGATGACGAGCCCGACTCTCTCGAATCTTGGGAATTGGCTTTTAAATGCCAACGAACGAAAGTTTCCTGAACGAATTCGGATTCGTTTTGGCAGACTATCTCGGAGCTAGTTCTCTAATCCTTTGTCCTGGAAGGACTGAGCTTTGAGATGTTGGAGATGACAACACCTAGGGGACCACTTAGGAACGCTCAATTGTGTATTACGTTTATGGACTTTTGTGCAAATCTATACGGAATGAATCATTTGATTGCGCTGCCTATAAATTTATCTGACAATTGTGAATTATTTCTGGGGATACAATCGCAAGTCATTTAACTGTACCATCTAGAGTTACTCGTAAATTATCACAACTCGTCAACTATTTAACACCAGAACCACCGACAAGTAAAGCATAAAATTTCTATCAGAGACATTAAAGTAAAAGAAACGGAAAGTCTTTATAATACAATATAGGATGCACGAGCTTTTGTTTATGTAATTTACGAAAGATCGTTCAAGTCCCTGAAAATACACTGTTTTATATCTAAACGAAAATTGGTTTTGACCATGTTGGTAGTCCTAGTGTTAAGAAAGTACTTGATCACTTTCTATGACGGTCATTTACGTACTTGAAAACGTTAGAGTATATACTTGAATATATATTAATTATGTTTTCATTATTTGCGCGTTTCTATTTGACACATGTTCAAATTAAAACTTAATTAATGAATATTTCCACGTGACTCAATCGCGCCTTCTTATACTCGGGCATGAAACATTTCCTAAAATATTCTAAATTCGGATCACAATAATTGTAATTAATTAATTAATTAATTATTATTCGGCGTTGAATCGCCAAGGAAACAGCAGCAAAGTCGTAAGAATGGCTGAAGCACAGCCGCGTGCTCCGTTAGTTTTACATCCGAGTGGAAGGTTTAAAGGAAAGATCCGCAACCACAAATCACACTAATTCTGTTTGCGATAGTAAGTAGCAGCGACTGGCTGCGCTTTGAAGGGCCAGCCAATTAGTAGTGACGAAGATATTACGTAAATCTACTTAAACGAGCGAACACGGGAAACGTAGCCAGCCAGTGTTAACCTCGCATCGATATCATTCGCGCTGCAACTCGACAAAAGTACAATTGCAAATCAATATTGATACAAGTGACAAAATGTTCAAACGTTGAGCGTCGATGAAGAGAAGTAACAAAAACTTGCAGTTGGCTGATGAGATATTCGAGTCTCGCGACGAGATAAAGCATAGTGATATCGAAGTTTGTCTCATTTTTGAAAAAAAAAAAAAAAAAAAGAAAAACACGTACTATTAATTTTCTATCGAATCTTAGAATTTGTGTCGGAGAATTTCGCATCGAAGGAAAAAAGAGAACCCGATGAATTATGACTTGTGCTTCCATAAGGGAATGAAATTCTTCTTCGGCGGTGGGTTGAAAAAGCATGGGCAAAAATCCGCAGGAAAAAGGCGGTCCGTGTGGCGGCGGTTGCGACAGTTGCCAGGAATCCGCAGAGAGCCGAAACGAGAACAACCGGAGTTCACGTAGTACTGGTGGGCTTCTCGGTCGCGTGTATCGTGAAATTTACAATCGGCCGGCAATACGGGACGAATCGAAGCGGGCCGCCGGTTCCCGCTCCTTCCCCGACGTTTTGCTTTCCTGGAAATCTCTGGAACCGATTCGCGCCATTATCGTGAAATCCAATTTCTCTGGAAGCAATTTCCACCTCGGCTGCCGGCTTCCCGAAACTCATCCCGACCGAGAACGGTCGGAGCGACGAAAAATTCGTGAACACAAGGCGACCCGGTCGTCGTCGTCGTGTCGTCGACGTTGACGTCGTGCCGGCGTTCCGTACACACCCGTTACATCCCCGCGGTCACGTCTCGTTTTATCTCTCTCTTCCTCTCTTCTCCGCCACTCTACACGCTTCGCCTCTTCTTCTCGTTCGCAGCCTCCTTTTTTTTCCGCTCCTTTTTCTCTCTCTCTCTCTTTCTCTCTTCTTCCTTCTCTGTCTGGTGCTTTCGGGCCTCCAGCACGTTCATCGGTGTCTGAAAAGCTCCGGTAGGCAGGCAGACCTACGATATGCTACTGCTCGAGTGTGGGCGCTCGCGCGATCTCCAAGAGAGAGAGAAGAGAGAAGGCGGACAGGGTCGGAGAAGGACAGTGAGAAAACGAAGAGGACGACGCGAGAACGGCGTGACGAGGAACAACTGTGGGGTCGGAAAGAGAACGCGACAGACGGCGGAAGAGTGAGAGAGAGAGAGAGAGAGAGAGAGAGGCTTAAAGAAAAACAAGGACGGAGCGACAAAGAGAAGCCGACGTTCGGAGAAAGAGAACGAGGGAGCTGAGTGCACACGATCCGAAAGAGAGAGAGAGAGAGAGAAGAACGAACGAGGATAGAAGGCGAGAATCCAAGAGAAGGAGAAGAAACGTAGAGAAAAAGAGAGGCGGGATCGTGCGCGCTTGCGGAAGAGAGCATCGGCTGAAGCGTGAGGAAGGAGAGGGAGGAGAACGACGACGAGGAGGTCGGGGATGGGAAATCGGCAGAGAGGCAGAGGGAGTGATAGCGGCACGGAACGGAGCGCCAGAGAGAACGAGCGACGGAGAATGACAGAGAGAGAGAGAGAGAGAGAAGCGCGCGCCGAAAGACGAGTTAGTCGAGGACAACAAGGACAGAACGTAGTGGTCGACGAAGATGGCAAAGTCGGACTAACGCGGCCGCCCGAGCGAGACCGAATCGAGCCGAGGGCAGGCAGTGCCGTTGGCGTAGTAACGTGCCTGCCCGCCTGCTCGCCTGCCCGCCTGCCCGCCTGCCCGCCTGCCTGCTCGCCTGCCCGCCTGCCCGCCTGCCTGCCTGCCTGCCTGCCTGCCTGCCTGCCTGCCCGCCTGCCTGCCTGCCTGCCTGTCTGCCTGGCAGCCTGCGCTCGCCTGCCTGACTCATCGTCCGTGTGAGAATGCGGCTGTGTGCCGCGCGCTCTCGGCGCGTCTGTCGAGTCTCCCGCTCTCTCTTCGTGTGCGTGTATGTGTGTGTGCACGTACACGCGAGGGGAGACCCGACCGACGAACGAACCAACGAACGAACGGAGCGGTTGTGTGCGTTTCGTATATAGGTGGATGGGGGTCCCGGCCCGGCTCTCGGCCGTCCCGTCCCGTCCCGTAGAGTATCGCACCACTCGCCACCCGCTATCCACAGCAGTTTCAGCCAGCCGCCCGCCTGCCTGCCAGTGTCCCACCGCACGCCGAACCGTTTGCACTCAGAAGCGATCAGGGAGCCCTTCTCTCCCACGACTTCCCCCTTCGAGAGAAACGTGTGTGCGCCCGCGCGCGCACGCTCTTCCACCCCGGCGAGTCGCGCATCGCGTACCCGCCACCTCTATATCCGTTTCTCGTCTCCTGTCTCTCCCTTTCTTCCTCCCCCCCCCTCCTCCCTCTCACCCCACACCTTCGTTTCCACGTCTTCGTCGAAGCCGCTCCGCGGTTATTTTTCTCTTTGTTCTTCTTCCCGGCGGGACGATCTCCCGTCATTCTTCCTTCTCCTTTACCATCTTCACCGCACTGCGTTTCCGTTTGCGTCGGTTCTCCTCTTTCTTTCTTTCTTCCCCATTCCCGATCTTTTCTTCTTCATCCTTTTCCACCCTTTTCTTTTTCCTCTCCTTCCCTCCCCCCCCCATTTCTCGTCGTTCGCCGTCCGAATCACCCCGGCGCTCTCTTTCTCTTTTCGCCGCCAGTCACACTCGAAACGCACAAGCGCCGGCTATCGTCTCTCTCCCTCCTGTTCGCTCCCACTCTCTCTTTCTCTCTCTGTCGGTTGGCTGGCGTTCGGCGTGTTTAACCTCCCGCCGTCCCACAAGCACCCCCTCTCTGCTGTACCAGCCGACACCGACGGGCTTCTGTCTCCGTTGGGAACGCGACGGGCCATTCGTTCCGTCTCGTTCGCTCGGCTCCTCTCGTGCTCCGTGTGCGCGCACTGCCGCGCCGTTCCCGGTTCCCTCTTTCTCGCTCCCGAGTAAGCTCCGGTGTGTGTACCACCGCTGTCACCTGATCGCGGGACGCTTTTCGCGGGTGAGATACCGCTCGGCCACCGAGTCAACCGAGTCTGCCGCCACCGTCGCTCGGTTTTCCTCATCCCGCGCCCGCCCGACCCGGCATCTGCTCCTACTCTCCTCCTTCTTCCTCTTTCTTTCACGAGGCGCGCGCGCGCTCTCCTTTTCCTTTCCGTCTCGCGCGGACACGTCTCGTCGTGCCTGGTCTCTTCCTATACTCGGCTCTTTGCCGCCGCGCTCGACGTCCAACTTGCGCGCCGCTGGCTGGTGGTTTTCCGCGAGGGAGCGAAACGAGACGAGACGAGAACGAGTACGAGAAAAGAAAGAAAAAAAAAAAAGAAAAACCGAAGAAAAGTCCGTCGGAAGGAAAGGTGGGAAAACCGAAGAGAGGAAAACCGAGACGTTCTGTTGGCACAGTGAGAAAAAAAAGAGAGAAAAAACGAGAGAGAGAGAGAGAGAGAGAGAGACGAGTAAAAGACAGAGAGGACAGAGAGTGCGAGACGAGAGGCAAAAAGAAAGACAGAGAAAGCCAGACAGACAGAGAGAGAGAGAGAGAGAGAGAGAAGTGCGCGCCACCGACATCGTCCAACCGCGACTGGCTTGCCCGATCTCTCGCCTCTTCTTCCTCCTTTCACGGATCTTCGCCGGTGCACACGTCTGAAGCCGACCGACTGGAGAGGGAGGTGACACTTTCGGAACGTGGACACGCGGCACGCACGGATCGTCACGCTCTGGGATACGTGAGGATTCAGGAGAACTCCGCTGGCTACCGTGCTCTCGTGCAGGTCGGTGATATAGTGTGTTGTGTGTTGCTGGCGTAGTAGCCGCGCGCGGCCGAGTCAAGTGTGTGTTCCGCGAGTCCCGCTTCTTTTTTTTGCTTCTCGTCTTCGACTCTTCGGCTCCGTGCGCCGTCCTCTTTTTCTCCTTCTTTTCTTTCTTTCTTTTTTCCCCCCCTTTCTCACTTCCGCGCGCTCCGAGCCGCGGTTTTCTTCTCTCTTTCCTTTTCTTTTTCTTTCTTCCTTTTCGTCAGAGCGTACGGCGGCCAGACGCGCTAGCGCATTATATCAGAGCCAGTCTCGGGGATCGTCGCCGCGACCACGACAACCGCAACAACGACGACGAATGCAAATAGTGAGAGCGCGTGAGTGAGTGAGTGAGTGAGTGAGTGTCTGTCTGTCTGTGTGCATGCGAGCGCGTGCACGTCTGTGAACCGTCTGCTCCTTTTCGTTTTCCTTCTTTTGCCTTTTCGCCCGTGTCGGCTGACGACCACTGCCGCGATAACACTCCCGATTCGAAAAAGACACGGTACAACTCGCGGATGCGTCAGTCCCAGCGTGACTGCGCTTTTCTTTTCTCTTCCTTTCTTTTCTTACGGCTCGTTAAAGCTCGCGGAATCGTCGCGTCTCGAAATCCCCTTCCCCCCATGAATATGGAGATGAACGATCGTCCGCCTTCGTCTCTCCTCGCTTCTCGCCCGTCATCGTCGCCGCCGAGCACACCACCGTGCTCGAGTTTCTTTCGAGCGTTCGCACGCGACCCGCGCCGCGGTGTTCGTTCGTCGCGCGTGACAGCACGCCACGCGAACGTCGTCCCCCGTCTCTTTCCCGTTCGTGTCTTCGCCGCGACCCGACGTCGTCGCGGTTTCTCGTGCTGAGAGGAAAAGAAAAAGAGAGAAAAGTGTCACGAGGAAAGTGTCGTTCGATCGGCCAGTGACGGGGCACGCTGTCGCGCGCGTGTCACGCTTTCACGAGCCGAACACCGGCGCGGCGTGTCGAACAGTGAACCAGGGAGGGGAAAGAGAGGATCCGTCTGCCGATTTTGGACGAGCGTTATATATATGTATATATAAATATATGTATGTACATCGATCCTGCGAGATCTCGCCAAAAATTCAAAAATCACGTGCGAGAGTTCTCCCAGTGAACAAACAACCCCGAGTGTGTGACTCTCTGAAATTGTATTTTTCTGAAAAATGAAAAAGTAACGAAGAACGGAGGGAACGCTTCCGAACGCGAGGGTTTCTCCTCTGCGTGAGAGGGCGGACGACGAAGATAAAGGGACCGAAAAATAAAAAAAGAGAGAAAAAAGAAGGAAAGAGAGTAACGGTGCAAGGTAGAAAAATCGCGGAAGGCTTGTCGACGGAGAGAAAAGTTGAAGAGAAGTTCGGTGGGATCGGTGGTGGAAGCAAGCAGGCAGGCAGGCAGGCAGGCAGGCAGGCAGGCAGGGAGAGGGAGAGGGAGAGGGAGAGAGAGAGAGACAGAAAGACAGAGAGAGAGAGAGAAACGCCGGGAGTCGCGGCGGCGTGTCGGAGGAGATAGCGGCATCCGTTTCGGTGCCCGTTGCGGGACGGTCGCCACACCCGCCCGTTTGGGAATTCAACTTACTGCCGCTCGGGACACCGAAAGCGTTCGACGTTTTCTCTCTGCGGCGCGGCCGTGTGTAACGACCGGTATCACGAAAGGCGGTTGTTCGCGGCGGATTAGATTCCGACCGGCGCAGAAATTGCTGCCTGGCACCACGGCTCTTTCGCTTTTCTGCGCCGCGCTCCCGTGCCGTTACAGACATCCGAACCGTTCCCGGTGAAACGTGACGGACGGAACGCCGAACCGTGTGGCGGAGATCGTGATTTAAAATTCAAACAGAAATAGAAAACGAGACAACGGTGCTTTGGTGACGAATTCTCGAACAATTCTCGATCGGATTTCGACGTCCACGCTGTGTGTAGTTGATTTGGAAAAAAGAAAGAAAGAAAAGAAAAGAGGATCGTCCAGAATCGGCACGGATTTTTCGTGGTGATACAAGGATCGAGCAATGGGTGATTGTTACAGTGGTGAACTGAGTCTCTTTTTGTTTTCTTCTTTTTTTTTTTTCGTCTTTTGCTGGTTGAATTTTAAAGAAGTTTGAAAAGTTGCGCTCAAGTTACAGCAGAAGTGTGGAAATCTCTCGGTGCGCCACGCGTACGAGACAGGTGTTTTTCTCTTCGTTGGTTTTCGGTAAGGTGTCACGATACTTTTGTGATTTTCATTGTCCGGATTGCGATCGATCCGATAATAGGGTCGACATGATATATATATATTTTTTTTGCGCCTGTTTTCTTGCATCGTCGTGTCACGCGTTTTCAAAGTGTTTCGCGATCTGTCTCTCTCACATTTTTCGCGGCTCTCGCGTTTCTCCTCCAGGAAGGTTCGTCCTGTTTTGCAGCTTCGTCGGATGTGGCTCGATTTTAAATAAATTGGCACCAAGGTCCGGATAAAAATACGCGCGACAAAAGGTTAACTGTGTCTGAAACGAAAACGAGATTGCAATTATTAAATGACGTCGTAGAACTTTAAAATCGAAACGTTGATTTCCAATTACAAGCTAACTCAGTGTCAGTGTAAAACTCCAAACTCCTAGATTCAAAAAGTCTTCGAGTATTGATACATATAAACCTTGCATTCAGCGACAAATAAAATAAACAGTATGATGTAGAAAAATTTGCTCGACTCGAAAGTATCGGATATGAGGTTGAAATAAATTTCCAGTAAATTTGCAGTGTTAGAAACATGGTGACTATAAACGATTCAAATGATGACATCGGCACGTGATGCAATTATTATTAATTTTATTTAAAATTAAACGAGATTCGAGGGTTGAAACAAAAAAAAAAGTACAGTGCCGCAGTTTTCGAAACTATCGAAAATCCCAATATAAAAAAATATATCAAATATAAAAAAAGAAAAAGAAAAAATGACTGCGAGTATCGATGCCTCGGAACGGTCATCAAAGTCGCGTAATTACTCGAAGAAACATCGACAACAGCGCGCGTCAGGTTTATAGTCGCGGAATCACGTGGGAAATAAAAGTAGCGGCAGAAAGAAAAGGGAAAAATCGCAATCGCAAACCGGGGAGAAATATCGAAATATCGCGTCGTGAAAATAAGTGCCAACCTCGCCGAGTTATCGAGTCCAAAGGTCTCCGAAAAGTTTTCCTGACGCGTGGATACGCTCAACGCTGTCCCGTTGGCTCTCTCGCGAATATCCGTGACCTCTCTGTCTCTCCCTCTTCGTCCACCCCCACCACCCGCCCACCTCGACTGTCCCGCAGCTCGGTGATAACTCGACAAAAATCCCCGCGACCCTCTATCATCCCCAAGTTTCCCAGAAGCCGCACGCCTCTCGCCCGCGAACACGGATCTCTCGCCCCCTTCGATCAATAGTCTAGGTAAACACGTTACTCGCGGCAGACTGCGTCCCGACACCGCTCGGAAACTGCCAAAAGTGCAGCGTGCATGCCGGTGAGGGGGTGAGGGGAGGGGGACCCCAGGATTGCCCTTTTCCGCTCTTAACTTTCCACCCTACCTCGCCGTTGAAAACAGACCGAAAGCTGGCCTCTTTCGATTTTTCACCGATCGTGGATTCAATTCGACACGCCTCGACGAATGAGTTAATTGACTTTCCGTAATCAAAATATCTTGCTGTTTACTGAAAGGAGAACAATCGTTGTTCGTGGGATTCGGTGGTCGTCTTTCGGGAATGTTTGGCAAGTACTTGGAAACTGCTTTTCGTATGTTTCGTATTATTTCGGTAGCAATAGCGTTTGCGGAAGTTTGTGTTTTGTAAAAAGTAGCTCCCGAGTGTTGCAGCGAGCACAAGATTTTGAATATTCCATGTTCGATTCATTTTGGGAATTTTTGGCAAGTTTAGTAAAATACGATGAAAGAGAAAATTCTGATTGGTACGCGTTGAATGAGAAGCACATGCTGGGTGATTCGAGAACCATAAGCACATTTCGCCGATCCACGGCAGCAACGTCGATGAGAATTTCGAAAATATTTGTTTTTTTATATCGCGATAAATTCTCAACTTCAATTACCTTTCTGTCCGTCTGAAATATAAAGAGATTGTTCCCACATTTTAGACGTGCGTCTATTTGGAATCTAGCGAATACCTCGAAGAAAAGAAACTGTCCACTTTCTTAATCGCGCCCGTCGGTTGGACGCGCTCAATCTCTGCCCACGTGCACCACGTTTAAAACGTAGCACGCATCCGCCAGACATCGTCGATTCACCCTCGACCACCGAAATCCACCTTCCAAGCCACGTTCGAACTTAAATCACGCTCCGCCGTCTAGAATTCTCAACTACCGGCCACCGGATAGCGGAACGGAAGGAAAACAAAAGCGAGGAGCAAGAGTGGAGGGACGTAGTCGTACTAAAAAAAAAAAGAAGAAGAAAAGAAAGAAAAATCCCCGGAGCGAGAGAGAGGGGAAGGGCTCGTTTCCGAAAGAGCGCACAGAGGCCGGTGGTTGCGAGCGAGGAGGCACGATGGCGCGACGAATCGAGCAGAAAAGTGGGCGCCGCTGGCTTCCTCTCTCTCTCTCGCTCTCGCGGTTGGTCTGGCTTGCGAAACCGATCGTGGAAAGGAGAGAGACGAGAAGGAGGAGAAGGGGGAGGGAGGAAGAGAGGGTTGGTCGCGTCCTGCGCGGGAAACGGCCGGCCAAAAGCGGCGCGTTACTCGCGTGCGTGCGTGCGTGCTTGCTTGCTTGCGTGCGTGCTCTCTCTCTCTCTCTCTCTCTCTCTCTCTCTCTCTCTCTCTGTTGGGTGGGTGCGTGTGGCTCGTGTGCGCGCCTGTATATATAGGAGGCGGCCGGGATGGCCGCGGGCCACGAGTAGAGGTGTACGCGTGGTAATACAGTGGCCATGCGAGCTTGATTACACATTGCGATCACGAGTGTTCCACGAGCGGGCGGACATAAGGCCTTTTGTCACACCATGGCCTGCGGGCAGGAAGCACGTAGCGTGACACCGGGCCGCCTCGCTGTGCAAGCGGCACCCACATTATACCGCGCGCGTAATATGTATATGACGAAGAGAGGGAGGGTGGGTGGGGTGGGAGGGTGATACGAGAGACAGACGGAGAAGGTCGATGGGTAGAGAGTGGCACAAACCAAGCCAAGGCGCGGAGGGTACGTACGCTGGAGAAACGAGTGAGCGAGAGAGGAGGATTCAGGGTAGAGGACGCGCCATAATACTCGGTGGTCCCATGCCGGTACGTGACTTGTGTGCCGCTTTAAGCCGCCGGGACGCGCGCGACTCGGCGGCGAGAGAGTCGTGGCTGTCCCGAGAACGGGCAACCCGGTTTCTGCCACCTAAAGGAGCGCGCCACCGCTGCCTGCTATCGCGCCGGCCGGGTTATTGTATCCGGTATCGGGTGGCCGCGAGTTTCGACTAAGGTAATCGATTGCACTCTCGGGGGGGGAGGGGGGGGGAGCGGAGAGAGAGTTGTGTGCGGCGTGCCGGCAAATTGCCGAGAGGCTCCGTTTAGCGGGCCGTCTCGCGGAAAATCGGGACGCGTTAAGGCGGCATTTCCTGGAACCGTCGACAACACGTCCCGACCCCGTGGCGCGCTTCAGAGACTTTTAAACTCTGATGAAGCTTGCTTCTTTGTCAACGTTATTTTATATATATATATATATATATATATATATATATAATATACATTTCCTCGTAATTTCTCTTTAGGATTTTTTCTAATTTCATGCCGAAATATTTGTAAACTGTCGTTCTTCTAAAGTGCTTCGGTTAATCTGACGATACTGAAAAAGTATGGCAAAGATTTTTGGCTCCTGGCACGTTGAAAATCACACAACTTTACTGTTATTGTATAATCGCGTTGGAAATCACGACTTCACATCGTATGAACGAAGTAAACGTTAGAACATTTGGATTTTCGTCGTAGAACTGAGACTGTAAAAAGCGAACGTATCGGGACAAACAGTCGCGTTGGCGGATGTTTTCGCGAGAGGACTAAAGTCGTTATGGAAGGATCCAAGGGTTTCGAGGAAATGAATAGGAAATGCAACGCTTTATGGAAAAATCGAATGCACCTTTTGGGATTGTTGGGTTGCAGCTGCGAGGGTGAACTGAGGACAGAGAAACCGCGTACAAACGGAAGTAGGACAGGTCGGAAAATCGGGACGTGTCCTTGGAAAATATACATAAAACTCGCCACCACAGAGTAGATTGGTAAAAAAAATTTTTCCCCCGGTTTGTAGAAATTTTTTTCGTTTGTTCGGACTACACTTTTTTTCCTTTTCTTGTTTTTTCTAAGAAAATTGCTTAGATAATGTAGTACAAATTAGCTGAAGTAGATAGTTATTTAGTACACTGAAGATTAAGCTCTTTCTTTTCGTAACTATTTTGTTAGAAACACAAGATATATTCGAAAAAGCCTCTTTATGCTTCACATGACACAAAATTACAAAACTGGCCAACACACAAGCGGATAATATTGATTCCTTTCGCGTTAATACCATTTTTCAATTATAGCTAGTCCAATGTTATCATGCATGATAGTAATTATCGCTGTATCAACACGTCTATGTATGTTTTTCAAATTTCTTCGTTTTTTCTTTTTATAAAATATTTTATATACATATAATTATTTCTATTTCTCGAACAAAAATCCATTAAACAAGAAACACGTCGAAATATCTCCGTCCGTAGACGCGAAGGGATTCCAGAATATTACACGCGACAGCTAATAGCCATAAAAAGAAAAAAAAAAGATGAATCACGAAACGAGGGACGAAGCTGTAAAAAGAAGATGAAGAAAAAAAAGAAGTCGTTAGCTGCCAAAGACTTGTTGCGTTCTAACGATAAGAAAAATCGTTGGCCTGGCCGGTTGCGTGCGCTCGGAAAATCGTGGCGTCGTGCGACTCTGCCGTACGTGGCCGAGTCTCGTTCGCGTGAAAGGTGACGTGTCGCCTTCAATTTTCTCGATTCCGTCGCTCGATTATTAACGTCCCTCCTCGCCTCGTGTCTCACAGTTTCGACGCCGCCAACTCGCATCCATGCCGTGAAAATTCGAACGTAACTCGATACCTGGACTCGAGATTCGAACGTAATCCGATACCTGGACTCGAGATTCGAACGTAATTTGATACCTGGACTCGAGATTCGAAAGTAATTCGATACCTGGACTCGAGATTCGAACGTAACTCGATACCTGGACTCGAGATTCGAATGTCATTCGATACCTTGAAAAACTGTTGACCGTCCTGATTGGTCTAACGAGACGTCTTGGTATCGAGTTGTTGAAAGTTTGGAAGATCTTGGAGCTCTCGATGAAGTTACGAGCAAGAGTCACCGTTGTTGTTGCGTAAAATGGCCGAAGCGGCGCGCGTTTGATCTACCAATGACACTGGATACACCGAACGTGGCCTGTTGACGATACTCCTTTGCGGATATTCAATTTCAAGACTCGATATTGATGAAGACTCGAGATCAGTTAGGGCGTTTCGAGAGTTTTGAGATGTTGTTCGAAATGACTCGCGATGTTAACGTGACACGCCCGCTAGGCGATTGGTTCGTTCTCCACTGTCAGTCCATCATTTCGATTTTTTGCCGCGTGTACAATGTCACGACGTTCCTTCGTCGTTCCTGCACGCGTTTCTTGGTTGAATTCCGCACGCCGGATAATTTCAAGGATCTATTCTTTCCAAGACAACGAGCCGCCCGTCACTTCGTTGATTAGAAGTATCTGATTATCGCGGAGAAGAGCGAGCCGTGTCAAGGTTGCTCTACCCTCTCGCTCCTTCTGTCGCCATTGTTCTCCTTAATTTCGATTCATTGATACTCCTTCGGTCGACAATAACCGCGGTGACGATTCCTCGACGGGGTACACCGAAAGAGAAAGAGAGAGAGGCGAGTCGTAATTGGGACGAGTTATACAGAAACCTAGCGGTCTTCAAAAAGATTGTTAACTCATTAACACGTTCACTGCCGCGCGAAACTTTCACGTGTTGCTTTTTACGAGATACTGCAATGAACTATGCCGAAAGCATTTTATTTGTCGTGTTACAACATTATCTAGTTATTTGAAGTTCTTTGTTAATTTTAATTTATTCTAAGATGCCTGTGGAAATAAAAACGTGAGCAGTGAACGTGTTGAGAATCGAGCAATAATTTTTTACAAAAATAAATTACAAATGTACTTGAAGTTCTTTAAATTCACGGAATTATACAAAGGGAAATAGCAAACGAATCCTTGGAGTTTCTTTTTGTAGATCCAAGTCTGGTAATGTAAATTGTTTGGAGGGAATTGCAAACGAAATTTTGCGTTAATGCAATGTTAAACACAGCGCGTGGATTCCATAATTTGGCGATGCTTATTTTGCAAGAGCTTGGAACAGGTTCTACAGGTTGTATCATTTGTAAAAATACCGAGTTATAGTTTTATTTCAGGGTTGCTTTGACGTGGATGAAACAACTGTAACTGAAATTGTTGAGTGATATTCGCAAAAGTTGTAAAAAATTTAATATAATGTTAATTATACGAGTCTAGTATAAAACATTACATAACTAAAGAATAGTAGAGGCTATTAGCTAGAGGCATATACGAGGCTAGTCGAAAACATTACAGAACTAAAGAATAGTAGAAATAAAGTTAGTCTTTTTTTCTTAATTAAACTTTTTTTAACTTTCTACTATATTAGAATTTCATGTAACTTCAATTTCGATTTGGATCAATCTTTTATTCAAGAATTTTTCAATATGTTTTTCGTTCTCTCTTGTTTTCAATACTTTTCCTTCTACAACAAACTTGATCGTACACGATGACGACAAACTGTTGGAAATCGAAGGACTAATAAAGTTCTTACACAAAGTCCAACGCTCGTCAAACGCGAATAAATTTTGTCAACGAGTCTGAAAATATATTCCGTACGATTAAAATATCCATTTTCTCTCGAATTGTTTCAGTCTCTTGAACTCGTCCTTTAAAAAAAAAAAAAAAAAGGAACGAGCTTTTCGCGAAAAAGAATGCTACAGATTATGAAAATACTCGCAGAGCGAGAACAGGCGCTTGCGTCTGCGGATCTTCAAAAGTCAACGTTCGCGAGAAAACATGTTTTCTTTTTTTTTTTTTACTAGAACAACAACAAACAAAAATCTTGCAATTAACGCAAAAGTTGATCATGGCTAAAATCGTATATTAAACAATACGATTTATGTTTATTTATATTTTTCCTTTTTGAAATAATGCTATCATCCGGAGAAACTCACGAACATTGTTCATTTCGTTGTTCAAGAATTTGATTTATTACATTAAATCATTTTCTAATATATTAATTAAATAACGAATAAATGAAATCTATAATTTTTCATAATCAGTTACAATAAGTGCTGAGAATATTAGTTGAATAATAACTAGATTAAAGCTAATACTTCGAGATCGAGCTTTTACCGTTTCTTTTTTAAATTGCGACTGTCAACTATTTCGACATTCTTAATGATATTTTTTTAAAGCTTTCCATTGAATTCTAAACTATCAGATCTTGACTCATGACTTACTGTGCGTCATGCTGTTGCTCGAAGCACGAGATTTATTTAAACCTGACGTGAAATGACGAAAATGCTTTCCAAACGATATCGAAGCATTTACCTGGGAAAAACAAAAGAATCTCCCAGTTCCACTCACCATCGAGCGTTTCTCTCGCTAACGTGGCTATTGACCTTTCACGATGATTAATTAGATCCCCATCTAATTAATTCAGCTCTCCCACACGCGTTTCATCGGCCACCAGCCAAAGCCAATTACGTTCGCACTACGAAACGTGCGAAACGATTCTGTAAATTCTTTTTGCCTTGCAATTTTTTTCCCTTCGATTCGTTAATCCTAAAATCTCTGAATCTCTCAGCTTTTCAAGTGCCTCACGTTTATTTTTTTTTTTTCTTATGAGAAATAAATGTTTATGGAGGATTTTTGAGTATCAAACTGAACTCTTCGCTGTCGTCAAATTTTGGAATTAAACAAATATTTTTCAATGGAACCTTCGCAATTTCTTCAAGAATTTTTTCAAGTTCAACTGAATTTTGCTGCCAATCGCAAAGAATGTGAGATGTAAAATAAAATTTCAATAATCCGATATAAATTACTATGCTCACCTGTAGCTGAACGATTGTAAACTCTACTTGTAAAGGAGAGAATTTTGATAAATTCTCTGGCGTTATCTGTTCGAGAAATTCCTTCTCGGGAGCACTAATAACCATAATAAATTTGGTCATAGTTAAAACTAAAAGTTGTCAGATCATTTTACGAGTGTCTAAACATTTTTGTGCAGTTCTTAGTAACGTTAGAAAAAAAAAAACGGAAAAATGAAATTGCTCATTCACAACCTTCGTTTCCGCCCTGAGAAAAACAAATTACACTCGATTATACTTATACTTTGGGAAAGACTAGAAACATCTACGAATAATGTAAAATAGTGTCTGAAAATGTAAATCGAAAGTACTTAACGTCTAATATAACTCGCGTGAAATTAACAGAGGGGTTAAACTATCGTCAATGTGGTAATGTATCATGGATTGAAATAAACCTCAACATCGTCACTTTATTTTTTTTTTTTTTTCATTCTCTCGTTGCAAATTCACACGAACTCGGCAGATTGATTTGATATACGCGGATTACGCGTAACAGAGCACTTACCGATGAAAAATAGAAGAAACTCTAATTGACAGTGCGAAACCGAACGATACGAACAGCTCGCAAAATGAACGAGAAAGCAACACGTACGGAGTATATATACGCGCGTTTTAGTGTCGAACTGATAGAAGTCTGAAAGCAATAAATAATAAAGTAATAACAGCGCCAATCGTCGTGGCTGTTACGAACAAGAATATCTTGTATCATTTTAACGCGTTATTACATACACGTAACGCATATTCATCGGAATCGTGCAAAAAAAGTGATCACACCGAGTACAACCTTCGCGAGTGTGTTTTCTATGTTACGAATACTTGCCTCTCATTGTTGCAATTATTGTAATTGACTGTCTACGTGATCTTTCTTTTTACACGCGTGTCTTACATAACACGGGAGACTCCTTTGCGTTAGACACCTGAAATTTGTTGCCTAACGTTTGTAGAAAGTAGAAAAACAGCGTGTAGTATTGTAATCGAATGCCGGTACTACATAGAGTGGGCCAAAAATCACTTGCTAATAAAATAAATACATAATTTACGAACGCTCTAGCGATAAAAAAAAAAAAAAAAAGATAGGCGAGAAGAAACTTTTTTTGGTTCACACTATAGAAGACGAGATGTTCCTTTGCATTGGGAATTTCTTGTGTAAATAGATAATCAAAAGAGCAAAATTCGGAAGGAAGGAACATATATCGATTCACGTTTATGGCCGATAGATAGTAGTTAGTGTCAACAGATAGTAATAATTAGTGAGAATGGTTAGCTTATTTTCAGTATATGTGTAGCTAGAGTCCGCGGGTAGTGTAGTTACTAATCGAAAGTAACTACCCCTTGCGGTTTTACAATAACAGTAATAATAATAATAGTAAGTTGGCTTTTCACAACTAGAATTTTCAGAATTTTTACCCATTCATGGGAAATTCAGAGGGACTGAAATATGAAGAGAATACACGAAGAAAGAAGTATAAAAAAATATCGAAAATATTCAAACTATTTAGTTCTTACAATATTCATTGCGGTTCTCTCTCTATGTACATAACACGAGATAATATTGTACGTTATAACACTGCTTGATTCATCAAATATTATATACATCACGATATGTTGAGAACGATCAAACATCGAATGTTACAACATTACAAATTATCAGGTATTAAAGCCGATTAATTATTAAACGACGATTCACGAATTAATAAAAACGAATAGACATTGAATATTGTAACGTTAAGAGTTACCGGGTGTCAAATGGTCGCGATATCAAAAATGATTGAACACTGTCGATATTCAACAATGTATTAAGTATCAAGCACTGCGAAAGTGATTAAATACTACTGAACGGTGTAACGTTGAAGTTCAAATATTATTTTCGCAGGGACGTGTGAAAGAGAAGAGAGAGAGAGAGAAAAAAAACGTCGCGTCCTTGCGAGGAACAGAGAAGGGAAAGAGACGGCGAAAGAAATTTTTCGAAGGGAATCGCGAAGGAGAATAGGCCTCGTCGTCGTCGTCGTCGTCGTCCGGCTACGGTTTTCCCTCGATTTTCATTCTTGGCCGCGCGCGCAATCTTTGATAATGACGCCGGAGATAATTTACAGTAAGCCGTGCGCCGTCTTAAGCTGCCGGCCGCGCTAAAGACCTCGTTTCTGCCACCTAAAGGAGCGCGGTTATATCGCGGCGAGGCTATCGGCCTCGTTCCATCGCATCGTCTCTCCCTTCTTCGACTCGAGCTTCGTTATCGTCTCCCGTCGATTCTGATTCCCCACCGCGATCTTCAGAAACGATTTTTTCCATTCCAGTTTGTTTCCAGTTTCGATTTTTTTTTTTTTTCAAATTTATCAACCGCCGTGTGGAAATTAAAAGGACGCACTTACGGAGTTTCTGTTGTGTCAGACGAGGTCTAAAAATAGAGGATGGTTTTGTGTAATCTGTATCCCGAAATAACTGAAATTCTTAGAAGGCTTAGATTTTCGGCGAGACTTTATTGCTGAACGATGCCCATGGTGCTCTCTTATCGAGAAAAATATCAATAAAAGTAGACTTTGATACTCGACGCGCTATTTAGCAGCGTATTGACTCGAGTCTTGAGCTAATGTCACATATACATATACATGTGTGTGTGTGTGTGTGTGCTTCATCTATCGTCGTTCGATCTTTAAGAAAACTAACTAAATGTTGATAATAAATACATATATATATATATATTCTTGTCACTCTATTTCGTAAAAGAACAGTATTCTCGTGTGCCGTTTGTTTCACAACAATCATTTATTCCAAGATCTACGTACGTATATCTATATTTATCATATCTACCAAATATTCTCACTTGATTTTGTAAAAGAGCAGTATCTTCCAATTACTGTTTACCTTTGAAACTTTCCTCTCTCAACTCTCGAAATTGGGGGTTAAGAATGAGTTAATTCCACCCCATTGAACTGAATTCGTAATAATTAATTTACAGCAGAATCTCTCTCTCTCTCTCTTCGTTTTTGTTGAATCGCGTTATCTAAGGGAGCGTGGATAGATCGCGGCAAGTTCATTATACGAGGCAGGCTATCGCGGCATATGGTCCGCGAGATCGGCCTTATTGAATTAACGTTCACCGTTCGGTTTGCTTGGCGATTATCTGACGCGGCCTATCTCTGTGTACCTGCCGTTCGTTACAATTGTCGTTATCGTGCGGCCGCGATAATTACGAAAACAAAATCTGGTTCAATTACACGAGAGGCAAGCTGGCGTACCGACAAAGCGACTTTTACCGGGCGGATCTTTAACCCTGATCTACTCTGGACGTCTTTCGAGCACTCGCGATCGAATTTATAATTCTCTTTGTTAATCATTTCGCAGCGTAAAAATTCGATTCGAGCGTGTAAACTTCTGTTGGGTGAACGATATCGGGAGATTAGAGCGTTGTTTACGATTTAAGGGATCTTTCGTCCCTCGTACGTTATAAACAAGTGGAATTTTCATCTGGTGACTGAAACGTTGTTGTCGGTCATTTTTATAACTACGCGAGATTACGTGTGAAAGTTGTATCAATTCCTAGCGTAGAATAGAGGTTTCGAAATTGCATGAAAAATATATACATGCTTTTTCTTTTCAAATTAGAAACAAGATGTTTATTTATATAGAGGAACGGTTTTCATCCATTAGAATAGATTTTAAAGTTGACTGAACACGAAGCATAAAACAGCTGTTTTATTAGAGTCCTTGAATACAGACACTAAATATTGAGAGATTAGGATATTAAAATAAAAAGTTTTGTACCATAAACAAGACCGTTAATATTTATACAAATTCATATTTTTACGAAAAGAATGGAAAAATAATAAATCTACTTCATCTGCTAAATATTATATAACATACATATTATATTTTTGAATATTCTACATATTACGTTTATTGAACGCAAATTTCCTATAAATAATGTATAATATAATATAATGTATAAAAATTCGCGTAGTCCGGACACAAAAATGCGAATTTAACTAAAAATTCCAAAGCCTCGTTCTTCCCGTATCTCGTCTCCGAGAGAAACGCCATTAAACGCAGGGTAGAAAAATTTCACTCGCTACGCGTTCGATGGTTCCATTCGTCGATCGAAGAGAGAGGGAGAGAGAGAGAGAGAGAGAGGGTCTCGCCTCGATCATAACAGCCGACGCGGGGGGTTAGCTCGATCTGAGATAGGGCCGGAATCATGGGGCGTAACGGCGTGTGGGGGGTGAACGCGACGAGGGGATGTTAAAAGTTCGCCTCTCCATTTTCGCGAACGCTCCTCCGTCGCCTTCCTTCTTTTCCCTCGTTCGATCCCGTGGTTTGCGATAATTAACGGGACACGCTCTGCGTGATCCTGGCTCCTTCGAATCAATCCACTCAAAAATTCAAAAATTCAAATTGATATTCACTCTGCAGAGAACAGCTCGAAACGAGCAATATTTTTCGTATCTTGCATTCGTACGTGTTCTCCATATTTAATTGCATTCTGTGGACTCAACTTCTCACATCTCATATTTCTACGTCTTATATTCCACATTTTTTTTTTTCTATATCTTCATTATTTTACATCCTGTGTCTCACATTCCACTTCTCATATTTCATATCCCATTCTGCATTCCTCGCCTCATTATTCTACATTCCACATCTCATATTCTCATCTACATCTCGTATTTCTATGTACGTATATCGTGTTACATATCCCACATTCTTCATCCCTATTCTACATTCCTTACCTCATTATTCCATGTCTCACATTTTACATTCTATATTCCTATGTTATCCCACATTCTTCGTTTTGTATATTATATGTAATATATATTATACGTTATATTTTATTATATTTTATATATCTCTATATACTACATCCCACGCATCACGTTTCATATTCCACGTTCCATGCTTCACACTCATTGTCCCATGTCCCATGTTATACGTCTCGCATTCTATATTCCACATTCCACATTTTACATTTCACGTGCCATATCCCACATCCGAGTCGAGTAATTCCATTGTTCCAATCGGAGCACACAAAATTATCACGGACGGCGTAGATTTCGCAGTTCGCGAAACTCCCAAAAGTAACTGGTCGCGCGACGAAGAAACTCGCAAATGACAATTTCTCCGCAACTCGCGGGATATCGTTTCGTTTGGCACGAGGAGGGAATTCTCGCGTCGAGAAATTTATGAAAGAAATCTATCGTCACCGAGAAATATCGGAAAAATCGGCAGGCGTGTACACATCAGCCAGTTTCGTCGACACGGTGGCCGACGACAAGTCAGGTCGGCCGGCTGGCTTAAATAACCGGTTTCCTAATTCGCCGCGCGCCGTCCGAGTCGTGCTCGTGTCTAATTGCATACCATTTATGTCCCGCCGCCGTTCTAACACCTGTCTTACGAAAATCCATTAGCGGCGCGCATGCACGAGTGTGCCAGCGGCTGACGTGCGAATTTGTAGTTCCTCGCGGCCGCGGACAAACCTGTGACAATTCGCCGTGACAACTGCTCGTATATCCCCTCCTCGTATATCCCATCGTCATTTTCGCGTCTTGCGTGGGACAGAGCATGGTTTTTTTGTCGCGCGACGGAAACGTGGCTCGTTATTACACTTGCCCAACGACGAAAGCGTCGCTTTCGATTTTCCTCGAGAGTCGCTCGAAAAAGAAAAAAGGAAAAACGACGTTTCTGTTCTGTCTCTTTTTTTTTTTAATTTCAGTTTATTTTATTTCGGTATCCCTGGGAATCGTGTGTTGCCTCAAAATGAATCACTTTGCACACGATCAGTGTGTAGGTCTTCGTTTATTATTTTATATGTTCGGAGAGAAGTGGGATAGATGAAAATTTGACACGGAGGGTCGAATGTTTTGAAAATAGCGAGTTTCGAAATTTATCGTATTTTAATAATATTTGATGTATATATATCATAGTAATATATTTAGTAATATAACGACAGTTTACTTTAATCTCGAGAAGCAGGAATCGAGTTTCTTTATTAAAAAAAAAAAAAAAAAAAAAAAAAAGAGCGACAGGGTTAAAATTTTGTTTTGTACTTTCGCCAGTCTACGATACTTGACAGCAAGTTGGGGGAAAGGCATGTTACCGTGGCAAAAGAAACTTTTACTGTCAATAGGAAACACTGTTAGTGAGGGATGACGTTACGATGATAGACGGAAACGTGGCTCGCGCTCATAAAGCTTTCCTTCGCACATCATCGAGGCTAATCCTGACAGACACCAGTCCTTTGACAGTCTTCTCGAACGAGATATGGATTCTGACGTGCTGACAAGCCCTCGAGGCTGCCCGAGTTTGTTAAAAACAACGTTTTTTCCCTTAGAAACTTATTGCCAGTCTCGTCGTTGGTTAAAAACTTGACGACATTATAACGATGCTCGGCATTCGAAACGACGATACACCGATACGAGATGTATGTTCGACCCGATTCGAGACTCTGTAAAATATTAAAAATATCAACTTGGAATTTGTTCTTTCCGATACCAGTTTGAACTAAAATTCGAGATACAGTTAGCTCGGAATTATTTCGCACTTTCTGACAAAACTGAAACGCGTTTAAGCGTAACACGCAATTTGAAAAGGCTGATAACTCGCTACTTTGAATAAACATTTCAAAAATTATCTCGCAAATGACTTTCGCGCAGTGGTCTTGAATTATTTTGACACAATCAGCAAACGACAGGATACGCCGTTGAATTTCCATCCCTTTCCCTTCCAAAAAAAAAAAAAAAAAAAAAAAAAAAATACGGCAGGCTCGATTTAATATTAATGCAATTTGTTAGTATTAATACAATTTTGTTTTAATATTAACCTTTTCGCGCGCGCGGCAGATAATTGTGCAGGAAACAGCAACAATCGCGCTGCGAATCCGCGCGTTACCTCAGAGTTTACTACATCAGGTGTAACGCCCCAGCAAACGGAAAAAAAAAAAAATAATTGCATGCGAAAATGTCAGTGAGCCTCGGCCAAAATTGCCAAACTAATGGAAAATTTAGACGAGCAAAAAATCGATACAATTTGGCGGTCAAATATTACTCGTCGGATGAAGAAAACCGGAGCGAAATTCGAAAAGTTTCGCTAAAATCCATCTTCCCAATTGTGGTCGCAATTACGTAGCGAGCGCGTGGTCCAAAAATTATATTTCACGTGGAAGAATTTTTCTGTTGAGCATGAGAGGCATGAGAGAGGGATAGAGAGAGAGAGAGAGAGAGAGAGAGAGAGAGAGAGAGAGAAAGAAAGAGTGTGTATGATAACAAGGCGAACCAGTTGAAATCGCGAATTTCAAAACAGCGCAAGTCTATCGATCAATCGATATTTCGGGAGAATTCATTTCCTCGTCTAATCTAATCTTCCCGATATTTACAGTTGATACTTCTCGTAATACGGTAATTTTTCAACAGCCACGAGTACTACCATAAATTCGTACCGTTCAATTTTTCAATTCTTCTTTGCCGATCTATCAAAATTACCCAAAAGTGGAGTCGCGGGAGAGACAACACGCTGCGACGTTTTTTTCGAGATCATCGTTGCCGTTGAAAGAAATATGCGAGAGAGCCGAAAAAGGCAGTTACACCGAAATAGTTGGCGCGGTATGAAAAAAAAGAAAAAAAAAAAAAAAAAAGGAAAAAGTGGACCGCCGCTGTTTCGGGATTCATAGCTTCAATTTCCACAGGTGAATACCAGCGGGCCGCGTATTATACCTTGCCGCGCGTCCGCTAGGTTTCCACCTACTTGGTCGACAGTCCATTAGCGAGCCGACCTCGTTAAAACGTTTCCGCCGCTTAATCGTGCATAGCTAATTCCACTTGTCACACGTGCCCGGTTGTTCTTTTTCTTTTGCAGAGGCGAGATCCCTGGGCAACGGGAGAGAGCGTGCGAGAGAGAAAGAGAGGGAAACAGCGAGCAGTCAGTCGGCTGGATTTTCCCGCGGCAACATCCCGGAAGCGCGACGACAACGACGACTGTGCGCGGGGAACGTCGTCACTCTGTGGACATCGTGGACATCGAGATATATATACATACACACACACACACACACACACACACACACATATATATACATATACATACACAACAGCCAGCGCACGACCATCGTCACCACTACCATCATCGTCGCACATCGCCGCCCTGTGTGTCAATCCTCGTCTATATATCGTTCCCCTCTTGTGTGTACACACCGCGTGTGCGTCTCCTCTGTCTCTGTGTGTGTGTGTGCGTGTCTCTCCGTCTGTCGGCGCGTGTATCCCCCGCGTACAAACGATAATGCTGGCGGCTGACGGTTTCGGTGATCGACGACGGCGCGGCCGGTGAACTAGTGACAGTGTGAAATCGATCGCGAACAGGGAAACCGGCCAGCGGTCGGTCGCTAAATACACCCGGGGAATAATGGCCAGCGCGACAATGGGACTCCGTCGCAGAGTACCCGTGAACAATTCGCCGACCCCGTCCGGCCAATCCGCGTCCGCAGGCGGCTCCTCCTCGTCCGGCACCAGCGGCAGCAAGCGCTCGAGAACTGAGAACAACAACAGCCCGTCCCACGGCAACCTCAACTCAATGCACCGGGACGAGCCACCAGCGAAGAAGTCGCGCGGCACGTCGACCAACGCGACCAAGAGCTCCTCGTCGTCCTCCAATTCCACATCCCCGGAGACTAGCCCGTCGTCGAAGAGCCGCGGCGGATCCGTGTCGAGGTCGAACGCGCAGAGTGGCAAGACCTCGGCCGCTACCTCGTCCGTCTCCTCCGCCACGTCGGACGCGGTGTCCAACAGCGGCGTGCTGGTGTCCAACAACTGGCAGACCTCGTCGAACATGTCCGACGTGTCGACGTACGCGTCGGTGGCCGGACTGAGCATGGGCTCGAGCCCAACCGGTGGCCTGTGCGCCGGTAGCCTCAGCATGACCACGCCGATCCCGTACATGTCGTCGTCGATGGCGACGTTCGTCGGAAACGCGACCAACCTCGGCAAGAGCTCGTCCGTGTCGTACCTGGACATCTCGAACATGACCGGTGGCTCGTTGAGCTCGTCCGCCGGTTTGAACGCCGGCTACGTCGGCAATGGGAACGCGGGGAACGCGATCGACTCGAAGAACGGTGGTGTGCCGATGCCTTTCCCCGGCATGACCACCGCCGGCGTGAACGGAGCCGGGGCAGGCGGTTACGCTGGGATGCAAAAGGGCCAGCCAGAGAACGCCGGTCTACCGAAGAAATTTCAAAGCGATGGTATGTTCAACGCGTATCAACCGTGGGTGATCAAGACGTACGGCGACCTGGCGAAGACCAAGACCATCACCATCAAGAAGTACGCGCGTATACTGCGGACACTGAGGGGCGAGGAAGTGAACAGTGCGGAGAACAGCAAGTTCCGGTTCTGGGTGAAGAGCAAGGGCTTCCACATCGGCCAGCCGGAAGGATACGACGCGAAGCCGGCCGACAGGATTATCGGCCGTCACGCGGTGACGAGTCCCGGATTGGATCCACCGCTCTACGTGCCCACACAGCTGCCGCACAACAAGGTGAGTAGTCTCTATCTATACGAGCCTGTCTCTCCTCGTCGATTATCGTGCTTCCATCGCGGATCCCTCGCCCGTGGGGCTCTCTTCCGGCTAGAGACCTCTCTGGTCTGCGCGCCACACTGCGCCGAGGTATAAATACGGCACTAGCGTGTAGTTCGCTCGTTCGAGTTGCAATCGGCAGAGGTAAATAAATGCACGCACGTGCGATCGAAACAGGGCCGTGTATTTGCGAAAACCTTGTCTGACAATGAGCAATGATCCGTGTAAATTCTGTCACGTGCTTATCCCTCTACCGACGAGAACAAAAATTAGGCACTACCGTCGAGATACTTGAACGTCAGAAGATGGTTGAGAATTTCGATACGACGATGACGAAAGAGTTGAAATAGGTGTTCCGGCGAGTGTTGACGTGCTCGGAGGATGCTTCCGGTGCTATCGATGTATCAGCGTCTCATATTGTTCCTCAGCTTGGAACCGCAACCGGAGTAATTCGAGAGTGGTGGACAGTGTCGACTTTCGTTAAAAGAACCGCGTGACGTGCCTGACTAGCTCGGATGAAGATAACGCAGCCTTGGAAAGTATCGAAATTCTCGACAATCTCGTACAATTCGATTATCTCTATAGGTACTCGAGAGTATGTGCCTGAACATCTCGGATTGAAATCGCTAGCCTCAACCTCTTGCCTTAACGTCGAGAATCTTTTGCCCCAAAATTGCAACGTTCTCTCAGGTTTGAGTACATTTAAACATAACTCAGGCAAAACAAATAATTTCTATCCAGTGACCATTATACCGACGAGTACGAAAAGAAAGCGACGAATTGTTGTACACGGCTTGGTCGCTCGTTATGGTCCGCAATCAGTTGCCAGCGCAAGAGGTTAAATAACGATCGGTTTCGGGGAATTGCTAGCACTCAACCATTGCGCGTCTCAGTGTCTAAATGGACAGATGTAACAAATTTTAAGAGAAGATGCCAAAAATATAACGATCTAGCTCTCTGTCGTTTCTCGTTATTTCTCGTTTCGACGTTCTCTGAGAGATGAAATTTGCTGAATCCGAAAGAAACGTTCGTAAAATCGGAGCAAAAATTGGTAACTCGAAATGGTGAGTCGACGCGAGGCCGGCAAGACGAGAGAGAGACGAGTTGTTCAAAGTGAGCCACGCTAAAAATACTTCATATTGAGTCCGCACATTTGTCCGACGCCGGACTGAATATACTCTGACCGCGTGTAAACACACTTCAGACTGCTTCGGTTCGATTTCGCTCATAGTCATCGTTTTTTAAAACCTCGCCTCACGAGAACGTTAGGGCGAACGTGCCGTCGGCACCACCCCCGATTCGTTCGCCAGCTGTGAACTTTGATCGATTTCTGAAGCTGTGGTTCTCGAACGCGACTAATTTCATTTCGTCATTCTCGTTTTCGTTTTGCCGTCGCGATCACAAAAGAACCCCGAAACGAAAAAATTCCGACTCAGCCGAAAGGCAAGACGCGCGAATATATCGTTTCAGCTCTCGAATTGTTTCGCCGTTGCAAATTCATCGAAACGAAATCCAAAGTTTCGAGACGAGAATTTACTGAAACAAAAAATTCCAATGGGGATTTCCTAGTTGAACTTTAGGGGAACACTTGGAAAGATACGAACGCTGAACTCTTTCGCCATTTAACGGGACCCCACGACAAAACTGTACACACTTGATCGAATCATTTTCCGAACCCGGCAATCCGTTTTCAGACAGAACAAACTTCCAATTTTTCAAACAAAAGTCTAACCTTGAATTTCTGAGAGATTAACGGTAGGCCGCTTTTTATTGAGAAATATTTTTCATTACAGTAATTTCTTAGAAAAAAAAAAAGCTCGTCTCGATGACCAAAGTGTGTTATATATTTTTAACGTACGCCATCACTCCAAAAGAATTACGCACGTGTCACATATATCCGGTGTGATTAAAAGGCGCGATCGAGTCGAAGAAAGCCACCGTACGAGCAAAATACGAAACCCCAGTCGGTGAACAGCGTGTCAATCGCGATCCGCGAAAACCCGGCTGTAAAAACTATCGTTTCCCTGGAAGCTGTCGCGCTCAAACGCCTTCGCGCGAGAGCGCTCACGGCCGTCGACCGCAGACGATTTCCTCGGTGGAAAGGTGTGCTACGGGTCGGGTGAATTTATCTAGCCGGCGAGTGGAAAAACCGCGAGAAATCTCGGGTCACGGTTTCCCAGTTGAAAATGGATCGCGAGCGTGCACAGCCCGAAGAGAACGGGGGTGGACGGAAGAAAGAGCACCGAGTTGCGAGGGGGTGGAAGGGGGAAAGACGGTCGGATAAGGTGGCTGCTTAATTACGTCTAATTACACGGACGTATAGGCAAGGCAACGGTTGGTGGCCGGCGGCGGTGTGTCCGCCGCTTGCTCGGCCGGGGCAAAGAAACCAACCTCGAGCTGAACCGGAGGAGAAAGAGAGAGAAAGAGAGAGAGAGAGAGAGAGAGCTCTGGCTCCTCGATGCTTCAAGTTTTAACTCGTTCGAGGCGCTCTCGTTGAAGATCCGATCTGAAAAGCGTCCGGCGGGCAGCGGCTGTGGCTTTCCTTTTTGCCGGCGCGAGTCACTTTGATTGGATTACGCGGGGTGTAGTGTAATTAACTACGTAAAGTGTGTTATTAACGAGTGCCGATGGCACGGCGCGAGTCAAACGAGTCGAAAGTGTTTTTTTCTTTTTTTTTTTTTTCTTTTCTATTTGTAGGGGGAATTCTCGGAGAGATGCGTGTACGTCTTGTTTTTAACGCTTAACGAGAAGAAGACAGGAATATAGATTATTCTAGACTATCGGATAAGATCGTCGACGTGTAATTTGTATTTTTCAAGTGGCGCGACTGTGACATTGAAAATACGTGTCTTTTATTTCACGGATTGATCTAATAATTTGTCCAACTATAAATATTACTTCTTGCATTCTCTGAAATAAATTTAATGTTCGTACATGTCTATTACGTGATCAATAATATTATTTTTACGAAGAAGCATAAAACATGGAGATATTCACGTACATTGTGGTCGAATGTTACGTTTCACCGAGTGTGTTCACGAGCTACCCACGTAGATATTTCCGTTTCAGAAAGCCACGTGTATACCGCGCCGGGTTAAGTATCTGATCATTTATGGATCAGAGGAGAATATACACATAACGGTCCATTGTGTATATTTTCGTACACTAATTTACATACCAATTAATTCGTGTCAAGCACGTGTATTAACGCCACAACTACCGAGGACTAATGTACAAAAATTGAGCCAAAGAAATTAGAATGCAAGGAATAGGAAAAGATTTATAACACGACAGCGAGCTTCTATTCGTACGTTTTACAAACAATGCAACGTTGCAAGTCCGCGAAATTACTCTAAAAAATTACAAATTGGTCATTTTGACCGGTTTAGTAGTTCTCAGTGTTAAATTTCTCATCATTTAGGCGCGAGTGTTGACTTTCGTACATTCTCAAGTATATTTAACCTCAGTGTGTGGCGCACGTTTCACGTGTCATATGTTGCACTTTGTACACTTTGTTCGATACCGCGATCTCTGGTATCGGGAGTCGGGAGAGAGATCCATCGGTGGCGCGTTCCACTTGCAAGAGCGGCAAGTTGAACGAAGAAGAGGGCTACAGCGTGCGAGATCTCGTCCGTGAGAAATGGACAGGCCATTACGCGGCTGAGATCGAAGGCCGTGGCGCGCGTGTTACGTTAGAAACTGCCGCGAGCTGGATCGAACCGCAAAAGAGAGAGAGAGAGAGAGAGAGAGAGAGAGAGAGAGAGATCTGGGCTGCCGGCCAATCGGCAAAAACGTGACAAAAACCCAAGGAAAATGAAACTCGCGGAATTTTTGATCCTCGAAGAACACTTCAACAGTCAGCTGATAGCACGTAGTAATATACATGCAGTATATATTTGAGTTCTGACTTTATTTACTATAGCGTGTGATATTAATTTGTGGCCAAACGTATGTAACTCTATTAATATCAAAAGTAAATTCTCAACAGAAATGTTACAAATTTCTGACGAAAGTATCTGGTCATTACAGTGTTGACATATTCGTGTTTTATTCTGACTATTAACGCGTAACAAGAAGACACATAATATTGTTAAAAAAGAATATCTAACAGCAATTGTACCTTATTTAACAGTAATTTACACCCTTTTTGTTATCCAAAATCACGTTGTTGCTCTTCGTAACGTTGGTCATTCATACATTCGTTCATACCTTCTTAAACATTAATAATCACACGTAATGAATCTCGAATATGTTAACGTGCCTGCGCACCTGTGTATTAAAAAACTACGCGTGCAAACGCACACGAATATTCGCCCGTGTACGTGGCAGAGCACACGTGCAGAGCCTGGCGACTTCTAAAAATCGTGTTTTCGAACTCGCTTGCTAGACAGAGTGTTGTACACAGGGCACAAGAGGGGCTCTGCACGATACTGTACGATACTGCGTTGGCTCGCGAAAGAAAAGCGAAAAAAATTTCCAGTCACGGGCCGCCGTGATAAATAACCGATAATAAGTTGTCCGGTGTGGAACGCGTATGGTAATGCCAGGAACGTCCGCGGAACGGATCGATCTTCCGGCAGGATGATCGCGCGCGCCCGCGGACCCCGACACCATCACCACCACCATCGCCTCCGGTATCATCCCACCGCGATTGCAATCGATTCCGGAGGCTTTCTTCCACTCGCCGAGATCGTTTCTTGTTATCGAGACTTCTCGCGATCGTCCTCCAGCGAATACTCCCAGTTCCGCGTCGCCTTCCCTTTCGTGTACATAGACACGTTATGTACGTGCGTATGTATACGTGGATATTTCCTCCTCCGGAGAATTTGCTCCCGCGTTTCGATCCCGAGCTTCCCCCCTCGAACGGTTTTCCAGAGGACGAGTTTCCTTCGGGTTGGAGGCGATTCCGAGCGAAATTTTTAAGCGACGACGAAACGTACTGCTCGTTTGAGATCCGTGCTCGTAAGGCTGCATCGATGTTTCGAGAATCGTAAAAATGAAACGCGGGTGAAGGGAATTGTCTTTCGAATTGAAGTTGTATGAACGGTCGGTGAAACTGCAATAATAATTAACAATTAATGACAACTCGTTCTTGATACTTCAAAATTTTTCTGAATTTTGGGCTTGAGCCACTCGTCAATGATTCTAACAATCGCATTTCATTTAATTTAATTACAGTAAGGTGAAAAAAATGTATCGGAGTGTGTTTCCCCCGATTTTTGCATCTCGCGTCGCGAAAGGTTAACCGGTTCATCGAGTTCACTCTCCCGTTGGATAACGCTTGGCAGCGAGCGAGACGAGTTCATTCGAGCCAGTTAATTGGTTCGATGACTGCGTTCGATAAACGCTATCAGATGACGCGTTCTGCCTTTTGTTTTTTCTCTCCCCCTCCTCTCTCTCTTTTCTTGGTTATTCATCGAGTCACCTCGATTCGAAATCTCCTCTCAGACGCCGCGAACCTGTTATTTACTCTCGACGCGAAATATCCTTTTTCGACGCCTGGTCCCCGAATTACCTCGATTCCATTTTCCTAATCCGAACGAGAGACGTTGCCCTCACTGTCTGTCGTTTTCTTCCCTTAGATAAACGCCAGTCGAACGCTATAAAATCCCGGATATTCGGCGACGATGCACGTCGTTTGCTGTCTTCGTAACTCTCGAGCTCCGATCGCTTCCTCTTTCCACGTCACAGAGATCGTGCTTTCGTGTTTCTTTTTAAGTGACGTACGAAACGAGATACGATCTCGGGAACATTGCACGACTGTATATATATGGATTTCGTTCATTGCGCCGACTGTTGGCTCTACGAGGCGTCAAACGTTCTGCTCCGATCGGGAAAAACCTCGTTTCTTTGAAATTCGCCACTTAGTTGGAAAGATGATTAGACGATTGTAAAATATCGGGCTGAGAATTACGATAGGGCAAGTCTTTGAATGAATCTCCGATTTCAGTTCAATTTACATCAAATTGGGACCTGTTCTATCAATACGTGCGTTCAACACGTTTAGAAATGGCAGAGAGGAGGATTCTTGAATATCGTAATAATCTGTTGTTCCGTTAGTTACGAAACCGGGCAACGTTGAGGAACAGAGTGATCGTAGCAATTAAATACTGAACGTTGACTGAACTGAAGATCTCCAATTAGTTCTTACTATATGTTGGGTTTAATATCACGTGCGACCATCATTTTAGGGAAGCTGATCCTAACTATGTACGTATTTCTCCAATTTCGTGTAGTCATTAAAAAAGAAACCCATGAAAACGTAGTATCCATTCCAGAAGAAACTCAAGATCGAAAGAGGTTGTTGAAAGGATTTCTGATATAACTAAAGGTCCTCCTCTCACGTGTAGTAAACGAGTCAGGATCTCACAATCAAGTGTAATTTCAACGTACTCGTGTATTTCTGTTACACGTTTTCACGTGTATTTAAATCACACCTGTATATATACAGCCGTCAACTCGAGACCACCGAAATCCACGTGTACAGCAAACGAATCTGGGAATCAGTGTAATTTCAAGACGCTCGTGTTCACGTGTACTTCGAGTACACGTGAAGTTTTCGCATTTCCCCTTCCTCGGGCAACAATCAGAAACAAAGAAACCTCGATCTCGGCCGAGGCCGGGACTTCCTACACGTAAGTGACAAATGCATGCACGACATGCATATTTATGCCGCTGTAACGAAGAAATATGAACGATGGAAAAAACATGCACGAGCTTCTCTGACGCAAAACGTCGCCGAGACCCTGACGTTTAGTCCACGTGTCGCGTCCACGCGTGTATTAACCTCTTGGCGCTGGAATGACGTCGAGAATATTTGGCCCAAAATTGCAATATTTCCACAGTTTCAAGTACATTCAAGCATAACCCAGGCAAAGCAAATAATAAATTTATTACTTATCAGTAATTTCTATCCAGCGATATCCAGTAATGTACCGATGAATTCAAAAACGAAAGCCGTATTATCGTATACAGTTTGGTCACTCGTTACGGTCCGCGAGTCAGAGCACTAGCGCAAGAGGTTCGGAACACAATTTCGGGGGGATTTCTCGTAACAAACGAGAGTTCCACCGTGGCCACCGTGTGCTCGATGAACGTTCAGGTGAACATCTCTCGGATGTTCTTCAGAATGGCGATCGAAAGGTTGCATCCGTCATACGAGAGAACGAGGGAACGAACGCGCGATTTCCCGAGGCTTTGGATCTCGAGGCGCGTTCTCAGGCGACGACTGAGTACCGGAGAGAAAGAGAGAGAGAGAGGGGGGGGGAGGGAGAGAGAACGCGACGGCAGAAAGGCAGAGTGCGGCTCGGAGCTATCATTAACGACGCCGCGACGCTTCGCAGCCCAGGAAGCTCTCTCGGATTTACGCCTCTGACGTTCGTGGCGGCGTAAGCGTGGGATTCCAGGCGCGGAAGTAACAAGAGAGAGAGAAAGAGACGGACCGAGAGGAGGAGTAAGGCAACCGGAGGCGGTGGCGGTGGCAGAGAGAGAGAGAGAGAGAGAGGGAGAGAGAAAGAGAGAGAGAGAGAAATTGGCCCCGCTTCCCACGGAAGGAAGAGAAGCAGAGCAGGCGCATAAAGTTGCCCGGTTCCCTCGTTCATCCGATCCGGATTCAGTTCCGCGTGCTAGTCGCGGCGGAGATCGATCAGAGGAGAGAGGCCGCCTCTCTTCCGTTCGATTCGCGATGCTCTAGCTTCTTCGTCTTCCGATGTTGCTGCCTTACGAATCTTTACCAACCGACCGGGATATCTTAGCACTCTCCCGAGGCTCCCGAACCATATACATATGGTGGAAATACGTAAAATATACGCGTTCTGTCATGGTCAAATAAACGCCACGCGCGAATTTTTGAAATTGACGTCGACTGATATTCGGATAGAATTTTTGTGAAATTCTAGAAGCAAATATATATATCTGTGGGAGATTATATTGATTTTTAACTTGGCTCCGATCGCCAATTGTAATAGTAGATCGTTTGGTTTCGGATCTTTCTTTACTTGGTGTTTTATTCTCTTGTTTGCAGAATTGTCGCACGAAAAAAAGAAACAGCTTGTCCCGTCGAAACTCGTCGAGTTCTCTCGTGAAAATTTCCCATCCAGTCGAACTGTAGTTTCTGTCGGTTCTACTTGCCCGTAATATGGTAATCCTAAAAAAAATTTTTTTTTTCTTTTGCAATATCTCGAAAGCTGTTCACCTTCCTAAAGATACACCCTCGCTTTCGATTTTAGTAGTTCAAGAATACGTTCAAACGAGAAATTCTACCACCATGGATACTCCATGTATGTACATATATAGTAGATCTCTTCCTCTCTTATTTTCGTCTCACTTTCCTTTATTTTTCTCGCTGGTTGCGCCACACGTAGTCGTCCACGCGTGTGTGTGTGTGTGTGTGTGTACGTGCGGTGCTCACAGCGCGTAACGACGCCGTTCGAACGCGCCGCCCGTAAAATATTTCTTCGTCGCGATAGTCATTTTTCACGGTTGACCGTCGTCGAGGGCCGCGGAGATAACAGCCACGGCTCACCTCTCTCCGGTGTCTGTTCACCGGCGGCCACGGCGCGCGCTCCTCTCTCGTTTCTCTCTCTCGTTGGGTGGCAGAAGAGTTGGTCTGGCCGGCTAGTCATTAGTCACTTTCCGAAGCAGAGGCACAGACAGGCTCTGCGCGCCGGTATCCGTTCTTTCTCTTTCGAGAGGGGCTTGCGCCTCGTTGCACGCCTTCCTTGTGTCTCTCACTCTCTCTTCGTCTACAGCTTTCCTCTACGGCGTTCCTCTTTCCATCAACGCGCGGTGCCGTTCCTTCTCTGTCAGCCGCGCGCTTTGCCGCTTCTCTGTACCGGCCACCCTCAACGATCGTTCTGAGAGAGAGAGAGAAGCGACACCAACATCCGCGGGAACCAGTTAAACTTCCAGCAAACTTTCCAGATGTTTCACCGGATTTTCGGTAGTCCCGGATGGTCACGTACCGCGGAGCCTTTCGTTTGACTTTCGCGCGCGTGACCATTTTTGCAGAATCTCGGCCACCCTTGGTTTTAATGTGATTTTTGGACTGCACTTCCGGAGACGTTGGCCAGTGGGACTGTATCACGTTCGTTTCTGCGTTATTTTATATCTTTTTGCTAATGTTTACTAATGGCGTTCTTTGGTATTAACACTAGGTTTACGGTACCAGTCAATTTGACTGGTTACAGATTACAGGTTTCACGAGCAAAGTCGAAAGAACTTTTACTGCCATACGAATAATTCAAATTGATGGGTATCTGTAGAAATAGGTTCGTATACCTAGTGTTAGATTACTTCTGCAATTTTGTTTTTTTACGAACAACGTGGTCAAGGAATGTGGATGAGGAACAAAAGTTTGAAATAGAATATCACGACAAGTTTGTACACTTTTGTCGCATCATATGTACTTTATCGACATTTGCAATCTCAAAAACTAAATTATTCCTAATCTGTCCGAGCATCTTGGAACACAGCAACGTAAAAATACTGTAATTTTGAAGCGAATGGTAAATGTAGCGTAAAATATGTGATACTAGAAATATTAATAGTATTCAACATTTCTCTACTGAACATGCCTGCACGTAATATTTTAATTTTTAGTTAGGAAAATTTTTCAATTGAATTTGCTTGCTAATCGTGTTTACCAGTGTCAGAATGTAATGTATTTGCATATATTTAAGTTACTGGCGAGAAGTCAGGATGTCGTTCCAAAAGAGAACGCGATTCACGTGCGAAATTTGAATATACCAACGACCCAAGATATACAAACATAAATGGACGATTTCACTTTTATGATATCGACGTCAAAACAAACAAAACAACGAGATATTTTTCACTTAACAATTTTAATCTCTTGCCTCCCGATTTTCTTTCCAATATTTTCAGTATTTACTGATCTTCAACCTGAGGAACCGAAATTGAAATTCAAACTCCATGCCACAGCAACTTGCTTTCTTTTTTTCAAATTGCAATTCTTTCAAACTCGAATTCGCACCGTGAGCATGACTCGATCAAAATAAAGAAGAAGAAAGAACAATCGTCAAGTACGTACACATGTATGTTCTCCTAATCCAACGGACGTCGCTAAAAATCCGTGGAAACGCCAACCTGCAAACACGCTCGTCCCACGGCAAAAAAATAAAAAAAAAAAAAAAAAAAGGAAAGAAAAAAGTTTCCGGGCGAAAAAAAGGAAAAACAAGAAAAAGCCAACATTTCACCCAGCAGCGCTATCAACAAACCCGGATCACCAATTAATCCTTTCCACCCCAACTGCAGCAGCAGCAGCAGCAGCAGCAGCGTTGCGGCAATTTCCCCGCGGAGATATCATCGTGGCGTATTCGCGCTGGAAATTGTTCGAGAGCTCGTGTCTCGAGCGCCCATCGCTAACCACCCACCCACCCATCCACCCTGGCTCGCCTCGTTCGTTCGTTTGTTCGTTCGTTCGTTCGTCGTCCCCTCGAGCCAGTGGCTGCTGCGACTCGAAGCAGCAGTAAGTCTCCCTTTTCGGTCCCGCCGCCTGTGGCTTCGGTCCGTTCTCCGGTTCTCCTCAACCACCCTATGTGTGTGTATGTATATATATATGTGTGTGTGTGTATCGGTCGCTCCCTCGAGTCATGGAGAAATTCTGCCGACGCTCTCTCGCCTCCTCTCCTCACGGTGCTAAGCCTCTCGCGCGCGTCTATCTTGATTGAGAGCCGAGGAACCGAGCGCGCGGCACAAGCACACACAGCCTGTGTGCCAGAGAACGACCCGATGGAACGAACGACGGCTGTGGAGAGCGAGAGCGAGAGAGAGAGAGAGAGAGAGAGAAAGAGAGTGGAACAGGAGGGGAGGTGCTGAGAGAGGGAAGGTTGCTGCGAACGCGGTCGGGAATAGGGGGGGGTTCGGGACTCGGGGCGGGCGAACGTTCTCTCTGAGACCCGTGATCCGGAGCGAGAGAGCGTTTATCGTGCCTTCCGCGAACACGAGCGGCGTTCCGAGGGACGCGGCGGGGGGGACGGGTTGTCATTGATCGTCCCGACTGCGGCTCACGAGCCGCTAAAGGTCCCGTACAAGTACGGGCCCGTGAACGTGCGGCGGCCGCCACTGCCATCTCTCTCTCTCTCTCTCGTTCGCGTGTAGGCGTGCATGTACGTGATGATCGCGCTCACCGGATACATACACACACTGGCTGATCCTGCAAGCACGCACGCATGCGTGCGTGCGTGCGTGTTTCGACGACGACGACACACGGCCACGAAGAGCAGAGCGGCGCGCCGTCGAAAAGGTACGCTCGGTTGCGCGGCGGAACGATCGCAGCCGAAAAAAACGCGACGACCGTCGGCCCCAAGCTACGGAGAAGGACGCGCGCGCGTTCGCCTGCCTGTCTGCCTGCCTGCCTTGCCTCTACGTAGCCGTTTTTTCGTTGAAAATTGCCGGAATGGTTAGCGGCGCGCAGGGTGGAACGAACCACGGTCGTTGCGAAAGAGACGGGAGGGAGGGACCCCGGCCATGTGTGGGTTTTTTGGCGCACGCTTTTCTATTTTTTTTTCGGGGAGGCGTTTTCTCTTTTTGTTTTGTTTTTTTTTTCCCTTTTTCGAATCGTCCTTTTTTTTCCCGGCGGTTGCTTTTGAAGGGTACAGATAGGGACCGTAGGTTTTTTTCGGAAGAGCGACAGATAAAAGGGTTGAGGGGGATGCGGGTTCGGAAAGGATCGTGGGAGGGCAGGAGGCCTCCGGGAATCGTGTTTCGACGAAGGTCCGTAGAGAGAGACGTGGAAAACCTGCGGGGGAAAAAAAAATTGAAATTTTCAAATTCCGCGGTGTAGAAATGAATTTCGGGAAGTTCCAATCGAGTGAGACAGACGTGAGTGAGACCAGAAAAGGCGAAGATTTGGTTGACAACTGTCGGAGAATGTAGTACGATAAATATTTAAATTGAATTAAACCACTCGCGTTAAATTTGAACTGAGTTTCGAGCCTCGATTTTTCAGCCCAGCTCAGTTTTAATCAGAGCGTGTTTTGAGAATTAAATAACTTAGTTCAGACTAAGTTGGGAATGTGTTTGTTGCGTCTATATATTTATCAAGCCTTTTGACACATTCCTTGGTCAAAGTTATCACCGAGAATGAATATTTTCTGTATATAAAATGTTCTCTCTTGAAAAATGATTTTTCGTTGTTCGACATTCGGCGTAATCGCCACGAGTTTAAAACGTTAAAATTTAAACGTTTCTCAATGGGAAATTAACACTTTCACGCACACCAAAAAAAGAAAAAAAAAAAAAAAATGCAATGAAATTAACGTTGGAACGTAGTGACGAAAGGAATAAGGGTCGAAGGGCTACGTTTAATGGGGTTAATTTGGTCGAAAAGGCGGCGTTGGAAAGCGATTACTCTCGCGTGTGCTGCTGGGCTTGCACGCTTTTCGTCGCCGTGGCGGCCTTCTCCCATTGTACATGTGCGTGCATGTGCTCGCGCGCGCGTCAGTGTGTGCCTGTGCGTGTGTGTGCGTGCGTGTATGTCGCTCGGAAAAGATTGCGGCCGGCTGGCTGGGTGCTTCAATAGAAAGCGGTCGATTCGACACCGCAATCGTGGCATCTGTTACCGTGACGATCGACCGACGATTTTCGCTTCTCCCTTTTTATCCGACGAGCTGGCTAATCGTCGGGACGTCGTTTGCTTTCCCGATGGAAACCGCTCCGCTGTTTGCACAGTGGAAAAACTTCTGCGCCTCGTTTTCTTTTCCGCAGACGGATTTTCTTTGTGAGAACTCGCCGAAACGCTTTCAAAGTCCGCGAGGAATATCTCTTTGTTTCGAGGTGGACGTTTGACTTCGTTGCTTTGCAAAAAAAAGCAATGTCGGATTTTTTCGAGTCTTCGCAGGTGGCTCATGAAAGTATTCGAGCGAACAGATACTCTTTACATTAGTATATGTATGTATGTACTGTGACGGGATCTTGAGTGTCGACGAAAGAAATGTGTGTACGTACATGTACATTGATGCTGTGATTGCCTAAAATTATATAAGAATTTTCACTTAATTTAATTTTTGTTACAATTATAAATGTAACTCTAAATTATTATGATTCTTAAATTGCTCAGTGACAGCAGCTGAGAGTTGAAATGGCTATTCGTATGTTACAATAATTATTAATTGAATTTTTTTAATATAAATATAATCTCTTGTGTTAATGATATTTCAAAGTGTCTTATTTAACACGATATATACAAGTTCTTCATATATATAGAGACATACATAAAAGTTCTTCTACGACAAGTGTACTTTCGCGAGCTACTTTAAATCGCCAAGAATGAACGAACATTAGAAAGAAACATTTCGAACTGTTGTTCAACGGTGTTTTTAGAATTTAAATGTTTTCAAGTGAAAAGAAATCGAATGCTTATGATATTTTGAAAAGAGACAGATGGAAATTTTATATCAGAATCATATAATTCCTCTTTGGCAAGATATATATACATCCGGATAGAATCGGTCTCGATTTTTAATCTATAGGAGTCCGACGATTAATTTCGCCTGTATTTTATTTCCATTTCTCCGATATCTCCGGCGTGCAGAGTGGGACGGAAGAAAAAGTTCTGTTTTTACACCTAGAAGGTGTATGAAACGTGGAAACAATGACAAATTCGATACACGTTCCTCACCGTTGCAACCATTGGGCAGAACAACCCCATATTGACAAAATATTTGCGAAGCATTCGTAAGCATTTGATTCTTCCCCGTATTTGGAAATCTGCAACGTGTTCAACTATTTATCTTATATTTTCAAAAAAAAAAAAAAAAAAAAAGTATCAACTCGCGCGAAATATTGATTATTGTGAAATATTTTCGACAAACGTAAAACCCAGCCATTCGCGAATTCGGCGATACCGTTCCAGAGTTAAGTAACATTTAATTTACGCATTTAAAAATTTGCTCTCGACACACCGTCTCGCACGCTTTCGTATTTTCAAGGATGTAAATCTGAGACAATTCGTCGTATGCCAGACGTTATCAAAAGTCTAAAAGTTTAATACCTTTTTACGCACGTAATAAGAAGGTTTGAAAATCCACAGTCATCGCTGTAATCCGACAATACCATTCAACGAAGGTTTTGAAAACCTTTACCCCATCGACATCCTGTCTTCTCTCACAGATTCGCCCCTCGTTAGCTAAAATCAACCATAAAGCAACTAGAAAACCCTAACAAAAAGTAATCGTAAAAACTTATCGCAGAAGTGGAAACGCGGCGGCTTCAATATTTCGCAATATTTCGCGTATTTTTAAAAACGGTTTTCAAAGGGTTTCCCTCCCTAGCGGTGTGTTTCGTCGACGCACGGAAGAGGGAGGGTAGACGGGGGAAGCTAACCAGCGTCCTTGCCTCGCGTCGAGAAAAAGAGGAAACGGAGCAGAGCGGCTAACTGAACCGATAATTCCCCGCTACGATTTCAGAGGTATGGCTCGGTTAACCGTAACCGTGGTTCTTCGAGGCCGCGCACCTCGACCCTCAGTCAATAAAACAGTTGACCTCCTCGAGGAGGAGCAGAAAATAATGCGCCGCAGAGAGCTAGAAAAGGGCTTGGATTTTTGGCCAACACTGACTAACTAACCATTCTCTCTCTCTCTCTCTCTTTCTCTCTGCTAATATTTTTGGCCACAGCGAAAATCGCCCATTCAATCCGACCCTTTCTTTTATTCCGTGGCCTGTGAATACGCTCGCTGAACGCGGCGGATTTGTTGTTTAAAAAGGATATCGAGCGTCAAACAAGAGATGGAGGGAAACGAGAAAAATTCACGTATGCACGTGTGTACGTGAGAGTGTGTGTGTGGGACGAATGGTGGACGAGAACTGTTAGACAGGGGAATAATAATTGCTGACGCGAAGGTTGAGATTGGAAAAGCACTCTATCTTGCACGGAGGAATCTTGAAAGAAAAGGAAAAAATAAATAATTCTCCTCTGGAGGTACGCGGTCTGGAATTTCCAAGTTTAGAAAACGAATCGGAAAGGAAGGTCAATGACCGCCGATTCTCATACGTTTGTGGGAAGGAATTTGAAAATACGACGATTTTCTATCAAAGTCCTTCGGCTTTCATTCCCAAGAAAATATCGATCTTCGTAAAAATCCACGCCTCGACAATGTCCCAACAACACCTCTTGACGTCCCTTTCTCCTCGAGCAAGCAACCGATTCCGAATCGCCCCGCCGAAGTGTAACATTCACTTGGAAACGTAAATTCACCAGGCGAGCCGAAAAATCCCAGAAACCTCTCTCTCTCTCTCTCTCTCTCTCTCTCTCTCTCTCTCTCTCGCTCGTCGGCGAGGAGCATCAATCACTCCTCTGGACTCGAGACGTAAGCTGGAGAGAGCACCGGCGCGATAGATTAATTCCCCATCGATCGACCTTTGAAAAGAAGCAATAAGAAAGGGGCCTTTCGCTGCGGCTGTTCCCTGTGTGTGTATCCTCCTTCGAGTCAAGGTAAAGGGAAAAAAAGAAGAAAATAAAAATAAAAATTCCACGAGGAGAGAGAGAGAGAGAGAGAGAGAACAGACGCGCGAGGATCCGTCGTCGTTGAGAGGCCTGGTCCGGGCCACAGGCCACCACGGCCGGGTAGAGACCTCACGCGTTTCTCTTTAGTGCGTGACTCAGCGGAGCCGAAACACACTGGAGCCACCCTCATTGTGTCTGCCCCTTCCTCCGCCGCATCCTCCACGCCATCGCCACCACCGCCACTCGTATGTGCAGTGGCCGTCCAGGGGCCTGAATGCAACCAGGCGGCGAACCCTGCTGCTCTCTCCCGACACTAATACCAGCACGTGCGTGTACTTTCATTATCGGGGCAGGGTCGGTGATAATAATCGTGGTGCGCCGTTGGCCCCGTAGCGTGAGCGACGGAGAGGCGTATAGAGGGACGAAGAAGAGAGAAAGAGAGGTGGAAAGGGGTGCGCGCGCTACGACCAGATCCGGAATACGGGATATATTAGGGCAAGGGGTTGGAAACCATTACTGGACAGGGGAGAGGCGATATTTTTTCCATGCCGCTCGTTCCGGTGTCGTCCTTTCGATTTCTCGTCGTAAAACGACCGACCGCTCGTTCCTACATATATATATATATATATTTTGTTCTTTTTTATTCCTCGAGGTTTTATACGAGGCGCGTGCACCAGGAGGATGGGAGAGGGCTTGACGATGTTTTGAACTAATGTGTTTTGGGTGTATTTGCTTGGGAGACTGTGTTGGACGCTGGAGAAATTAGAATCGAGTCGAATAATTCGAGAGGGGGGAGGGGGGGACTGGGACTCTTATCATTAAGAGGATCTACGAGGAACTATTCGAAGTTGAATGCTGCGACTGTCAAGTGAAATCCGAGTATCTGAATATATTCGACTGCTCGGATACTTATTCAGTTCACATCCGGAGTATCAAATTTCATTGTTTCCGTACAACCGAGAGAGCGGGGTTTTGCAGAAACCGTCAAACGTTAACTTTTCGCGGAACGTCAAATAACGGTGGCTGACCAAAGACAGATGGCTGTCACTAATCGGTAATTTTATCCGTAATTTAGACTAACCCAAGATTCAAGAACGAAGCAGTCAAAATCGCAGGTAATCGAATGAAATCCTGTACGAATAAATTTGTTCGATTTGAATTCAAGTGTAGAGAGGAATGAGCAGGGCCTCATATTTGAATAATTACGAGGGAAAAACTGGAATGATGCTTGAATTCGAGTACCTGCTCAAAGATCGAATAAACATTAGACGAATACTGCATTAAGAATTAATACATTTGGTCGTAATGTACACGCATTTGGTATGAAAAAAAAAATCCATTCAAGTAATGATACTTTACCATCGCATTCGGCATCGACTATGAACAAGATCCGGAATGATCTACGTAACTTGAAAACCTAGATGAAACTCGTAAGAATCCGAACAATCGGGACAGTCGAGCTTCACGACACATTTCACCGGGAACGTAAAAAGGAGGAGAGCCAACAAACCGTCGGGGCGCTCGGTTTTCGTGCGAGCAGCGATTTTATTGCGGCGTCCAGGGGCTGAAACGAGGAGGAGCTCTCGCTCGACAACGCCAACGATCGAAATCTGCGAGCGCGCGGGTACATGCAGAACCACTTCGCGTTTCCGTGAGGTCGTCGTTGCGCACGAAACGATGCAACCACGCGAGACTCCTCTGCGCGAGAAATTCCGCTCGCGGGGAAGAAACACGCCGCCCGGGTGTTGTTTATGAGCCGATATCTGTTCCGCGCTTGGATAGGGCTTGTTATCGTTACCGTTGGCAGTTCTTCCGTTTCGAAGCGTAACTCGCGGTTCGAGCACGTCTCTGGGTGAACGTGGGTGAACCAAGGGGTGGTTTCAGTCGCTCGTTAAACTTCTATAGGAAAAAACTTTTTTTTCTTTTTTTTCAAATCAGCAAGCGTCAACCTTTGGATCAACGAAATAACGATGAACATATAATTTTCAATAATATACATAGTTATAAATATGTAGCTTTGAAATCGAGCGACTAGAATAATTATTTATAAATATTCTGCTTTACAGCGTAGCTATACTATACTAAAAAAAACAAGATCGATGGAATACAATATTTTTGATTGCTTGAGCAACAATACTGACAATGGTAGGTCATTCTTATTAAGATTTTGTCAAAATAATTTGTCACCCTAGATTTGTTCGAATTATGAATCACATATGTAGCTGGTTTGAAAGAGAAAAAGAAGCAATTGATCTCTCGTATTTTTTTATATCCGAAATAAAACGCACACCAAGATAACGTTGGTGAAAGCGAGCGACACATCAGATCCAATTGCGAGACGTTATCGCGCGGAACGGAACAGACAGCGTGGCCTTAAACTCGATACCCTCGCGCCGCAAATTAGCGCGCACGGATCGTGCGCAAGTAGACGCGCCGCTTATCTCCATCGTCTTCTCTCTCTCTCTCTCTCTCTATCTCTATCTCTGCGTGCCGATAACTCGTGGCCGTCGTCGACTCTGCTAATTAGCGGGGCTACGTTTCCCGATCATCGGGTCGGAAACTTCGGATTTCGTCGTTCCAGCCAAACCCCCGGGTTCGCGTGATCGATCCTCCTTCCGTCTCTGCCCACCCTCCGCCACCTCCTCCTCCTCTTCCACCCTTCAACCTTTTTGATTCACCGAACCTCCACCGCGACACGAACCATTTAGAAAAGCACGCCGCGCGATGCTATTTCGCCCGCCTATTTACGTAGCCGACGGCTGTTTTGAATTTAACCCGGCGTAACGATCGATTTATATATCCCATCGGCTATCCTATACATATCTCTTATTTATTTGTGCAACCCGTCTACGCCGCCGACGCTGGACGTCGTTCTCTCCGCTCCCGGTTTTTGCCGCCTCGATGAACGTTATTTCACCGGCTGACGCTTATCCGCATCGCCTCCACTTCAGAGGGATATCTCTGTGCATGTATCACTGCGATGCTTAGGTCCATCGTCTCTTTTTTATTTTTTTTATATTTTTTTTTTTTTTTTTTTGATGGCTACTTCGTGATGTTCTTGACTTGGACGTTGGGTGTTTTGAAATGTCTCGGAGTAATTTTTAATAGAGAAGAAAAAGGGATTTTTTAGGGAATAACATTCAGAGACTGTGTCTTACCCTCGTTTTAACAAACGGAAGAAAGTTTTAAGCAGACTTTCAACTTTTAAGAACTGATACGACAAGTCAAACAAATATTACATGTTGTGCAAAATTTGAAAATGTGTATTGAAGGTTGATCTTTATACTCTTCAATTTCTTGTCGTTAGTTAATATACGAATACATTCATCCATGAACAAAGAATTTTACTCTTTTGTCTCTCGTTTGCTCGGAATTTACGAAGACGCGAAAGATGTGTATTCAGGCCACGAACATGTCCTGTCTTGAAACAATTGGCTGACGTCGATGTGAATTGGAATGAAGTCGAAAGTTGACAGACATTTGCACAAGAGTGTTTTTTTTTTTTTTTTTTATTACTTTCGGTAACATCGTTTTTCCGTTTGATGAAAATTTCAGTCGTATAATACGTGTTTTAGCGTAATTAAGGCTGAAATTTAAAGATGAAGAGATTCAGAACGAACGAGGTTGTCTAAAGTGAGACAGTGGCTCGATTTGCTTGACACGAAGAACAGTATCAGTTGCAAACGTAGCCGAACTCTGGTGAATGATAATTTTTATTCGATACTGCCTTTATTCACGCAAATCGTGACTATTCCTTGAAAAGTATATTCTTTTGAATTAAAAGTTTACCTTTTACTTCTACTTGAACACATTTATTTATTTATTTGTTTACGCTTTAGACGCTTTGGATTTATTTCACTCTCTCCCTTTCACTTGAGTGATATAGAGACTTAAATACAAATGGTGAACAGTTTTTGGAAAATAATTTTTGCTGGATCAGTGGAAGATTTAATTTCGAAAAAGCACACGGTTTCACTCTCGAGAAGTTTCTTACTAGTGCCAAATAAAGATCAATCGTTCTTGTTTCGTAATAACAAAAAAAAAAAAACTTCTAATCGAAATTAAACATTGTGAACGCGTTCAAAGATAAAGAAACGAAATCCAGATCCATATTAAATGCATCGTTACACTTTAAAAGCCAACGACAGATCCCCGGTGCGAGGACTGTTCAATGACAAAATGTGCTGGAAAACGGTATATCGAACGGCCATAACTTTCCAAAGGCAGACGTCCCCGAAATTTACTCGGCCGAGGTCTGGTCGCCCAAGACCACCGGAAAAGTCGCGTCTGCGTTCGAAAAGCGGGACGCAGACACAACATTGGGATCTGGAGCGACCGAAAGCGCGCCACGCCGTGGTAACTCGAGCGTCCGAGCTCTCGGGGCCTCGGCCATACAGTCACGCCTATAACCCACGGAACATAACCGTGCTGCTGCTGCTGCTGCTGCTGCTGGGCTGTTGTGCGTGGCACGATGCTCAGCGGCCCGTAGCCAGGAGCGGCCGGCGGCAATTAGTAGCGGGCCGCCAAGGGAGCCTCGGCCTCAGCCTTTTTCCCCAACCCGCGGCCGCCTCTACCGCCCTTCTCTCTCTCTCTCTCTCTCTCTCTATTCATCTCTCTCGCGCTCCGTTTCCCACCGGTCGGTCTCGCTCGCCCCCTCTGTCTTTCACGCGCCCGGCTTCCCTTTCCTCTTCCTCTTTCCGCCTCTTTGCCCTTGGCGTAACCATCGCCGCGCGCCGGCTGCTCGCCTCCGTCCTTCTTTAGCCGAGCCACACAGTCGCGGCGCGCTCGAGAACTCGTGGTTCGATCCGACTCGACTCGACTCGACTCGACTCGACTCGACTCGACGCGACTCGGCTCGACTCGACTCGACCCGGTCCGACTCGACTCGACTCGACTCGACTCGACTCGAGCCATGCTCTCCGGCCAGCATCGAAGCTCTTCTCCTTCTCTTCTTCCCTCGGCTTGGCTGCGACCGTCTCCGTTCCACCATCGCGGCTTCCTCCTTTCTCCTCTTTCTTTCTCTCGCCGTCTTCCTCGACGATACAGCGCGTCTTCGTCGCTCGTGTGCTCGATTGCTTTGGTCGGATACGGGGCGCGACAAAGAGAGAGAGAGAGAGAGACGAAGAGGGCAGTAGCTAGTTTAGCAAAGTGCAACGAGGACGAAACGAGAGAGAGAAAGAGAGAGACACGACGAGAACAGTTGTTACGCTGGCGCGAGAGAGACGAGAAGCGGAGCGCGCGAGAGAGACGAGAAGCGGAGCGCGCGGCAGAAGCGACGTGGCAGCAAAAAAAGAGCGCGCGGAGTGAAAAGAGCGGCAGTCGGGCGGCGAGGCAGGGAAGTGAGGAACGAAGGGGAAAAAACCGTGGAATCGACGACGGCGCGAGAGAGATGGCCGCTGAAGCAGGGTAGAAGCCGCAGGCTTTTTGTCCCGCCACCGCCGCCGCCACCCGACAAAAATAGACCCTGTTCGTGTTCTCCCTGTACTCGCCGAGAACGGGCGCGTCTCTGTGTGCGCACCAGGGTATCCGCCGCGCCATAGAAGCCTTCTCCTCGGCTCCGTATCTCAGGCTTCAATGGCGCCAACGGGTCTTCCGTCTTCGTTCCCTTCCCCCTCTTCTGCCTCCTCCTCCTCTTCTTCTTCTTCTTCTTCTTCTTATTCATCATCATCGCCATCATCATCGTGCTCGTTCTCTTTCTTGCTTCGCGTTCATCGTTTCAAGCTGCTGCTCGTTCACGGGCCGAACATCGAGAGAGACTCGGAGAAAGATAACGAGACGAAAGAGAGAAAGAGAGAGAGAGAGACAGAGAGATGGAGTGGCGAGGTTGTTAGAGGGTGCCCGAGATGAGGCCGATAGAACACGCCTCGATGATCCCTATCTGCCAAGCGTCCGGTAACGTGGGCGTAGGCGGCGAGCTGCCTACACGCAAGCCGCGACAGGCCGCAGAGAGAAACAGAGAGAGAGAGAGAAAGAGAAAGAAAGAGAGGAGACCGCTTTTCCCCTTTCGTTCGCAGCCCTCTCTCGCAGTCGTTGCTGCCCGATAACCCGGCCGCCCGGCAAATCGCGATACGTATCGACCCCTTTCTACGACCCCCTTCCCTACAAATAACTTGCCAAACTACTTCTCCACAGACGGGATCCCAGAAGAGCGTATGGTCGGCGTCTCCCTTCTCTTCCTTCGCGTGTCGAGTCCCGCTTCATTTCTCTCGCCGCTATCCCGGACCGAGTTGGACAGACAGAGAGAGAGCGAGAGAGAGAGGGGGGGAGGGGAAAGGAAAACGAGTAGTGAGCGGCTTAGTGTTGAAAGGGGTGGGTGGGGAGGACGGGGGTGGGTTGGATTACGTTCTCGGGTGCGGTTGACACTTGTTCGCCGCGGCACGATTTAAAGCGACGCGTTTAGATCGCGCGTCGCGCGTCGCGCGGCGGGGTGAAACCGAGTCAAGCATTGCTCGTGGGAGGTGGGTGGGGGTTGGTGGTGGCGATGGATGGAAACGTTGGGGGTGGGGGTGGGCTGGACGTTGGAACATGAGAAATTATTGGAAAAATTCGACGCGTTCGAGTAATTCGAGCACGGTTCGAATGCTCGAGCGGATAAAGCACGCGCGTCGGCCACGGCGCGGCGTGCTCGGTGTGGCCGCGGTTTAGCGAAACGGAAGTGATGAACTTGAATTGCTTCGATTCGAGCGACGAGGCGCGTTTTTATATTTATTTTTCTTCTTTTTTTTTGGGGGCGGCAATGGTGGAGGCATGTTTCGACGTGTTGTTCGATGAATTTGATAGTCGGGGCGCGAGTAAATGGAGACGGGAAAGGGTGGAAGTCAACCTGGTGATTGAGCTTCGATGATAAGGGACGTTGGTTGGGCCAATAACACCGCACCGTAGTATTATTGAATATTGTTTCGAAAGGGTACGTTCCTCAAATTTCGGATCTTTCGATTCCTTTTGACGTCAATTTACGTCCTAACTTTAGAAAAAAGAGGACGATTGAAAGAAACTGTGCTAAATAATATTCAGAAGTATTTTGAGGGAGGAGATTTGTGAAATTTTGCACGAGAACCTACTTCAATCGTTCGATCCTCTTAATTGTCCGCAAGTTTTGACCTTTCGATCTTCAAATGTTGCCCACTGTTGATTGAAAGATTCAGCTTATGATTATTGCAATGTGCAAATTATTAAAATTTATCGAGAATCCACGGACTTGAAACAACGTAGAATTTACAAGACCACTTTTCAAAAACCACATTTAGAATTCCACAATTACCGGCGTTCGCGCCAAGAATCGAGAGTCCGGGGTTCTTTTGAGAAGAAACGAGAGGTTTCTATGCAATTTTCTCGGCGGGTCTATAAATACGAAATAAGTAGCACACAGCCGGACTGTTGGATCGTTCGGCTCAAAATTTTCTTACACATTTCCAATTCCGCGAGACTCTTTCTTAACACCGGGTCTGCATACGCGAATTTTTCGATCCTACGCTGCCACACGCCTCTCCTCTCCTCTCTCTCTTTCATGGCTCTGGTAATCGATACCAGAACTCCGTCGAGCATCAGGAATTCGTTCTCTCCGTGCATGGAATTCTCCTAGCTGGAAAATGGCATTTCCTCGCTGTCATACATTTTTATACGATACAAGGATGTTCCCGTCAGCGACAGAGGTCTTCCAACGTTCGCGATGTTTCCTGTCTCTGGACAGTAATCAAGATCCTTCTCTTTCTACCGCTACCTTCCCTTCAAAAAATCCTTTGTGCGTCGCAGCTCTTCGTTGGCAGCCGACAAATCGATACGCTGTGTGACCGCGATCGTTGCTGGTTGCAGGTACGGCGAGGATCGCTCAAGGATATGGTTACTTGCCTGGTTTTTTAATATTTATCAACGACTCGAAATTTTTCGACGAATCGAAGATGAATCTTGCAGTAGGGGCTACCTAGAACTCCAATTCGGAAGTGTAACTTTCGAAGTTCTTTTTTTTTTATTTCAGCCACTTCGTGTTTAAATGTATTGAAACAAACGATACGTTTCGACGTATAAAATTTCGATCTTTTGTTTTCTCATTTTTTTACGGATTCATAGTTCCTGATCTTTTCTTTCGTTGGAACTACCTAATTTTTCATAGAAATCTTGCGAATTCGAAACTCTTTAATTTCTCCGATAGAAATTTTATAATTTTTATATACGTTTATATTTCTAATAAAACGTCCGAACCTCTGTCAAAGATTGCAAGAAAAGAAAAAAACAAGCAATCGTTGGTAACTGAAAGAAGAAAAAGAAAAAAAGAAACACAAGAGTCAAAGTCTAAACTCGCGCAATTCAACCCGCAACCCTTCCTTCCGTTCCTTCAAATTTCCTTGCCTCTCGAAAAGGAATTCCATTTTCCATGTTCAGTCGTCCGGAAACGTTAAAAACCGAGACAAAAACCCGGGAATGGAACTCGAGCCGCACGTTTACGTTCGTGCTACCTTTCGTGCTACACACGCGTGTGTGTGTGTGTGTGTACACGGAGAACGGCGCCGGCAGAGAGAGCGAGAGCTGGGAGGGTATCAGAAATCCCTGAAACTAGAGTCGTATGTGATCCGACTGGAAAGGAAGTATTATACCGTGCGTTTCTCAACGTTGAAACGGAGCGCGCTCTGGGGTGTCCCAAAGGTTTGAAAACGGAGCGCGGCATGTGCCTCTAACTACGGTAGGAAGGAAGCACCGCCGCGTATTTCACCTACACGCGCGCACATGCAACCCCCGGTCGGTCGGTGGCGCATACTGGAGCGATACGCGCCGCCCCAAATGCTAGGAAACCGAGTACCGCGAGAGTTCCGTTCGTGTGAAAACGGAGTTCTACCTATTTCGACTACCCACGAAACAAGTTTCCACGATCCCAAATGCTACGTATGTACTCAACATCTGCCCGGCTATATGACGCGGGGCTGCTTTCAAACCAAGAAATTAGTTTGCTCTTTTTTCCCCTTTTCTTTCTTTTTTTCTGTTTTATTTATTTATTTTTTTGTTGTTGTTGTCGTCAATTTTTACGCGCTCTTTTTCCGCCCAGTTTCTTCGCAGTCAGGTATATTTTGATATGGAGCCGAAGTAACGATCGGATAGGACAGCAGGTGTTCGAACGTGCCCCCGCTTCTCGATAAACGTGTCCTTTGTTTTCCACGCTATCTTCAGCAACTAACGCTGGAATTGTAAAAAGTGTGGTAGAATATCGAAGAAACGACGAATTTGTTGTTTTATGGATTTGCAATTTGTTTTTAGAAGTTTTGTATCCGTAGTTCGAACGTTCCCTGCTACGAAGCGAATCCATATTTGCACCGCTATCATTTCTCGATCCTATTTTCTCTTCGTGTGATCATCAACGATCTGGCATTGTACTGTTAACCTTCTGTGGTTATTAACTTCTGACACTCATTCAGAAAATCAGCCTTTCGTAGATATTAATTTCTGATACTCATTCACAAAAAAAATCGAATAACGACATGCTGCTTCTCTTTGATACAAACTGATCAATTTAAGGCTCTTCCTCAGGTTTCGTACGAGTTGGAGGATTCAATAGCTTCGCTATTGGAAAATTCTCAATGACCATGTTTATTCATAATAATCTTGCGTGATGTGGTTACACCGTCAGTGGGCTAGAAAGAAATGTCCGTGACTGATTGACAATGATTATCGAAAACCTATCATAGATCATTTTGCAAAGGTTGCTAGTTTTAGTTTGCATCACGATATTTCGCATCTCACAATTTACGCTCGCATCAAAATTCACGAATCGGAGCGCTATCCGCGGATCGATTCTTAATTCCGCGTCCGTAGGCCTTCCGATTTGTCCGAGAGGAGAGAGAGAGAGAGAGAGAGAGGGGGGGACAGACCCCACAGCCGACAATCGATGCAGAAGTAGGGTCGAGTATCCGGAACACGTTCTCCTCGTTCTCCCAAGGGACGACGATCGCCACGACCGAGTGAACGCTCAGGCGAAAAGGGGAGGGAAAGATGGAGATAGAACTAGAGAGCGGCACGGCGAGAGAGTCGACGAGATGGGGGTGAGGTGGGAGAAAGAGCGAGTGAGAGAGCGAGAGAAAGAGAGAGGTTGAGTGAAACTTCTCGCGGCCCCGGCTGGTATCCGGTATCCACGGCTAATTAGCCGCGCCTTGGCCGCGCTCTTTTATCATTCCAGCGTTATACCATCGCTTCCTTCTTTTGTCGTTCGGTGAACCATCCACGAACCGAACTAACGCCGCCACTGTGCGCGTACAACCGTCGACCGTTTATTTCGCGAAACGGTCAAACCATTGCCACTGGTCGTGGTCGTGGCGAGAAATTTGCGGTTCGCGCCGCGAATCGTGCCTACGGATCCACCGATTCTCCATTTCCCAGTTGTTCCCGCCCTTCTCTTTCCTTTTTTCCTCTTTTTCTTTCTTTCTTGCGCTACGATGTCTGATTGTGTAATTGTCGATTACGAATTATGCACGTGCTAAAGCGTCGAGATTAAAGTACGAAATAAAATATGTACTGGCGTTGTAACAACTTGTGGAAGAATTTATTTACTTTAAGTTGGAAACCTCGCACCAATGATTATTGTAAATAAATCGTTTGGTGATCTTTTTTCAATAGTGCAGCATTGGTCGTTCCTCGTTCGTTTTAACCCTCCGAATACTGACGCTAAGGCTACTGGATTTTGACTCACACGGATATCTCACTAATACATATTTAGGCTCGTACGGAAGGCTCACCGATACTGCACGTAATGTGACAAGCAGCTTCCCTAACTAACACAATCAGCTCCTATCACTAGGAGTGGACGATCACTAACACAAGCAACTCCCAGCACAGGTCAAAATTGTGACCCGGGTCAGGAGGCTGAGGGTTAAAGCTGAAACGCTGCAAATAAGCAAGGAAACAGATGTAGTTTAATCATTCGAAGAAGAACTGGAGTAGGTATTTCAGTCGATCCATCAGGATGATTCGAGATGATCAAATTTGAAGTTATAACAAACGTCACAGAGTTAGAGGTTAAAAAAAACTGAGTTAACGTTACAATGTCGACTCTTAATGGCCAAAGGAACGAAGTTTAACGTTATCGATCAAAATTCCAGACACTGACACCGTAAAAATACCGATCAGACTGTACCTTTCTGAAAATCCATGTCTTTCCGGACAGAATTCAAGAAACGAAACCTAAAATAAAAGGTAGGAGAAAAAATTGTAACAACCGTGCCAATTTAGATTTGCGCATATTTAAATGCATGAAAATCCCCCAACATCAATTGACGATCTCGCGAAGGACGTTAGACGAAACGACGACGGGATTTTCCAAGGGGGGAGGGAAGAGACATTCGTACGGTTCCGTCGAGGCTCGGATATCGCATCTTCTGAAGCGCCACTCTTCATTTCCGTAACTCGAGGGGCGAAGAGGAGGAGGAGGAAGGGAAGAGAGTGGACGGGAGAGTCGCGACGACGACAACGACATCGGCCGACATATTTTGTGGCCCTCTCGGAACCGAGAGTCGACGACGAGTCACTCTAATTCCCTGAAACTGCGGCGTGTTTACGAGCGGAAATCAAAATCAAGCCCGGAAAATGGCGTCCTTGCTCCGTCTCCGAAGCGACCTAGATAGAACGACAGCTGGCCCTGGAGAAGGCGGCAGAGAGAGAGAGAGAGAGAGAGAGAGAGAGAGAGAGAGATATCTGGTAAATTCGCAGGACACCGCTGCGAGCTCGCGTTTTATTGTTCTAACTCGATTTACCCGGTCGCGCCTCGAGGACATCCCAGGGACGGAATTCTGACGGTTTAAACGGGTTTCACCAGACCGAGAGAGTCCGTGGCATCCTTTCCCCTGCTGCTTGGCTGCCGCCGCTTCTTTTTTCACGCCGCGCCGCGTTCCCCGACGCTTTCCCACCGGATGACGTGTAATTGCGCCCCTAATTCGCTTTAGAGTTTGATTCCTCTCTCTCTCTCTCTCTTTCTCTCCCTCTCTCTTTTCTTTTACATCTTGCGTGAATATACGCGGTTGAAAAATAACAGGACTTTCGACAGATCAGGCAATGTTACTAGCCAACGAATATTTTGACGCGTGCTCGATACAATTCGTAGCTCGTAGTCTACTCTTAACCCTTTTGTGCTGAAATGACGTGCCACGCAATATTTTTTGTTCCAAAACTGTAATATTTTCGCAGTTTCTAAGTATATTTAAGTAAAAGAAAAAATGAATTTATTACTTCTCAATAATTTCTGTCCAGTGATGTGTCGTACCGACGAGTTTAAAAAGAAAGCGACGAATTATTGCATACGGTTTTGGTCGCTCGTTATGGTCCGCAATCAGTTCAGCCAGCGCAACTGGTTAAACGAGACTGAATTTAATAAAAGTACAAACATGCAGTTCTGTTTAGACAATTGTAAAGATGGAAAAACGCAGAATTTTAGCACTGCGTTAAATCACATTTCGAATTCTCTTGATTTACAACCAAGGTTTGACCGGAAAGAGGAATTCTGACGGCTGAAAGTCTTAGTTACCTTTCTAGTTATTTAAAATGAAGAAAGTATCCGAATCCATCTAATAAGAACAACTCGAAATGAAATTTGAAACAGCTCGAGTTCAAGAATTAAAGACTGGATATTAAAAATATAAACTTGCCAACTCAAACTCGATGAAACTATCACGTAATCCACGTTCTGTTTCATTCTCGATGTTTTTGGACTTTTACTCACATATATTTTGGATATTTATTTTACTCCGACACGTTCATTTTATTGTGATACACCATTGCATCAAGCTTCTCGAACACGCGATAGCATTCTATGTATTTGTACAACTTCTATTCCTTCTATTACATTACTGTACTCATAGAAATTCGCAGTGCAACTGCAACAATACAGAATATTCATTGTAGATCAAAAAAATTTCGAAACCGAGAGATCGTTTTCCCTTACTTTCCTCCTTTCTTTTTTTTATTTTTTTTTTTTTTTTTTTTTTTTTTTTGAATTTGTTGCCCGAGTTTATTCTTAGCGAGAAAGAAAAGTGTAACGATTTTACGCTGGCTCAATTAGAACTGAGATAATGGAGATTGTATAGAAATCGCCTGGTCCTGACAGCCTACTCTAGCCGGAACAATTTACAGTTCCGAGACCTGACATTATTTCTGCCGATGATATAACGTTGCAAAATTCCCGCTGAAAGTAGAAATTCGTCGGGAAATCGAATTGACGACGCGACGAACCACCATAGGCCTGCAATATTTATCTTTTCAAGTACGGAAGTTTCGATAAGCCGCGAAAGAAAGGAAAATATTCCGCACTTTTTTCTTTTTTAACAAAGACGATGGAAAAATATGATCGGTATCATCGAGTATTTTAATTTTTATATTTCTTAGTTGAAATATGTGTATCCGAATGGGGAAGCATTATGCATTCATCATAATGGGAGAAGTGGCCTTAGGCGACCATTAGGTTCTGGATAGAGGAATAACAAAGGTGAATCATATTAACTTTATAAAATAAGCGTCCCTTGTAAATTCAATCAACGAAACTCTTGCCAGGCTTGTTCGTTCCATCAAGCGATGGTCTATCGGGTTTTCTTATTAAAACACAACGTTTGTAGGAAACTGCGAGATATCGAAAGCAGTGTACTTAATAGCAAGTTCTATTTTTTTTTTCTTCTTAGTACGTTCATTGCACGAAATCCGCACGTTTCACCTCTGACATTTGATTTTTAATTTGTCTTTTTTCGAACATTTGAAACGAATTCTAAATCGAGAATTCAACCATTCAAAATTAAAAAGTGTTTAAACACTGCGTCCGTATCTTAAAATACGATCCAACTTTTAATTTAATTTAATCCAATCCCTCTCCGTCCGATTTTCATAAAGTTGCGCTAAATGCGTACTTGTCGTTTCATCGACGCTTATCCACCGTTATTTAAAATTTTCCGGTTCCGTCAGTGCCTGTAACATTCGTTGCAACGCCTAACAAGTAAAACAATTTTCACCGCAAACTCCCCCTTTTAATCACCCTCGCAAAACTCCGAATTAGCATAAATATTCTGCCAGAGTCGTCCAATCTAACTTCACCGCCAAGTTACACCCGACCGTCTTACTCGAAGTATGCATTTCTGATTCATCCTCGGAGAGTCAGTGTCTCGCTCGTCCCCCAAATCATCGCGTCGGAGAACCCTGCGAGAGTCATCGGGCAACCTCGCCGAGGCACGGAGAATCTAGATATTTTTTTCCTCTATTCTTAGCCTATCTGACCCGACGGAAGCCAGCCCAGCGCTAGGTGTATAGTCGGTTGGAGTTCCGGTCACGAGAGTGAAAAGGCCAAGTGTGACTGCGTCAAACGGTCTGGTCGATGGAAATCCATTATCGGCGTCGAAAAGGGGGTGAGAGGGGGGAGGGGTTGTGTCGTGGAAGAATTTCCATTAATTGCGGCGAACCGGAGCGCCGTGTCTTAACACTGGAACAGCCGCCGTATAACGTCCACCACTTGTGTATTTGCCAGCGGTATCACGTGACTGTTGCGAATTAGGATTTAACCGCGCGTATCGATCAGACGCCGCGTTGCTCCTCATTAAGGATCGCCTACGTGCGACGAATTCTCGCCCGCGAGAACCATCCTTTTTCCATCCTCACGCTTACTTTTTGCTTTCGCTGTTTGCTCCGTCGAGATCGAACTCGTGCGTTGGATGCTTCTCGACAGTTTGAAGCACGGTGCATGAAAAATGTTCAATTTTCTTTCTAATATGCTCGTGCGTCATCCTTGAACCGTGAAATTTTGTACTTCGAAACGATTGAAATACACTTGATCGCACTTTACATGCATTTTTTTCTTTCAACTTCTAAAATCTGTCGATTTCGTAAAATTTTTAAATTCGCTATCTTTCTAGAATCTTTAGTTTAAACAGACACGAGTACATTCGTTGCAGTTGTAGTGTTATCAGAACAAATTTCTGCAGGAAAAGAACTGTAACTTCGCAGTTCGTTGATGGATACTCAAAAAAATTTGAACACATACTGTATTCGTTCTACAGTTGGAAAAATACTTTATAGTACAGAGAATCTGCAAGCTATTGATACATACATCAACGATTATATTGAAAAGACACATATAACTTAAAAATTATCCGAGATATACGTACGTTGGGTACTAAAAACGAAAAATATCCCGAGACCTCTGAGCGACGCGAGGTGTGAAAACCATTTATAATTCATTCGCGAACATTTTGCGCCACGACTTACAAAATGAAGTCTGGCTGTAGTCTAGACGCCTGTGCTCAATATTTCATGAACTTTGAATTTCAAATCTGTTGCTACGCTATCAATAGAACGAACGAAATCTATTATAGATAATTGAATAAAATATTCCACGCACGGTCCGAATATATAATAATAAAGAATCATAATTAAATAGCCACGGAAATACAACAAAAGTACAATTACTTGTGTGTTCCCAAAGTTTGTTTTCTCAAACTTCAAACAAGAATCGTACAAGCGTGTACTCGGTTCAACAGTACTTTTACCGATAATTAATAAAAAGATCCTCAAATGTTTTGTCGAAAAAATGTTCGAAACATTTGCAGATCGAATGGACTCAACAAATTAAGAACAAGTTTGGAGAATAATAAAAAATATCATAATACGTGTTTGAACCTTTAACAAGTAAACTAATTAATTTAGTTTACCCTAGATTACGTTACTTTATGTTAATAGAAATGAACGAATACCCAAAGTCACTCTCTCGCTTTAGAAAAAAAGCAAAAAAAAAAAAAAGAAAAAAGAAACGATAGAAATTAGATAAAAGTACACTATTTTTTTCTTCCGGAACCTGCAAAATTTGTTACCACGTCCATCCTTTTCCCTACGAGTCAATCAACGCCGTAAATTCCAATTTCTCAAAAATCGCGACACGCGGCGTTTTTCCTTCGCGAGAACACGCTCGCGCGTAGTGCGATGGATAGCGCGGTGTGTACACCCGCTGGATATACGTGGGTACGTGTTCACCTAACGCGCGAGTGGTTAACGGGCAGGCGTTATCGGACGTCGTGCTGCAAAGATCTGAGGTATAGCCGATAATATCGTCGGCAATATGAATGACAGCGGGGATAGTTATCGCCGCTATGCGCGGCTACCTTCTGCCTGGAATTATCTCCCTCGACAACGATATCGATTGTCCCGGCAGATAGCGTGGCGTGGCGTGAGTCGGCACTTCATTCTCGGTTTCGCTCCTTTTCACAGCGATCGACCGACGGGATAAGCCGCGTCGCGAATCCATTAGGAATCGCGGCTTTGGAAAAATTACGCTCTCCGCTCTCCCTCTTCCACCTCTTCGTTGTCCATCGTTCGACGTCCAGGAAATACGGTCTTCTCCACTCCTCCCCCTTTTTTCTATTTCTCCATTTATTTATCGGCCTCGATTCTTCCTTACGATTCTTCTCATTTAATGAACGGGCAGCGACCAATCGATTTATTTCAAGCGCGATGGTGGACCGTGCTACCGAATTAACCTCTCGTCTCTGCTCCTCGTTTCGCCCGCCACCCCCCTCGATTTTGTCGTCGTTATGGTTCCGTTCAGAAAAAGAAGACCTCGTGTATTGTTTGACGCGACTCATTTGTCGCCCCAAACGCGGCACGAACTTTGAACGAGTTCGAAATTTGGACTTGAATAGAGATCCGCTTCGTTCGCTGGATGTTAGATCCGCTGCTTCGGAATTTTTTGAATTTACGATTTTCTTGCTGCAAATCGTACAACATCGTCCAAATTTCTGAACAATTTCTTTGGAAGACGAGCTGTTGGATTCCGTGTAGTGGAGTCAACATGCTTATAATTTTGAAGAGTTTATTCCTTGTTCGTGGTCGTGTATGATGTAGAATGATATAGAATGATTTATGCTAGGCTCGGCTATACTATGCTATTCTGTAGTATTCTAGTCTGTCTCTCTACTGTGCAACATGTCCTTATATATATTTGGTTATCATCTTCAAGTGGAAGGGGAAGGAGCATGGATGACCAAGTATTGGATCTTGCCCTTACGACTAACTATTCCACTTTTATGTGGACTGTTGCTAGCTCGTTGTCAGTATTTGCATAGATCCAATATTGTCTGGGTTGGTCATCCAACAGAGCAACGTCGACGACGTTTTTAAGATCAATCTCCGAGGCAAGCCAATTGGAAAAATCAAAATTACACAGCGATCGTCAAATCTGGCGGCCGGATTTCGAAAATCGCGTTTGGACGGCGCACAATCGAGACCGTGCACAAGAAAGAAAAAAAAGGGAAAACGAGGGACCAAGGAAATAAAGAAAAAGCACCTCCGGGAGAAAAACAAGTAGCGCCACCGACGGGAACGCGTTAAACGTGCTGCCGCCTCGGACGGCAACGGCAAAAAATCGCGGCGGAAAATTCGGAAAGCTCCGGTAAAACTTTCCCTGCCGCTGACTTCGAGGAAACTACGTTTTTACGCACACCCTCGTAGACACGTGTGTACGTGGCACATACACGCGCGCGTGCATGCGAAAGAGGCAACCGTGTTGGAAGGGAAGGAAAGAAAGGAAATCAACAAACAAGAGAGAAGGAATTGGGAACGAAAAGAGGGAGAGAGAGAGAGAGAGAGGTGGTTCGCGAACCGCGTAAAACCCGGCTTCGGGTAATCGAAGCCACTCTCGCGGCCGTTTCGTTTCTCGCCGATCGGGACCGGCGAAAAAACGAGCGTTGGGCGGCGACGGAGGGATAGCGCGGGGGGATCATCGATTTTCAACAGGCGTTCGACGCCAGAGAGGCCGTCAGAGAAAGAGTGTGTGAGAGAGAGAGAGAGAAAGGAGGACATGGAGGAGGGAAAAGAGAGAGAGAGGTAGCAGCGCGCGGTGGCGCCGCGAAGGAAGCCGGCGCACGGACATTTAAATCTAAAAACGAGCGGACGAAACTCGGCCGTGGGGTAATTGGAGGGTCGCGGAATTTGTTGCCCCGCCGACGTGGTGTGAGGCCGGCCAAGAGACGGCCGACGAAATACGAGCGGCGGTTAAAAGCGCGCGGCTCTCTGGCTGATCGTGTCTGCGAGAGAAAGAGAGGGAGAGGGAGAGAGAGAAAGAGGACCATAGTGAAGCCACGTCGGTGAAAGGGAGGCGAGAGGTGGTCGATTAGAGAGAGAGAGAGAGAGAGAGAGAGAGAGAGAGAGAGAAATACTCGTTGGAGCGAGGGTGAACGAGAGCGCGACGGCAGCCACGGACGAAGGAGAGAAAAAGGGACAAGTATGCGAGAGGAATCGTGCCGGGTTGTGTGGAAAAGAGGGAGGTTGTTGGCTACTGGCACCGTTGCCGGCAGAGCGGAGCGGGGCGACGGATAATCGGGGCGTACCGCAAATCCGCGTGCGTGTAAGCGAGTTAGAATACAAGCGAACCAAGACGGCCGGAAACGGGGGAGAAAAGAGGCGGCGAAGGGCGAGACAGAGAGAAAAGAACTGAGCGCGCGTGCGCGAGCGCGCGCGCGCGCGTGTGAGAAAGAGAGGAAAAAAAAAAGAGAAAAAAGAAGGCGAGAGAAATCCGGAGAAAGAGCCGTATGGACCAGGGAGAGAGAGCCTGACCCTGTGCGCGCGGAGCCGTTGGCCTGCTCGCGGAACGAGCAAGGCAAAAAGAAGAAAAAAAAAAAAAGAAAGAGAAAAAGAAAAAGCCGGCGAGAGATAAAAAGAAGTACGGTGTGTCAGGCCAGGCAACAACGGGAGTAGTAGCGTGAGACAGAGACCGGCGGGACAAAAGGGAAGAAGACAGCGCGAGGTAATGGGTCGTAGGTGCGAGGTTTGCGTGTAATTGGATTCATCCCCCTCGCTGCACGTTTCGTCTCTTTCTTTATCCCGGCGACACAACGGCGTTTCTCGCCACCCCCCTCCCTTTCCCTCCCCCTAGAGCCAACGTGTGTCCCTCTCAACCGAATTAACCCGCGCGCAATCACGAGGCAGACGAACGCGCGCGCGGGGTCGACTCGATGTGCGCGCCGCTGCTGTTCTGGCTGTGGCTGTGCCTGTGGTCGTGCTCTGCGGCTCTGGTTGTGGCTGTAGGCGCCTGTGTGTGTGTATGTGTGTATGTGTGTGTGTAGTGGCGCGGCATGGCATAGCATGGCATGGCGTGGCGGTGGTGCTGCGTTGCGTTGGTCGAGAGAAGAGGAGACGCGGTTCGCCTGCCGGTGCCCGCTTCGCGCCTCCGCTCTCTTATCTTCCTAACTTTTCCGTACTCGCTGACGTCAGTTCCCTCCCTCCGTTCCACCCCCTTCCACGCGATCCGCCGTCGGATCTCCTCCTCCTCCTTCACCTCCATCACCTCCACCACCTCCTCCTACTCCGACCAACTCTGTCTACAGCGCGCAGACACACACACACACCGACGCAACGGCGAGTATTCTAGCACCCGTCACCCGGTCCCGCGCGTCTCGTAGCTCGGGGCCACCCTACGTGCGAAATTTCAAACTTACAGCGTGCGGCAGCGGCGGATCGTAAAACTTGAGGTGGCTGTGGGAGCCCGACGACGAGCGCGACAACGATCACCGAACGAGATCGGGTCGGGGGGAGGTTTGGTGGTGGTGGAAGCGGCGTGGCACTCTGATAACGTGTAGCGTGCCGCGGCAGGATCGTTCTCGTCTGTGTGCTACGTGTGTATGAGCGCGCGCGTGTAGGTGTCGCGGCGCCGGGTCGTTGTATGCGTAAAGGCGACGACAACGTCGACGACGACGACGACGACGACGGCGACCGGCGCGGCGCACACCGGATCGTAACGGATGTAAAAGGTTAGAGTGGGGCCCGCCTTGGAATTGCTCGTACCGCGCTCTTTAACGTGGGCGCGTAATGCAGCGATCCGTGAATCCATTGCGCGGCCACCGTGCAACGCTGAATTTTCTTTTTTTTCGCCCCTTTCTTCTTCCTTTTCCCCGCTGCTTTTTTCCCTCTACGGTCTCGTCTACCGTCTTGCTCTCGTTTCTTCTTTTTATTCTTTTTGTTGCCTGACTTTTATTGCATGGCCGCGAGAGCGACGGAAGGGGGCAGGGAAAGGCGGCGGGTTCTTTGTGTATACGTATGGAGGTGGCTGTAACGGGAAAGGGAGGGGGGGAGGTATCGATATATAGGCGGTGCGATGAAGCGACGAGTTTTTTGCCCGCACCGTCAATTAAGATCGCTCGCAATAAAGCGGGGCACGCTCGTAAATGTCCGGCTCTAGAGATCCGTTGTCGCGCCAACGAGCGGCGCGCGGCGTTTGGGAAAACCGCCGACTGGCAGACGAGAAGAGAGAAAGAGAACGGACAGCGCCACAGACGGTACCTGCGTGTCTGTGTGTACGCGTGTGTGTACCGTTTAAATACCAAGACGTTCGCGAGTCTCGCGCGCTTCCTGTTGCCAGACGCGGAGTCTCGGTTACCGGTCTTGAGATCTCGACACGGGCCTTTCGACTCCGACTGTCGTCGTCGCCGCCGTTTCAATTCTTCGTCGAAACGGACAGTCGCGACGAGACAGAAACAAGAGAACGAACAAAGGGAGATGAGAAAAGGAAAGAAAGGAGGACGAGAGGAAAGGCAGGAGAGAACGAGTGAAAGTAAAGCCGTCGGATGATGATGAACGGCGTGGTCTCGAGAGAGCCGGGGTGGGCCGATCGGTTGGAACAGTTTCCGAACGATCGATTCCGGAGGCTGTACACGGTGCAACGAACGCGGGCCCTCGGGGTCACCCGGTATAAACGTCGCCGCTTGCGGGATCGTGGCTTCGGGCGTTTAGCAGCCCGCAATCGGCCGACTGGTGTGTTGATTCCCCGTGCCAGCGATACATTGCCAAGCCGGGTGAGAGGCGCAGGGAGACACCGCGCGAGAGTCAGAGCACAGCGGGGGGGACACGGGGGGAGGGAGAAGCGGGATCCGACCGACCGACCGACCGACAAGCAGAGGCAGGCAGGCAGACAGGCAGACAGAGAAAGAACACAGAGAGAGAGAGAGAGAGAGAGAGAGATATGGAGGGTGTACGCGCAAGAGCGACACAGAAATAGCGCGCGAGAGAGACAAACGCAACGAGGGTGAGGCGCAGAGAGAGAGAGAGAGAGAGAGAGAGAGAGTTGGAGCTTGGCCCGGCGTGGCGTAGCCTGGCTTTGCTTGGCCCGACTCGGCCTCGTGCACGACCCTGCCTGGCCCTCCCGTTGCTGCCGCCTGTTTCTCTGTCCTCCGACTCCTCTTCCTCCGCTTCCACCAGGGCACCTCCACCTCCGCCTCCGCCACCTCCCTCCGGCAGCCGAACGCAAACGTCTGGTTAATGAGGCGCACGCACACACGCTCGCGCGCACGCGCAACGTACGTGTCCCCTCGCCGGCGACGCCCTCCTCTTGCACCTCCGCGCCGCATGCAGTCCTCCTCCTCCTCCTCCTCATCCTCCTTTCTTTCCTCTCCGCCGGCCTCGAACACAATGCGCCACGTCGCGCTGCCTAGGCGTCACGGTAATGACATACTCCCACATGCACGTTATGTCCGATATCGTGCCGCCTAGCAGTAGCAGCAGCTACGGCTGCCACCAACCTCGCCACACCACTACCAATGCCCTTCTCACCGTCACCTAGCGTCGCCGTTTACAGTGACACCGACACCGACACCAATACCAATGCGAGAGCGCGCCACGTCCCCTCTCTCTCTCTCTCTCTCTCTCTCGACAGCGACCGACCGGTAACAGCACACACCACTAACAGCAACGTCGACGTCGACGACGACGGTAGCAGCAGCAGCTGGGACCGGTAGCAGGCGGCTATCCGATCAGGAAGCCGCGCTGTGCAAACTAGCCGATACGCTAGCGATTGTAATTGAACAGGCCGCGAAATCGTCGGGAATTATTTTTTTCATGAGCCAACCTGCAGCAGCTCCGACCGACTGCGGGCTCTCGTGCTCTGCACGGGCTTGCTCGCGCCGTGCGATCGATATCGAAGTCCGGTATAGGGAACCGATGGCTCTCCTCTCGATGACGAACGTTGGCCAGTATACAGGTTCAACCGTTAACACCGGCACGATTCCCATTTTTTTGAAGAATTTGTTGAATACGTTCCTTACATCGCGACGCTCGGTGGTGGCTGATTCGATCGAGATGCGGCAGGGCAGTCTTTTCGACTTTAAAGAGAGTTTGATAGCCCTTTCGCTGTTAAAGGCGTATCTATACGCTCTCACACGTCTGTCAATATATACGAACGGCGTAAATATGGCCCTTCACGTTTTTCTCACTGTAACACTGTAACTGTTTTACCAATTGCTCGAACATGGAATTTACCGACTTATGTAACATAGCAACGGCATTTGTTTCAATACTGTTCAGTCAATTGTTTTCACATTGTGCTGTTCAATTCCACTGTATTTTTTCGACCTCTAAGAATAGTATCAAATCTCTAGATACTCTTTTGTGGACAAGCGGTAGCAGCGCCTAACAGTAGAATATCGCGCCGTCTGTACTGATGGTTCGCTCCGAAAGTGCGCCGCAGTGAAAAGGATAGTCACGCGAAACGGTTGATTCTGGGATGTTGAAGACTCGAAGAAACGTAGGTGAAAGGGACGATACTGATACGATACCTCATCATCCCCGTGTGACAACTACGAAAAAAATTTTTCAAAAGTGAAAGAAACAACTTTCACGTCGACGTTATGTATAAACGTTACAATAAATCGTCGCTCGTTCCTCAACGAGTTACGCGAATTAACTCCGCGAACGTACGTAGCTCGCACGTGTCGCGAAAGCATCTCCCTCGACTCTTCGTTCCTGCTTTCGCACACAACCCCAAATAAAATGTCCCGTCTCGCGAATCGTCGGCAAACACAACGTACCGAATCACCGTCACGCGATTCATTGAGAAGAAAAAAGACGAAAAAAAAAAAAAAGAAGAAAAAGTTCCTCCTCGTCGTTCGCCCCCCCCCCCTTCTCCAACCCAAGCGAACGACGACGCGCATATTCTAAATTACGAGCCAGATAATGTTAACGTTGCTGCACCAGCACGCGGCGGTGAGGGAGGGGAGGGGTGCAGGGCGGGAGGGACGCATTTAAAATCCATCCGGCAGCACGTCGTTACCGGCACGCATCCATGTAAAGCCGCGGCCCACGGTCCATGGAGATTAATATTCCCACATGCAATCAGAGAACGTGGTACCCGGCAACAACTACAGAGCCGGTGATTACCGTATCGATGCGGCTGATTGCTCAGCGAGAGAGCGAAAGAGGAAGCGAGGAAACGGAGACAGACAGAGGGAAAGCCCTGCCCCCCCTCCGCCACCGACGTCGTCGGATCTTACCGATGGATGAAACCCGCGGAAATTCGTGGAAACGTCGAGCATGACACGATACGACACGAGGGTGAGAGGGAGGAGGAGGAGGGGTGAAGCACCCCTCGCGTCTCTCTTTTTCGGTTCACGTTGAATCCGCGCGACGCTCGGATCCGTCCACTGATAGCCGTGTAATTTCGACGCGGCGTCGCGACGCGACGCGTAAACTGGGATTCATGATGGACCGCGCGGCTTCGTGAATTTTTGAAATTCGCCCTCCACGCTTCACCAGTTTTTTTCTTTTCTTCCGTTCCTGTTGCAGAGTTCCAGTAGCGAAGGACTCTGACGGTGCATTAAGAAATTAAGAATCCACGTTGTTAATAACGCGTGTTTTATAATAAATATTATACTTGTCTTGCGCTATCTTTCAAGGCAGTTTTCAACATATTGAAAAAATTTTTAGTTCGGAGAATCGACGGATATTACAGGTGGAGTCAACTTTCTAGATAGCCATATTAAGAATACTTAATATTAAGATCCTTCCTTAACCTCTTGCGAGAATTTTTTGCCCCAAATTGCAACATTTTCTCAGTTTCAAGTATATTATATCTAAACCCAAGCGAAACAAAAGATAAGTTTGTTACTTCTTAATAATTTCTATCCAGTGATAGTCATACCGACGAGTTCAAAAGAAGAGAGCGACGAATTATTGTATACGGGTTCGGTCACTCGTTATGGTCCGCGAGCCCTGTTGCCAGCGCAACGGGTTATAAAAAATCGCTACCTCTGCGAGAAACGCATAAATGTCGAGTATATATATCGAAAATATCGATTAATACAGACCGTTTTCACAAAATTCACCTCAACGTGTGTCTCCAAACTATCAACCATCTAAAAAACTAACCTTGCCCCTTTGAAAACCGACCGAAAATTGCGCCGAGATCCTCCCCTCTTCAAGGCGTCGATTTTCCACGCGTCAACGAAATACGTGCTCTCTCGCGTAATCTCGAACGAACGGCTCGAACCTGCCTCGTACCTGGAACGATAACCTAGAAACGGGGCGAGACGACGACGACGACGACGACGACGACGACGACGACGACGGTGAATAGCGAGAGGGGCGAGAGAGGGAGGATCGTGGCTCTCGGCTGTTCGTCGAGCGCGGCGAGTTCAGCGCAAGGATCAACGCGACCGTAATGAACGGGGGATTCCTTCGGTCTCCGACTTTTTTTTCATTTTTTTCTTCTTTTTCTTCTTCACTCGCGGGGAGGAAAAATGCCTGGCCGCGAGACGGCGCACGTAGCACGAGAAGAGGAGGAGGAGGAGGAGAAGCGATAGCGAAGCGGATAGGGAAGCTGTGGGGGCATAGAGGCGGAAAAAGTGGATAGAGGGGGGAGGGAGGGTGGCAGACGAGTGGGAGCGCCGGCAGAATTAATCTCTTACCGCGAGGCTCGAGGAAGCGGCGAGCCGCGGCGCGCGGTCTCCCTCGGAAAAAGGAACGCGTTAAAACACTTTCCGGGCGCGCGCGCGATTTTCAGCCAGCGCTGTGTGTGAACAGAGAGAGAGAGAGAGAGAAAGAGAGAAAGAGAGAGAAGAACGGAGCGAACGACACTCGGCTGCCGGGGCGCGTTTGAATGAAATTGTTCCGATGGAGACGCGGAATAAGCGGGCGACGAAGAAAATTGATACCCCGGAAAGCCGTCCCAGGAGGAATTTCCGGCGCATTTTCTGAACATCGTGGAAATAGCGTTTCCTCCTTTTTTCGCTAGCTCCTCTTCCGTGAACTATGCGTCATCGTCTCTTTCCCTTCGTTTTTCTCCCATTTCCCTTCGAGCACGAACGGCTACGGATACGCGAAAAGGATTCGAACGACTTTAGCTCGACGAGAATTATAGTTTGGCGTTTGAAGTGGGTATATGGCGATCGGGGGGGGGGGGGGGGTTGGGATTTTACTATGAGTCTTTTAGCAGTTAAACACCATCTGTTTAATTATTAAAACTACTACTTTTACAAGTATTTCTTCTTATAGAAGGCATTTTCGAATTAATTTTTAAGGGAATTTTGGGTAGCTCTCGTTCCTCAAACTTGAGTTAAGTAACAAAATTATAGCAGTGTGCTGTTTCTGTTCGTCGAGCCCGAAAAAGTTTCATTCAAATCAAAATCTTTTTTCGTGAGTCGTCGATGCCTTCACGTGACGCTCTCAGAGTATTTCTCATCATCTAATTTTTAATAATTAGTACGAAAATCAAAGATGGAATTTTATTTAAGCAGTCTGGTTCCAGTATAGAACCGTGGCTGTTGAAAATTTAACGAACGAATAATTTGGAAGTCGTAATTTCGATTCAACCAAAATACTCGTTCGGACGTTTCGGCTGACATCGTACGAAATCGTTTTATTAATATCGTTCATCTAAAACGCATAAAGTCCCGAGGTTTGATAAAATTTATTTCTCTGGCAGTTCCTTCCTGCATTATTAACACAATCATTTAACCGGTAACGTCGGTTTAAAAACCGTGTCAAATGACATCGAAAAAGTGAACTTAGCGAATACGTACAAATTAATCCGGGGCATTAAAATTTGCATGAATTTAATCCGCGATGGATCCACGTAAAATTAAAATAAACGAAATGGCTTAATTACGTATTGCATCGACGTCTAAATGTTGCGAGCCTTTTATAGGAACGCTTCGAACACTTCTCCGAGAAATAGAGATTATTCGAATTATATATTTTCGATCTTCAAATATAATTAGTAAACAGAAGAACAACATTGAGTCATTAGCTTCTCTTTTTTTTTGAAAATGTTATTTTTTTGCATTAAATATCTGTGCGAAAGTTCTTGAGTTAAATTTGAGGCTTAATGCGTGTTTTGGAAAACCAGATCGTCGCAGATTAAAGATCTGGAACTAAATAAACTTCGTGCCCACGTACGGAGCTGAGAATAACGAGGGAAATATGTATGTCAAGGTAGAAAATTTAAGACGTTCCGAATAAAGTCATCGAGTCAGTATTCTCGTTTTCACTGGCTCCCTATCAGCTTCGTCGCGAGTAAAATCTTGACGCGTGTACGTACAGCAAGGAGGTACATATTAAGTTTCGTTATGATTTTAAGGAACCTTGGTACGCGTTCTCTCGCGGTAACCAAATCTGTAAAACGGAGTTGTTCTCCTTAGCGAGCGAGTCTGTTTCACCAGAATCAGGTCTCGTTGATGTGTATATATTTTCTCTCAGAAATACTTGTAGCGAAACCGTAAAAAATCTAGTTTGAAATATGACAACTTCTGCTGCTTCGGAAGCAAAATGTTCCCCTACGAGAGCATCTTTCTAAATTTGCTCAAAGACCTAAAACCGTGGGTATTTATTTACTGAAAAATTGCTGAATTTCGATCGTTTCTCAAGAATTGCTCAGAGATACCCAAGAAACCGCAGACATTTTCGTCACCGGAGTGAATTGTTTGAGATAGAATCTCAAACTTGTGAATGGAAAGTCACAGTTTGGTGAATTCGAGTTCGAAACGTCGAAAGAGATAGACAGAAACGGTGGAAAATTGTTTTTTAAAGAACGAGTTCGAACGATCGTGAAAAATAGAGTAGGCTTGCTCGGAGGAAAAGATGTTTCATCGGGAAAGGAGTTCACGAAGATCAGTGCGGCGAAAAGCTGTCGATGCTCGGGGAGAGCGGTTCGCGTCGGGGTTGACGACGGGAAGTGAGAGGAAAAAAAAAAGAAAAAAGAAGAAAAAAAGGAGAAGCGTCGGGACAAGAGGCGGCAGAAGAAGCGGCGCGTGAGGAACGGCACAAGATAGACGCGATGGATCCTGAAGTGGGATGGGCTGGAGTGGAACGGATGAACGGCTGGATGGATAGCGCGATGAAACCTTTGTGGAGGAAGCATGCGTACTGCCGGTGCCGGTCGTTGCCGCGCCTTTTACGTTTTCCACGCGGAGCACCGCTCTCGCTCGTCGCTTTTTCGAGTTACACGTAGAACCCGTTTCGAGATACGTACGTACATACACACATGCGAGAGTCGAACGTAATCCGTACACTTGAACGATTTCTTGGGATGTATATTGAATTTAGCAACAATTTAGATTGTAAAAATGTTGGACCGCAACTTTTTTTGGTTCCAAGTTTTTTTTTTTATCCAAGGTGTAACTTTTCATATGATATATTTTTATTAGATTTTGCATTTAATTGTTTCGAAAATTATTGTTGCTATTATTATAAGTCTTTCGTAAGTTTCCAGGAAGAACTTAATATGAGAGACGAGATCTGACTATTTTACATGTATTGTTGCATGTTTCACGCGTTATTTAAATTTACGTTTAGTTGCGAAATAAATATTGAATTTAAAATTTGAAATGAATTTAAAACAATTGCGAGTTGATTAATAAAAATAATCGAGACGTAAGATTTACTTTCTCGTACTGTGTTATTCTATGTCTAACTTGTCATTTAAATTTAAATTTAGTTACAAAATATTTAAAGTGGATTTAAAACGATTGCAGGCTAAAAGAACTTACTGTGGGATGCAAGATTCATTTTCTTGCACCAAAGTACGTTATTTTTGATGTGTCACTTGGATTTAAATTTAGTTGCGAAACATTTAAGAGAAATTTGAAATAATTGTAAAAAGAACTCACATGAGAAATTACGCTCAATATCGCGTTGAAGTTAAAGTGACAAGGATGTAGACACAATTCCCCCAGCAAACAGAAACGGCAAACATGGTGCGAAGTTTTGGGGGAAAAAATTTCAAGCTTATTCCGGTTAATTACCAATTCAACATCGCATTTTCGGATTTCGAACGATCCTCGATCCCGCCCCGGGCTACGAGAACCCGTGATCGAAATTTAATTTTCATTTTCATTTTCGCGTTTCATGCGTTTTGCGAGTCAGTGTTTTGAAATTCTATCGAGATTCAATTTTCATTTTCATTTTCGCATTTCATGCGTTCACCATTTGGGAATCGGTGTTAAAGCGAGGTAGCCAATTGCTATTTTTCCAGGATCAAATATTCCGATATAACATTTCGACGGCAATTTCTGCTGGAACCCCATTCGGCTTCCCGCGCAACAAACCACCGCGCGCGCCAAAGAAAAAATCGTCGAACAATCTCGTGGAATTTTTGTCCCGCTTCGAATTCGAACCTGCTGAGAGAATCTGCTATATGTGCTATCGAAACGTGAGATGTTAGATTGAAAAAAAAAGGGGAGGAAACAATCACACGCGTAAATCGCAACGTCAAGAGTTTGGGAGGAAATTTCCTAGCTTCGCGTGACAATCTCGAGAATATATGGGAAACGAGAAAAACGGTGATAAGCAAGTTCCAGACAAGAAAGCATCGCCAATTGCGCCGGAACGTTTCATTACCGCGACAGACGGCAAGTCATCTCGCCTCGAAGAAACAAAGGAACGCTGACTAAACACTTTCTTCGATTCACCTAGCGGCCGTGTCGCATCGGCTTCAATCACGTATATGCCCGTTTACACGTTGAAGAAAGACACGAATCCACAACAGACGTTTCAATCGATTAAACCAAGCCCAACTTTCCTCTACTCTTTCCATAAAACTCCCACACACACGTGCTCGAGACCAACCATTCTGACCCCGCTCTCTCGCAGATGTGCGTGTAACAAAAAAATTCGAATCGTTAGAAATGTCGTCGAGTGACCTGATTGATTGGTCATCTGGACTGAGGATCCTTGATAAATGTATTGAGTGAACATAGTTAGAGATAGTCCTCTTTCAAGATTCAAGATTGATCAAGACTTCAAGTTTGAAGACCAGACAAGAATCAGGACGAGTTTCGAGAGTTATCCAATCGCAGTCAGATACGCATTGCCACTCAAGATCCATGCGAGTGTTTGTTTGTTTGGTCGTGAGGTATGATCAGATTGCGGATGTACTAGTTCGTTGGACAAAGTTCGTGCATTAAAACAAAATTTGGAACATCAGATCTATATATATATGTGTGTTACAAGTTGATCAAATCCGTTTTGATTTTTCATTCAATCCAATTGCGACTGGTCTCGGATAGCCAACGATATTAACGAACAAATTTGTCTTCGTTTGTTGCCGCGACTCTGTAAAATTTCGACTTTTCGAAAATTCGAGTCGACGACGAACGCGAGCAGAGAAAAAGGAGGTGAAGAAACGCGGACGGAAACAAAGGTGGCCGTGCTTTTGCCCTTCGTAAATTCTTGCGCTGGAGCGCGCGTGTCGCGCGTGCACGGGTTCTCCGCTCGCGCGGCGAAAAAAAAAAAAAAAAAAGAGACCTTCCATTGTGGGACGAACTCGCGTTTCCACCCTCGTACGGTGACACGGGAAGTCAGGGGCCACGGGGGTAGAGAGCACGATTCACAGTCAACACGAACGGCATAAGCCCACCCCTGGGTTCCGGCCCCAGTCTGTCCCGTCCAACCCTGCCTCTGTCCTTTTCTCTCGCGCTCTTCCTCCCTCTCCCAACCCTCCTTTCTCACTCTCTCACTCCTCCTCTGGCTGGCGTGTCGGATTTCTGTTTGCGTTACCGTGTCACGCATCGAACCCCCCCGTCGCTTCGAATTCACCGCTTCCACCCTTCCACCCTCTGCCATCCCACCACCACCCCCCAGTCTCGCGTCCCGCGCTTCCATTTCGATCGCGCGCCGCTCGTGTAATCTGGACCCTCTCAAGTGTGATTCCGGCTGATCCCGCCTTCGACTACGTGAATTATTAGACGGGCATTTAGGATCGGCGCGAGGGATCGATCGAACCCTCTTTTTCGCCTGGATACGGGCCCGCGGGCGAATGATGAACGACCAGCCGGCCGCCCTCGCGATAAAACCGACCGGATACTCTCTCTCTCTCTCTCTCTCTCTCTCTCTCTCTCTCTCTCTGTCTCTTCCCTTTCGTGGCCCGACTCGCAGAGCTCGTTTCGAGAAATGCAGTTGGGCGAGCAGATGCGCGGTTTAAGGACCACGCTCTGTCCACGGAGTATGAGCGATTGTGTCACGGAAGAGTACGCGTAGTTTGGTTTCAAGAGAAATGAAAAGAGACGGGAAGAATGTTGACTGGATCAATAAACACGTGGAGGAACAAGTTTGGTGAAAAATTCGACGATTGACTAGAAGACTGTGTAGATTGCACCTGTATCACTTGAAGGCAAATAGTTACTGGTTCGCTATTCAAATTTCGAACGAAGAATGACAATTTTTGTTCCTCGCAAATGCTCGACAATTCTGACAAAGTTCACGCTTGGTGAGAACGTGCCGGCCAGAACTCAATTTCGCGTAATCTATACAACTTCTATAATTACTAATCTCGACTACGCAATATGCTCGTACGTTTCCACGATTTTGTCCAGCTTTCGTGTGAACCCGACGGAGGATTTGCAAAGGAAAGAAGCGTGACTGATCGAACCTGTCTAGCTACGAATTTGCTCGACGAATATTTATGAAATTTCACATTTCCTCCGCTGATAAACACGCTTTCACGCCAAGCGAATGATTAACGGGTTAACCAAACTCCACTGAATTTTAAGCAGGAAATCTTACAACATCGCCGCCACAATGGTAAGGCAAACGAGATAAAAATTTGTGGATTCTTTCCGAGAAAACCGACCTGGTTCGAGTTTCGAGGGATTTTGCTCGGGAAAGGGGTAGCCGAGGTATTAAAAGGTCGCCAGCGCCCAGAACGCCGAGGTAAATCCACGAGAGTGCGACGCATTTATCGAGTAAGTGCGAGTGTAACAATGGCACGGAGACCGTTGCTCTCTCGCCGTATCCCAGCAGACATTAGAGTCACGTTTTGCAAAACGCGAACAGAGCCTAAAGGAAACACTTCCAAGCCACAAATCACCTTAATTTCATCCGCAATCATCAGAGAGGGACTACGTTTCAAAATCGTTCTCCGCGTTTGTACACTCTCTTGAAAAGGAGAAGGACAGATTTCGAAACGCCGTTGCACAATCGCTCGTACACTCATAACCATAAGAGCCAGTGTGGGCCAGCTGAGAAAGTTAACTCTTCACCTCGGTTGTCAATGCCTCCGACGTGATAATTTATTTACAAACGGGGGTATTCTGGTTTTGCACTGTACAACGCTCGCGTGTAGGTTATGAGAGTGAGATCGATCCGAGTGTATCAACGTCTCTCAAGGAGTTTAGAGTGTCTAGATACTGGACAGTATGACGTAGCTTACGATTAAAGTGAAACTCGTTACGCTGTTTCGTTAAGCTCGCAATATTTCGGATTTCAGAGTGCCGATCTTTTCGAAAATCGCGAAAATCCAGAAAGCCTGACAGGTTCCGTCGAATCGCAGGAGTTCAAGGCAGAGAAATTGCGCGAGATGATACTCGCCGCTCGTTCTCTCCTCTCTAGAGCGTTTTCCTTGGTTCTCGTCCAACGTCGGGAACCGTTCCTTGCCAGAATTGGTTTAAGAGTTCGCGACCTTTTCCGCCACGGGATGACCCTGCCGCGGATCGTTCGTTTGAGCAATCTTGCCTTTCTTCTTTGGCAAGATTGAAACTCCTCCTCCTCTTGCCGAGCGCCGTTTAGCCGCCTCGAGCAACAAAATTGCGTTTGCCCTCGCGTCGATCGAGAATTAAATCCACGGGATTAATCTCGCCTTTTCCGCTCCGCGCTCTGACTTGCCGAGATATGTACGTGTACGTGCACATGTGTGGGATCCATGTAACGTGCATTGGTGAATTCGTGTTGCTATAAATGTAAACTAAAAGTAACTGCTAGGTTAGATTATTTAGGATATTTCATTCTATTTTGTATTTTTTATTAGTAATAATTTTGTATTTTGTATTATTTATTAGTAATAAAGTAAAAATTAGCTTAGATTTAGAACTTTTATTCAGTTAAATCTCTGTCACAAAGAATCGAGCCCTAAATTTCAGTTATCTAACGCAAGTTACCATAGTTATTACCGAAAACTGAATTTCACGTGAAATAGAAATCTCCAGTGCATAGGATACTTTCTCAAATTTTTCAGGCCAGAGATATTCGAAAGATTTCAGAATTTTTCAGAGTTTTCAACGAGAGAGAAAGAGAGAGAGGAGAGTTCACAGTCCGGTAAATTCTCTATTGACAAAAAAATAAAACAGGGTTCTGAACTTTTATGGAGACAAATATGCGCGACCATGTACATATATGTCCGATTGTAAATGAACTGTTGGCAGTTCGATGAAGCTCGCTGAATTATGGATTTTTTCGAAATCGTTTTAGCTGATCCATAAATGCATTGCAAACAATTTTTGTTCCATCGCAGCAGATTTTTCTTTTTTTTTTATATGTATAAAGTATAACGCACACGATACGCTGTTCTCGATTCTTAAGCACGTCTCTCTTGAAAAAAAAAAAAAAAAAAAAAAAATCGGAAGGAAAGTTTCTTTGATTCCTTCATTAACGGAGAAGAGATCCGGTTTATCATTTATCCCGCGATACTCGCAACGACACCTAACCGCGATCGACGCAAAAGAAATCTCGACCGAGATTCTGAAAAGAATCCTACGCCAAAAAGAATTCCATCCGAGAAACCCAACCGTCTCTCTCCTTAATCGCCTCCTTTCAACCGCGGGGGCCACGATCGCAACCGCGCCACCTATTTTCACGGAGCATTTTCTCCGCGCCGCGAGTTCTCGGCACGCCTTTCTTCGCGTTCGAGGAACTCCGTGCCACGAATTCCCTCTGCTCGGGTATAAAACATAAAAGAAGGAAAAGAGAAAAAAAAGAAAACGAAGAGAAGGTAAAGAGCCGACGAACGAAGAGAGAGAGAGAGAGGGAGAGAGAGAAAGGAAGGCAACAGCCGGCGAGACGGGTCTTTCTACCGGTCCCGTGCACAGAACCGGCACGAAAACGCTACCGGGTTCCTCTCCCGGTCCGGATTCGGTAGCTCTCAGCCACGACGTGCTGCTACACCTCCTTTCCCCCGTGCCTCGTTCAGCGATTTCATTTTTTCTCTCTCTCTCTCTCTCTCTCCGGCCGAGAAGCCGTTCCGTTTCGTTCCGTTCCGTTCGGCTCGGCCGCGCGTCGCTCTAGCGTGTATACTTTTTAGCGTTGATCTTTACGGGACAGCCGTGTATCCCCTCCTCTCCAACTCCAGTTGCCTGTTTGTTGCCTCTTTGCACGCGCTCTGCCTCTTTCTTCGTCCTGGTTCGGCCTCGGTCTGCGTATTCTCGGACGCGCTCTATCCTGCTGCCGCCGCCGCCGCCGCCTCTCAACTCGTTACCTCTCTCACTCTCTCTTCGTGTTATCCATCCGTCTGCGTCTCTCCTGCATCCGGTATAATGCGCGGCGGCGGTAAGCCGGCTGGCATCTGCCTTCCGTGCAACCAACAAGCCCGCCCGCCCGGTCTGCCCCGTTCCACGACGTTCTCTCCATGCGTGGAATCTCCGGAGATATTCCTCTTGCCCCCTGTGCTCTCCTCCTCGATCTCACCCTTACTCTCCCACTCCCCTTCTCCAACCCGTTCGTCGTTGACTCCAACACCGCCGCCGCGCGATCGCCTCTAGTAGTAGGCCTTCCTTCTCTTCGTCCCACGCGTATCGCTCCTTCCTCTTCGCTCTCGCTCCTTTTCCTTCTCCGTCCTCCTTTCGTGTCTGCCGTTTCTGCTCGTCTCTCTCTCTCTCTCACCGCGCTGGCTTCCAGTCTGACGCAGACACCCCGTGTCTTTCTGTCGGCCACCCGTTCCTCCAGCGTCCTCGTTCGACGCGCGAGTCGTCTCTTTGTCGGGCAAACGCGCGCGCGGCAGGCGGCTCTTCGACCCGGCGTCGCGCACGATGGAATGGGACGGCAGGCGGCTGGCTTTGCGCGCCACCGACGAGGACGGAGAACAAACGGAACGGGTCGGCACAGAGAGAGGAGTAGCTCGCAGGATGCCGAAGTTTTGTCGATTAGTCGAGGCAAGGCGAAGCGAAGCTGAGCAAGTATTGCCTGAATCCCGTCCCGCTTCAGGCTTAGGGGTCCCGTTCGAAGCCACGACGACGACGACGACGACGACGACGATGACGATGGTGGCGGCGGTGGCCGAGGGAGAACGACCGACGAACCAGGCCTTCCACAGTCAGATATGAATCTTCGTGCCCGGAGGGCGGCCCGCGCCTAACGGCAGGGGGGCATCCAACAGGCCGATGGAATGGGTTAGCTAGCGGGGCGAGGAGACGACGATCGCGACGACGATGACGACCAAAGAGTCTGCGTAATAATTTATTCAGTTTTGCCTCGCTGTCGGTTTCTCTTCGACGCCGGATCCACCGTGGATCGTCTGCCCTATCCGACGTGTCACGTCCTCAAGGACGTGCACGTATGACATTTAAGACGCGTAGCGTGTGTACGTACGCTTCCGTTTCGCAGACGTGGCTGCGATTCGTAGAAACGAGACCTGACCATTCGCGATCGCCGACTTGTTATTTATTCATTGTGACGTATTGTAGAGACGACGTATCGTTGGCAAACGAAATGATTAACAAAATTGACAAATATTGTAATAATTGCAATGAGACAGCAGTCGATGATAGATTGTTAATATTAATTAATTAGGATTTGCTCTACTGTAGCAACACTGGTGTAGAATCGTTTATCGTTTTCTTAATCCTGAAGTATTATTTTTCATTTTAGATAACGCACCTAAGTTGTATTTTCGAAAAATTGCAGATATTGTTCACACGCGGTTCGTAAAAACTTGAACATTGTCATTCAACGCATTGAAACTGAAAACTGAAGATTATCTTGTTTGAACGAAATAGTTTGTAACTGAATAACGTAAGTGAATTTGCGTAATTTGGAGCCTATTCCTCTTCGCATTAGGTTGGGGGATTAATACATCCTCGTCTTTTACTATTCTTATTTTAATTTATTTAATTTAATTTTTAGCTTACGCTTGCCACTGCTTTCTTCTTCAAAGTCGATTTTAATAATAACGATAATTCGTTATTTGTATAATATCTTTGAATGATATATTCACGGTCGGTTTCACACGTTGATACGAAATACAAAAAGTTCGAATGCAACTTTGCACGATCGTTCAGTGAAATAGCTGTTATGCTCTGTCAAGTTTAAAGTCAAGCAATCCTGCGTATTTGATTTCCATTTCGAATGTTCATAGAATTCATAAGCGGATAATAAAATTTCATTGTGACATATGCTCACAATCAATGATTTACGTAGATCGCAAATGTTTTCTGCTTTCCACTTGATTTGGACGAAAGATAGTTTTGATCGTCTCAAAATTTAAGAACTCTATCTGTAAAATTTCATTTGAAATTTTTTATTATCGACATATAAGCCAAAAACAATTGAACTTGATCTTTGATATTTGTGATTTGTACGTAATAACACAGTTGTCTGTGAAGCCTTTCGTAATAATTGCATAAGCTTCGATATTTACAGCATTTATTAAACGCGCCAGGCATGATACATTAATTTTTGCAGTAGCTGCAAGAGACTTTTACGATCAATACGTTAAATATTCAAGATGGTAACCGATTCTAGATAGAAAAAGAAGAAAAAAAAGAACGAGTTCCACTTGTCAACAAATGTCACGCATATTTATTGACCTTCGTGATTCTGTAAAAAGAACAAGATCCACGTGTACTTTATGAAAATATTCATAAATATTCATAAATTTCGAGTAACACGTGCCTCTTCGGTACACACTCAGTACGTTTATTTTAATGTAGACTCATCGTCATTTCTGGATCAATCTCGTCGTTACTCTCCTCGTACCGATTCGTTGCAGGGAAACTGATGCATTGCTTTATCTTTCACGGTCAGAGTGTGAAGCATCTTGTTGGAGAATAAGTATTAAGTCCTGTGTTCGTTCGACGTTTCAGTGCTATGCCCGATAAAAATACGAAAGAAATGGGAGAAAATTTCATAGATAATATATATTGTTGCACCAAGACCGTATTTTATGCACTGACCAATGTGATCATAAAATATTTGTACCTTTGTCGTTGCATGTACTCTACGTAAAAGCTAATTTCAAATTAAATACGCGCAATCGCTCGTTTACGATCGATTGCCCAAACAAATCTTCGATTTAAAGAACTACAATTTCAAATGGGTAGAAATTTCATATTTCGCCGTCTTTCCCCCCCCCCTTTCTTTCTCTAGAAAAAGATATCTCTCGCAATTCGTAACGAAAATGAGCGACGATATTAAGAAAAAAGCAAGGAGTCAACCCTCTGTGAATCTCCGTGACCGAGTGTCTGCTCCATCATCCTCTGCTCCGTGGAGCAACAGGACACGAGATCCTGCACGAGTTTCGACTCGACGAGGCACACGCGACGACGGCCTCATAAATCCTTGAAATCAATCGTGGCCGCGCGCGCGGACGGTACACGAGTGCCGTAAAACGTCCGGCGTGTCGATAATGAACGCGGACAGGCCGGAATACGTTTCCGCGGTATCTTGATAGCAGCGTGGGGCACACACGGACGTGTACAGGGCGGGGCAGGCAGGCGTAGTGGGAGCAGCCGGAGGTTCCGGTTTTCCGGGATCGGCGTTGCAGACATGCCGGACGCGGCTTTTCGGATGATTGGCCGGCCAGTGCGGCCGACACGATCGGTTTCCGGTCACGGGCCGTCGAATTCCAGGTCGCCGCCTCGCGTTCGCTCAGCGAGAGAGCGCTTGGTCCCTTATCGATTCGCGCCTCGTCGTTAGCGATCCGTGAGAGAGGCACGGCGCCGAGAGGAGCGAGAGGCGAAAAAGAGAGAGAGAGATAGAGAGAGAAAGAATCGAAGAGCGACTCCGACGACCACGAACGCAAACCGGCAGCCAAGAGGAGAGGAAGAGAGAGCTCGAGGGGGTGGATTCTCTTCTCTCGTTGGCTTTTTTACGAGCGGATCGACGCCGCTTCGAGAGGATGGGAAAAAAAGCCTTAGCGCGGCGATTGTAGGCTGCGGCGGAGAATGGCACTCCGGGGCTTACGTGAAAGCGACACCCGAGTCACGATGAGCTTTCGGTGGTGAACCTCCGTGGGGTTTGGCACGGAATTCGCCGGAATGCACGCGCGCGCCACGGCTATTGATTCGGCGAGAATTTGATCGGTGATTGCAGCGTAGTTTGGAATTGCTGGCCTGGTCAAGGTCACACCCGTGCGGGCTGGCCCGATGTCTCCTATGGTCGCGGGCATTCTTTCTCCAGCGGGTATGCAGTCGGTTTCGTCGACGTCGGCTCACCGGAACGAGATACGGAAATACTTTCGTTCACCGCGCCACTCGCAAATTTCAGATGACGAAACGAGAGAGAGAGAGAAGTTCACTAGCATCGTCAACGTTGGAAAGAATATAAACTTGATTTTATCGAATAGCGTTTGCTGGAAACGATAAACAAGTGGGAGCGAAGAATCGATTCAAAGGATTGAAGTTGAAGCATACGAAACGTGTTATTGATTATTACATTGTAACCAGAGTATATTTTATACATTGTAATCAGAGTATAGTTTTATTCTGATTTTTCTACGTACGTGGTAACTACGATAGTCGTATTTGCTTTCGAACGAAGAAAAGACCTCTTGATTGATTTGTCAGGCCGTTTGTAAATTAATCGAGATCCATAAAAATCCCATCTGTTTCCAATATCGAGATCTGTCGAGAAATTTACGCAAGGGCGGCCAATTTTGTTCAATTTTTCACTCGTCGCGAATCGTCTCACAAGCTTATTTTACAACTGTCTAATCTCCACGTGCCCGCGCGAACGAGTGCCCCCTTCCTCTTCCTCGCGAAGTATTAAAATTGTCGCCGTCATTCAGACCGTCGTCGTCGTGGAACGATCGTCGTCTCACGACGAGAGGCACTCGATTCCAATTCGTGGCGCGCCAGCATTGTTACCGCGGCGCGGGATAAATCGTTAAAATGAATGAACCTGAGGGCTTTCGCCCTCCCACGCCCTCCTCGCAACACCCTCCCCGGAAGGGAGGGGTGTTGTCTGCGTCGTTCGTGGGCTTCCTAAGTACCTGCCGCGAAGGATGGAGGTGTCGAGCTAGGAGGATGGCCTTGCTCCCGATAAAACCGCGCGATTTGCGACTCGAGCGAAGGCGACGCGCAAAAACCCCTTGGGAACTGACGCGTTGAATCCGACCCCGGCGCGAGCATCTCTTTTTTAGTCTCTCTGTCTCTCTCTCTCTCTTCTTTGCCGCCTTGCGTCTACGCCGTCGCGCCTCGGCTCACGATGAAACGGGTCGCGAAAGAGGAATTCCGCCCCCCCCCCCTCCCTTCTCTTCCCCTCTTATTTTTTTTCTCATCTTCGCTTTTTCTTCGTCGCTTCGTTTTGTCGCCAGGAGAGAAAATTTTAAGTGATGCCGTAAGTAACGAGGCTCTGGAAAAGAGAAAGAGAGAGAGAGAGAGAGAGAGAGGGACGTGGGTAGGTTGAGTACCCAAAGCGTCCCGAGGATCGATAATCGGGCGGAAAGATAACGAAGCGCGTTCTGCTATAAATAAAACAGCAGTTTCTTCGCGAGAGATCGCCTGCGAAAAATGTTGGGAAAGTTGCGCCGAATTAGCGAACCACACCGTGCCAGGCTATAACGACTTCCTGGAAAAGTTCCGGGGTCGCCTGGGGATTTTTAAGCGGAGAGCCACCGTGGCCCTCTCCTCGTGACGTTCACGATGAATAAGATCAACGCGCGCGCGGCAAAAGTCCGCGAAGTTTCTCTTGTTTCTCCTTTTCTTTTTTATTTTTTTAATTAAATCGATCTGGCGAACTTCTTAAACACCGTGGACAACTCGTGGCAGACATATTGTTGCTGTAGCGTAGATCGCCATTTTTGTTTTTGAAATTTCGACTTTTAATAAGAGGCTCTTTTTATATTATACATACGAAAATCTTTAGATCTGCAAATACATAAAAATCTGCAGTCGAGCAATATCGCGATAAAGAGAAACTTTTTGCAATATTATATGAACGTTTCAATGTCTTTAGCACGGTAAGAGTTGATCGAGATGGATTTTTGCTCGAACTGTGAAAAAATAGGATCAATATTGGATCTTTCAGATAAGACGAAATGTCAGAAAAATTGCAACAATCTAACAGTCTTTCATACTTATCGTTTGATCAACTTCGTAAAGATGAATTCTTATTAGATCCAGCGTGAGAAAATTGTCACAGCTCTGTCATGGCTGTCAATCTCTGTCAGATACTTGGCTCTGATTATTGTCATGTACTTTTACAAACGTTCTCACGTCCGACGGATCTACATTTTATTTTGACTGCGCGCGATAAAACGCGTCTTTGTTATCGGCTTCGGTCAGATTAGCTGAAATTTCGTCGGCGGTACTGGACCGTGAAAATTAATCTCTGGTGTTTAATCGTTGCTCCACTTTCGACACGTCGTTACAAGTAGAAAGTTAGATAGCCAGCCAATACTTTTCTTACACTTTCGTTTCACGTGCTGTCACCCTCCACGAATAAGGAACTATGCCGCCACCACTTGCCATTATTTTCAATTCATTTCGACCAATGGCAACATTTTATTCAACTCTCGCGTTAAAAATCTTCTCGAGCAACGAATGAATCGAGTAGCAGTATTAAATTTCGTCGTCGAAATTCGTTTTTTTTCAGCATTGTAGGCAGAACAATCGGCGTGTGAATTCAGAAAATCAGGCAGAACAGAATTAAAGGAACGAGTCGAAATTATTATTTGAATCATTCGGTAGAGAGAAATTGTCAAAGTTTCGTGACAAATTAACTTTCCATTTATACTGGACCATTATCCAACGACGAATTAATTCGTCATTTCCAGTTACGAACAGACGACTGATCTAACGAGCATCTCTGATCATACCCAAAATGGTCCAATCGTAAAGTAATCCTCAATCAAGCCTGAAGCGGTATCGTTATACCAGTAATAAATAATTATTGAAACTCGAAGGTACAATATATAAAATAAAGTTTCGAAATTCATCGTAGCCATCTTTCTAACCCGATAACACTAGCTGGTCCAAAATTTAATAAATCAGAAAATCGTTTCGACTACGAGATCTCGCGGGGAAAAAGAAGGTTTCCTATCCCTCGAAAGGGGTGGCGAGGAGAAAGGGGTGTAGATCTCGAGGAGGGGCGAAGAATTCCAAAGAATACGGCGTTCGGCCAAGAAGCGTTCTGATTAGCGGGAGGAGCAATTTCGCGGGTAACGCAGAGAGCGTTTCCTCGTAGCCGGGCCGCTTTACGAGAGGAACCATTCTTTGGAATTCAGGCGGTTCGTGAACCACCTCGTCGGCTGCCGCGCGTTCGAGGGGTCTGTAAATGCCACGAGCCCCGGAGGAAAGTCGATAGACCGCCCGGCTGGGACTTCCGCCGGTCAGCTCGTAAAAGAAACACCGCCGCGAGAGAAACAAGATCACCGGACTGGCTATCAACCGCTTGAAAAACGCAGCCCCGTACGCCGAGAGAGCTTTCTCAGCCGACGAGAAATGCTCTCCTCTCTCTTCCTTCGTACGGTTTTGCCTGAGATCGTAGGCCGATCACAACTTAACTTTTCTGTACGCTGTGTCGCGTGTGGCTCGACGCAATGTGTATCGTTTCAATTTTTTTTTTCATCGATGCTGTTTTGTCCAGACTAATGCGGTTGCGTCGTGTATTTGTTGGATGATCGACTAGGCCTGACAATATCAGTGTCAATGACGAGTCAGTAATAAACCACCGAAAGTGCTCTACGAATAGTTATTCACAGAGCAAATTCCAATACACAATCGGTCATCCACGAGTTTTTCCCCCTCTCTTCGATTATAGAAGGACGCGCTGGGAAGAAAAGAACACTTTCTTTCGTCAGAAAGTCCAAACATCATCTATGTGACTATGGTTAACCATTTGCGCTGGCAACTGATCGCGGACCATAATTCGTCGCTTCCTTTTTGAACTGGTCGGTATGACATCACTGGAGATATAGAAATTATTGAGAGGTAATAAATTTATTATTTGTTTTGCCTGGGTTATACTTTGATATACTTAAAATTGTGAAAATATTGCAATTTTGGGACAAAAAATTCTCGACGTTCCCAGCGCAACCACTTGCGGACCATAACGAGTGACCAAATCGTATACGATAATTCGTCGCTTTCTTTTTGAACTGGTATGACATCACTGGATAGAAATTATTGAGAGGTAGTGAATTTATTATTTGTTTCGCCTGGGTTATACTTAAATATACTTGGAACCGGGGAAATATTGCAATTTCGGGACAAGAGTTTGAAACGTGACTAAACCCTCTTAAACGTTCCTTCACGAACTATACTTTAAGAATTATACCTTACAGTTTCACAGAATCATTTATTAGAACAAGACTTTCACTCCGCAACTAGTAGATATAAAAATATTGTAACAATAGCTCATGCTTGCTGCTGTACTACGTATTAGTTCTGTCTGTGGCTCCTTTCTGCCGGTGCTTGTACTTCCATTCCTGGTCAAAAGCACCTTGGAACGACTCGTGCCTAATTCCTAACAACGTCAGGACACTGACGCTTCACGGGACCTCGTCGCCCGGTTTCCTTTCGAGACTCGCTATCGGAGCTGCAGCTCCTCGAGCCAGACGTATAAAACGTCGTCGTCTCGGCGAATTCGGCGGAGAAAGAATATCGCAGAGGGAATCGGCGGCGGGCAGACGTCGGGCGGGGGGGCTCGCTGGCAAGATCAACAAATATCGACGCCATGGGCTCGCAGAGCGGAGCGCGGAATGTTTGGTCAAATAAACGAGAACGTGAAAGGAGGATCCCCGAGGCTGAGAGACTCTTTGTTCCGTCACCGAAACCCAAACACTTTTTCAGGCAACGAGTCTCACGGCATGACCTCGTGTGGCTCTGTGTTTCCTCCGCGTTTCTCTTCTCCGCCAACTTCTAAGCGGCGGCGGCAGCAGTCTGCGCCCGCTCGTCTGGAGAGAAGCGTGTCAGTCCTTTCTCTCTCATTCTCTGTCTGCATCTTCCTTGCACTTGGCTTCGTCGCACCGTGTATCCTTGTTTTCCGTGGCGGCGTCCCGCGGCACTCAACGGGGGCGGCCGAGTCGTTTATCTAAATGGCTACTGGGTGGCCTGACTCGCAGCGGCGCGCTCTGTCCCGCCCGGACGAAAACTAACCCGCGTCGGCTCTACAGAAGAAAGGAAGGGAACCCGGGGACCCGAAAAACAAACCCGTCGATATAGCCGACGTAGCTTCGATAGATTGAGAGGTGTATATATATATATACATATATGTACAATACACGACGTTCCAACGCGAGTCCGCTTCTTTCGGGGCCCGTTTCTCCCTCTCGTCCAGAAGAACCTTCCTTCGCTATTCGTGCACGTGTCGGCAGGTGTAGAAAAGCCAGAGCATTCCGGCAATTCTCGAAACTCTTCTCGCCCCGCGGTAACGTTGCGACTAAACTTTGATTATGGCGCGCGACGTGATACAACTGCGAATCTACGCGAGATGGGCGAGAGGGGGGGACTAGTAAATGCAACAAACGCATACGCGCGTTAAACATGCAAACGTTACTAGGAATACGACAGGAAGGGAACAATGGGAAACGTTGGCTGACACAGCGAACCTGGACACGTCCTTGAGTCGGGGTTCACCAAGAAAACCGTAGCTCCGTTTAATATTAATTCCATCGCGCTAATTGTCTCTTTCCTCGAACAGCGCCGCCGAGGAATGTTTCTATCCGGCCAAACGAGATGCCTCGCTCGCTCTAGCCAGCTACGTGCTTACGAGCCAACCGATGGGTTCGCGTTGGCGTGGAACGCGTTAACCAGCAGCAGAAGGAGAAGAGAGGGGGCTTAGACGGTACCGAGTATACTCGTCGCGGGCTCTGTTCCTGACCGGGCCGGTCGTGTCGTTCCTTCACGTAATGGAGGTAATCCGACCTCGTTGAGAATATTTAACGAGCCGTCCGCAATGATACCGTGCCACTTTCGCGCCGCTTCCTAGTATCGTTGTTATGCAATGGACACGCCGCCGCCTCGGAACCGTTTCAATGGCTACGCGGCCCCCGCCTCGCCTAGATCCGCTCATCCGGCGCGTTTACGCGCGGCGTACTACACTATTTTCAGAAGGCTTGCCGAACTTTTTGACGTCAGCTTCGGCGGCCAGCTCGCTTGCGTCATCGTCGACGAGTAGGCGAGTCTGCCGGATGATCCACAAGACCGGGACACACCGGATCGGAGTTCAAACGCTTATGACCCGAATTAAGAGTCGACAAATTATCAGGCGTACCTATAAGTAGCGTCGTTTTACAAAATTTGATCAAACAGTTTAACACTGGAGCTACCCAAGCGGCCAAGATGACTGGTTTACAATTTTTCTTAGATTTTTGTTGACAGTGTATTTTTACTCTCTACTGTATCATAAAGTTTTGGGCTTCAATGTTTAATTGTTTAATCATCCGGTAGTTATAGATATAATTTAACAATAAGGGCACCAAGCGTCGAATTGAACAAGTTAAATGATTGTCGAATGTTATTGAAGAAAACAACGTTGCTCGTGATCGAAGATTACGAATCTCCCGATAAATCCGTACTTTCGCGAATTTGTGCTGCTGCGTCCCGAATTGTCTGAAAGAATGACGGTGAGACGCGGTTGCGAAGCGAAACGAGCGTGGAAATAGGAATCGTAACGGGCGTGCTGCTGTTCATCGGGATCGGCGCGGACGTCGTTACCACACACGCACATGCAGCAACTGCGAAAGCACTTGACGTCGGTGCGCGCGGCGTTACGTAATCCAAAGTTACCGAAACGACGCCGCGGCGGTAACGATACTCCGCGCGGTAACTTTCTTGCTGGCGCTTCGTTAACCCTGGCTCTTGGGTCTTCGGGGATCTCGACTGATCCCCCCACGCATTTCTGGCTTACTTACAACTTACTTCGCCCCGTTCAACTATTAATTGTCCCTGGTAACTTGCAAATCGTTACTCCGCGTTAACGATCACGCTCCTCTCATCTGGCTGACCGAGTTCTAACACCAACCGTCGGTGGAACCGTTCTTCTTCAAAACGCAGTCTATTTGCGATCTTGTTCGTTCGTCTCTCAAGAGCGATTGTCGGAAGAAAGAATACATATATTTGGATTGTTTGGAGTAGCACCGACCGAGGAACTAATTGTCTACTTTTGGATAACAACCCGAGGAGTTTTCGCCTCTTTCTGTTAACATGGAATCGGAAGATTTCTTTCTCTGGATTAACCACTCCTTTTTGCCCATTTCTTTTTAGCATTTGATTCTCTATTTTTCTTTCTTTATATATATATATATATATATATATATATATATATATATATAAAATTAACGTAACAACTCCTGTTGCTGGCAGTAATATTAAAGTTGGAAAATGACTCAACATTTTGAAAGCCGCATTGTTTCATGCGGGGGCCTTAACCACTCGCGCTGGCAACTGGCTGCGGACCATAACGAGTGACAAAACCGTACAACAATTCGTCGCTTTCTTTTTGAACTCGTTGGTATATTGCTGGATAGAAATTGTTGAGAGGTAATAAATTTGTTATTTCTTTCGCCTGGGTTATACTCAAATATACTTAGAACCGAGAAAACGTTGCAATTTCGGGGCAAACAATTCTCGACGTGCGTGGCACAAGAGGTTAACAGGCCCTCCGCAGCGTTGCGACGGAATTTTCTACCAATTAGACTTCCATTTTTATTAAACGTCAGAAATACTGGGAATCTCGCGACTAAAAGTTACGAGACAGTCGCGGCTCGGTCTTGCGCACGACGGATTCTTCGAAGATGGTTGTGATACGTCGTTCTACGTACTTTGGCGCGCGTAAAGAGAAAAGGTATTCCGTTCGAGGTTGGGAGAAACGGGCTGGAAAATGTCTGGCGACGCGGCGTCGAGAATAGAAAGAGGCGCGTCGTCGTCGTCGTCGTCGTCGCGTAAATCCGTATGTGGCGCGATACGGGGGCCAAGTTTGCGGCGCAACGAAATCCAGGTGTTTTAAAGCGGGTGTTTTAAAACCCCACGGCGAACCGCGAGTTTGCATTTTAAACGAACGAACGACCGGCCGGTCGGCGAGGCTGGGGGATCGTAGAGGCGGAGGACAGAGGTGGGGCCACGGGGGCGGAAAACAACGCGCGGCCGCCACGCAAACGCCCCGGCGACGAGAATCGGATTAAAAAAATTCACGGGGGAACTGGCGGGCGTCGAGACGCGCGCGTGAAACGTTGCGTGGGTGGGCGGCGGCCGAGGAATCGGCTAACGGGTGGCCTGTTTCGAACGAGCCTCGAATTCAGAGCGAAATCGAGTTACCTGCCGCCAGGTGTGTGTGTGTGTGTGTCCCCTTCGGAATAATACGATGTGCTTGAATCGTGTCGAACTTTGAACGAGTCGTGCGCGCTCCGCGTTGGGGCAGGGGAACAGAAAAAAAGCAAAAAAAAAAAAAAAGAAAAAAAAATCGAGACAATCGGTGAATAAAGCACGGGCTCTATCGGATTGCGCGGGCCGATCGAATGAACAGGATATTCGTTTTATCGTCTTTTGACTGTGCAGCATTTAGGGACCAGGTATCCCATGCGATGTCGTTTTAGGGTAATTGTTTGGAGGAATTATCTAGTAGAGAGAGAGAGAGAGAGAGAGAGAGAGGGAGAGAGAAGGAGATTTTTGAATAAAAATGAAGGTTGTATTTTCGATGTACGTCTTAGCTTTTGGGGAAATTGGGAAACCGCGCGTTCAAAGGATAATACACTCGATGCATTTATTCTTTGGTATTGTTGTAAAACTGTCAAATCGTTAGTTCCGATCGTGGCACGCTCTCCGCAGAACGAACGTGTTAAAATCCATCACTTAACCGTGAAACGACGCGAACAACCAACAAACGCGTCACCATAAATCCAGATTTAACACTTTCGCCGGTGCTAATGCACGCGCTGCGTTCTGTCGATTGTTTCAATCATGCTACTGACGACAACTGTTGCGTTTTTGTTTCTCGCCAGATATTCGTCGCCGTCGCGTACACTTAAAAATTATTAAAGGGGTAGCTGCACGGTGTAACAGGTGATTTTGGACGATCGTTTCCGACTGGTACCAAAGTAATCGATTACATCGTGGAGATTACTAACTGAGATTGACGATATCACCGTTAAATTAACAATATAACTTTTAATTGTTTGATCGAATACAAAAATAATACCATGTTTCTCTGATCACTATCCAAAATTGAAATATCGAATTAAGAAAATATTGATCGCAAAAGATATAGGAAACTTTGTCGTCTTATCTGATGAGTGGACAAGCATTTACAAATCAAGAAAAGTGTTGCAGAGGAATATTTGCGACACTGAAATTTAAAATGTCACGTGACACCAGATAACGTCAAACAGTATGACGACCTCACATTTTGACAATAATCCGAGCTGCGCCTCTTCGACAACTTACTTTGCTACAAAACACGCGTTATACACGGCACGATGCAACGTTACACGACTGTCAACCGTCGAATCAAACGTGCTAAAAAATTCAGAGCCCCGCTCTGACACAACACCCTATCCGTATCAACGAGCGAGCGGAATAGCATCGATTCGCCAGATTTCTCCAGATATCCAGATTTGCCGTTACGCCACTCACCTCGGCGCCCTCGGCCGAGTTCGATCCGAACTATTATCAATTTATCCCGGCCCGAAACTTCTCTCCGTTCGATCAGAATTCTCGGCCAACCTAGAAACCAGACGAGCGCCAAGACGGCTCGCTCGCTCGCTCGCACCAAGGTTCAACCCGTCGCTCGAACGGAAAACAAAGCACGAGCGGCGTTCGCTTTGTATTAAACATTAAAACGAGCTCTTAGAACGACCGAGCTCAAAGTGGCATACATATTCAACGTCGACACGTTTCCAGACACATCGTCGCAGCGCGCGGCTGCGACGATGTTACGGCGGAGGCCAGACCGTGGACTCTCGTTATATGCCAATACGCACTGCGTGACACAGCCATCCACAGGCGACAGAATGCCCGAGCACTCTCCCCCTTTGTCGCCCTTCCATCTCCTCTCTCTTTCTCTTTCTGTCTCTCTCGTTATCTGCCACTCTCTTCGTTCGTTGCCTAACCGTATTCAGTCATGAAACTCACCCCCGTGCACGTTTACATAAGCGGACGGCAAGACACATACACCCCTCTCAAGTAGGTTAATCTCCGCCCGTTTCGATCGAACCCAGGCTATCCCGACCGAGGGGTGGGAAAGGTGGACGATGTCTGACCCCGCTGCTCTGCTGGATCATCGACAATTATCGAGAGGGGAGGGAAGGGGGGGTTCCACGGGATCGGGATCTCGCGGTCTCTACTGCGTCACGAAATTTCTCACTCGCAAACAAATTAAGACTTGGTTGGTTTTTCGCTTGGTTTTTGGAAGGATGTGCTCATAGAAGCTCTCAACTTTTAAAGGTTTGTTTACTGTGGACGTTTAAAGCTAAAATTTAAAGTCGAAGAAATATCTAAAACAAAGGGGCTACTCAGCATTTTTAAGAGATGGAAGTAATATTTAAAACAGAGTAGCTACCCAGCATTTTTGAGAAATTGAAGAAATATCTAAAACAAAGTGGCTACTCAGCATTCTTGAGAGATCGAAGAAATATCTAAAACAGAGTAGCCACCCAGCATTTTTGAGAGATCGAAGTAATGTCTAAAACAAAGTGGCTACCCAGAATTTTTGAGAAATTGAAGAAATATCTAAAACAAAGTGGCTACTCAGCATTCTTGAGAGATCGAAGAAATATCTAAAACAGAGTAGCCACCCAGCATTTTTGAGAGATCGAAGTAATGTCTAAAACAGAGTGGCTACCCAGAATTTTTGAGAAATCGAAGAAATATCTAAAACAAAGTGGCTACTCAGCATTCTTGAGAGATCGAAGAAATATCTAAAACAGAGTAGCCACCCAGCATTTTTGAGAAATGGAAGAAATATCTAAAACAGAGTAGCCACCCAGCATTTTTGAGAAACCGAAGATTGCACAAATTTGTAGATTATCTGCGACACGCATAAATACGTAAATGTACCCGAAGTAGATAAAAATTGGACAAACATCCGCAGTCGAATGATTAGGGTAGCAAGAAGCGCGGAGAAAACGAGCTACTTGGATTATCGTTGTAGAACGATATACTCGACATCTTATCCCACTTAACCCTTGCGCATCGGATGGACGAAATATCTCGTCACGTGATATGCACGATACGCTTTGAACGAGATATCATGCAACGCAATATTGTTCGTGTGACGCTTTGGACGAGATATCTCGCGTGTCTTTTCATTAGAACTCGCGACATCTTGCTGAATAATTCGGGGAGAAGCGAATTCACAAGATACCGACTGGTATTCGATATTAAGTATAACATCTCGTCCAGATCCTGTCACGAGTGACGTTGCACGACCAATTACTCACGAATTATACACCGAAACGCCGAAAATTTGCTTCTTCCAAATTTATTCCTGTATTCCTTGTTTGCCTCGATCTCCAATCTTCCAACGGCGAACAATTAGAGAAACACCTCGTTCAATTATTCATTTATGTCCCGCGTTCAAGATTCAACAGCTCCCCTCTCCCTCCCTATCGCTCGAATCCCGATCGATTCGTCCAAAAATATTTTTCCGCGACTTTATATCAGACGCGGTCGCGTCTGCCCACCGGAGACGTGTTTATTTTCAGAGCCAAAGCCGCCTGGCAGCGCGAAATACTTCGGGCAGCATAATATCCGTATAAAATCGGTCGTCGGAATCGAACCGGAGTCTGCCGCTGCCGCTGCTCCATTTTAATCCGGCTCGGGTTCGGCGTTGCCCTCTGAAAATTGAATGATCACGCCGCCCTGATATTTGCGAAAGCATCGATTTCCGTTGGTAGACCCGACCCGAGCAGGAGAGGCGCGCGGCATCGTCGCCGCGATTACGTCCAATTACGGCGGTCGAAGGCGGAGGAAAACGGACGGAGAGGAACGAGGGATGGGAGAGGGAGGAACGGTGGTCGTTCGATCGGGCGCACCGCGTGTTATCTTAAGGCGGCGGCGGTGGCGGTCACCTAGATATCGGCATTGTTATCCCGCCTGACCGCAGCCACTTAACCGAGTCGTAAACCCCCCGCCCCCTTCCCTCCTCTCCCTCTGCCACCCACCCACCCTCTATCCCGACCGCTCTCCACGAGTTCAACTTTATCCTTCAACAGGTGTTTAGGGAAATACAATAATGTCGCGCATGCGCTCGTAACTTCTTAAGGTCGGAAAGTTCGTCCGAACAATCTGACCACGGCCATGCCCGCGGACCGTCACGCCATCCGCGTACCGCAGTTAATCGAGTTTCTCGGCTACTTGGGATTTTTCCTCCTCCACCCCCCCTTCCCCTGTATGGCCCCTTCGGTCTCGCGGTTTTCCACGATGCGGGAAACGGAGAAAATATTCGTGTAACGGTCTCTCGCTGGCGTTCCTTTTCGTAGGCCAAGTTGAGAGATGTTTGAATTTTTGAATTTAGGTAAAAATTAAGTAGTTGCTATTTGTTATTTCTCCTTCCTTTCGAGAACATTTTTGTTACTTGATGTTGGATGAAGTGGAACGTTTGCTGAAGGAGAATGTTTGTCTGATTGTTTGTTAGAATTACTCTGTACTTTTCTAATGTTCCTAGATGTTTAAAAAGAAAAAGATGCGGGAATTTAAATTCGAAAGATTGGATTCTGTAGAAATCTGCATTATCGACAACGGATAGAGCGGCAGGACAGGTAATTTAATTTATCGACGATGGTGGAACATGAACATCCGTCGGTACAGGAATTACAGGGATCTACTCGGTATCTGACGCAAAGGTAGAGACCTTCTTGCGTGCTGCGGTAGTTGCATCTGTCTACTTAGATGGCATTCGAACGTGCAAACGTAGATGATCCACTTCCGAATTTGATACAAAAATAGAAAAAAAAATAGGAAATGAGACATAGTCGACAAAATTGTTTCACTTTAAACAAATATGCGCTCGTCGTATTTGTTCAACTTTATTATATAGAAATTAACCGATCGAAACTGAACACGTAATTCTGCCTTAATTTTCCAACTAAACAAAGTTTCACGTAACAGCAACTGGATACATTAACGTGATGCATTCTAATAAATCCCCCGGAATCGATCGCTCTTCCCCCCCCCCCTCACCAGCTTAACTATTTAAAAGTTAGATTGAATTTTTAACTATGTCGCACGTTGGTTTCAGACATTAAACGGCGCCGAGGGTACCGTTCCACCCGGAAGAGTGTACAAGAAAGTCGCCATCGTGGAGAACTTCTTCGACATTATTCATGCTGTACATGTTGACCTTGAGGGTCGTCCAGGGAAGCATGCCGGTCAAAAGAGAACGTACAGGACGGTGAGTTTCATACAGAAATGTCCACTTGGCACGTTACTTTCTCGTGGAGTTGACGCGCTTAGAAATTACCGACAAAACTTTTCCAACTTTGCGCGCGATATTCCAGAAAAATTTTCATTCAAACTAAAAAGTCAACGCAGTCGAAAATATTTTTACGATGCTTACGAAATAGATTGACAGTTTGTTTAAAGATTACGCGGACAATACAAAACTTGAAGAATAGAAAATTTGTTGCGTGTTATTAATTTACTCTGCGTGCACTTTCTACTCTGCTACTATTGCGCTTCTGATAATTCTAGCGAATACTTGAAAGGTTAATCGAGTTCAAAGTTACTCGAATAAAATCCTACGATCTTCGTAGCATGGAAGCCGCTACCCCCCAAAATAAAAAAAAAAACAAATATTCTCGAAATCAATCTCAGGCGAGTCGAAACAATTTTTCTATTCACTATACCGAGCGCGATTTGAATTCAATCGAAGACCTCCCCAGAGGAGAGAGAGAAGGATATATATATATATATACACACACACACACACACATATGCGTGGGCGACGATGACCCCAAATCCGTTCGGGATGGTGCGAGCCGAATTCTTGCATGGCCGACCGCGACACGCGATATTTACCGTTCCCGAGGGAGAAGGCATCGAGGCATTCAAGCGTCGAACACTCGATACCACACGTCATCTCACGTGTTCCGGCACGCGTTTGCGTAAACCTCTCTCTCTTTCTTTCTCTTTCTCTCTGGGGTATCATATCTGTTCCGTGACAACCGTCCTCCGCGCCGCGACCCGCGATCGCCGGGTTCACCCTCTTTCTCCGCTTGTCCATTCCTCTTTCTCCCTGGTTCGCAACCCCTCCGACCTTCCCGGTCTCCCGCCGCCCCTCACCCCCCTCCCCCCTCCCCGCCCCACCCACCCACCCACCCTCTATCCCATTCGAGTCGCGTTGCCGTCCTCTTTCTCTCTCTCGGCCGCCGCGCGATCTGCTTGTGATTCAAAACCTCAGGACACTTGTTGCATTGCCTGCTGCTTACTGGTGCACCCACACGCGGCCGCGCGCGCACACGCACGCACGCGTGCACAGCGCCGGCCACTAGCCTAGCGCCCGCGACCCTGCAACCGTTTTAACCGTTTAAGTCGCTGTTACAACAAGGCGCGATTCATCGGCTCGCGGCGACTCCACCCTCCGCGCGCCCCGCCAAACCCTTCCTCGCGTTTCCACCCCCCGTTTCGTCTCGCCACTCACCGTTTCCGGACGGATGATGCCTTAACGCTGAAATATACTCGGTACGGTGCCTCGTTTGCGAAAACTTGGCAGGTGCAGGGCTTGCTTCCGGCACACGCTGCGAGATCCCCCCACTCTATCTCGTTTGTTCTCTCGTTTCAGTGTTCGAAGGAAAAGTATTGGAAAATGTTGTTCCGCAAAGTGAGAGAATTCCGGATGTGAACTAGCGAAATTTTTTGAACAGTTGAAACGACTAATTTCTAACTTTTTCACGGAAAAAGCTTGCAAGTTGGCAACCGTGCGTCTTAGAAATATATATATATATTTCGTTGTTCTTTATCGCAGCGTTGTTTTTTGTAATTTTTCTTCGTCGCTATTTGTCGTTGATCGATGTCAACGACACAGTTTGGAATATCTGATTTGATCTTTCACTCGACATTTCGCAGAATCAAAATTCTCCGTTGTCTTTTATCTTTATTGAACTATGTGTATCAAATGTTACGGGAGCCTTTCCCTCGCGTCTAAGATACCTACACGTGGGTTAATGAGTAATAAAAATCGCATCACACGAGCCGCAGTTTATTAATCGCCCTTCATTTCCTCTGCTTCGTAAAAGATATAATCGACTCACGCAAAAGTTGTTGCATGCTATCGAAGTTTAAAATTTACAACCTAACGTGTAATTTTCAATTAACTGTAACGATATCATTCGACGTGAGAGGGTACGTAATCTGAAACACTGTTTCTCAAAGGATAATTTCAAACTGTACCTCCAAGCTGGCCAAAAATTGTCGACGTCCTTTTACAATCATTGTGGCAGCGTTCCACGAGTTTAAAGATATACTGGTGAAATTATGCTTACAGCTTGGCCAAGATTAACCAAGTGTAACTTTCTCTTCAAATCTGTCAGAAGAATTGTTCACCGCGTTCCTTCCGCTGTTTAAAATTCCCACCGCGTGAAAATCAATTCTCCGATGTCACCGTGTAATTCCGCCGATACTCCCGGTAAACGATTAACATTTGACCTCGAAGAGATCGAATTGGAACTGTCGCGCACGTTGGCCTGAGAATGTTCGTCAGCACGTCACGTAGCATCTGAAAGCCATTATCCGTGTTTCTCAGTCGCCGCTCTCTTTTCTTCGGACGAGACTCGAGGTAAATCTTATTGAATTACTTCAGCGTGCCGGCGGTGTACGCCTTCATCCACCCGCGCGCGCACACGTGTAGTAGGCGCGCACTCATACACGCCTGGTTTGCGAACGTGTACACGCGGGGTCGACCATTGCCTTTCTCGGCTCGCAGCCACCCATTCTTGATTAAGTTATGCCGCTCCTCCACCTCCTTAGAGAGAAACGTTTCCTATTAAGAGGCAGAGAACATCCCTCCGGCTAAATACCCTCTCGCAAAGACATCAAAGTTCCGTTACTGCTCATGAATTTTCCTTGGTGGGCGTTCCGCGTGACGCCGCTGACGTTTGACGAAGCGGAACGAAAGGGGTCACTCACGCTGTTCACACGAGTGCGCTTTCAAATCTCGCCTAGGTGAAACGTCTAGGTTGCGTCGTCGTCGGTTTGGAATCCACCAGAGTTCCAAGATTGGAACGCCAAAAGATTTCGGGACGGCGAATATACACGATTCTCAACTGTCTGGTCGAAGATCTCCGATACAAGAAAACCCTGAATTGGGCTATTAGTGAAATAGATGTATATTCAAACAATTTTAACACACACGTGAATGTACGTAGGTTAAAAAATTACACAGATCCAGGTCTGGATTCGTTTATCTCGTACGAAATAGAAACATCAAGCCAAAAAACAGCATCATGCCTCGCCACGATGATTCTCCTTTCCTTTATTCCACCGAATCTCCTCTCTGACGCGTAGACCTTTTCTTTCTGTTTCAGATCACGGAAACGTACGCGTTCCTACCTCGGGAGGCGGTAACGCGATTTCTTTTGGGCTGCACGGAATGCCAACGACGGCCGCGCACCCCGAGCCCCACGAATCTATCCAATCAACCGCAGCCGACATCGGCGACACCGTTGACGACGAGCACGCTAACGTCGACGGCGACGCCATTAAGCCCCAACACTCTCACCACCGCGTCGACGACGTCGGTGCAAAGTAGCCCTAAGCTGCGCGAGGGGAATCACAACGGCGAGGGCAAGCCTCTGTACAGTTACAGACACCAAAGGCATCAAAAGGGGAGCAGCGGCAACAACGCTGTTTCGACGTCGTCGACGACGACGACGACGACGACAACGACGTCGTCGTCATCGACAACGACCACCACGTCGACGCCGGAGAAAGCCGATAAGGAGAAGGAGGAGAAGTACAATCCCTTGAGTATCACGAATTTGCTGAAGAAGGAGCCGGTAGCCGGCAGCTTTTTGCCAAGCGCGGACTCGCTGCCCGACTCGAGGAGGACCCCGGAGTCGGACCGGGCGAGCTCGAGAAGTTCAGCCTCGTCCAAGAGGAAAAGGATGCTGCCAGAGGGTCGAACGCCGTCACCTCAGCCCAGCCAACCGTTGCCAAGGCCGTGGAGCCCTGGACTCGATCCCAAGAACACGCCCATCGACTACAGTCTTCCCATCACTACCTCGTACCTGAAACATCAGCAGAGGCTGCTGCAGCAGCAGGCGGAGAAGAACAAGGCGGCCGCTATCAAGGAGACGGAGCTCGAGCAGAAAGTGGCGGCCGCGATTCTGCCGCCTGACGAGATCGTCGACACCGCCGAGAGGGACAGATACTCACCGGCCACCGGCCTGATCGACACGAATCTCAATCTATTGGCCACCATTCAACACCTTCACTGCCAAGTGATGCTGGCCCTGACAGAGAGGCTCAGACCGTCGATAACCATGCCAAACCCCCTGGTCTTGCCCACGGCGGCCAACGTGCTGACCAACGGGATGATGATCGGTTCCGAGGTGTCGGTGCAGACCGGCGAGAATCGCACGTGAGAGAAGGAAGACCAGTCGCGAAAGATATGGAAGAATCCTGGACTCTTCTATTGATTCTTCCCCTCTACTACCGCTGAACGCGTGCGTTTTTGTTACACGAGGCCGACGGGATGATACGATGATGGACACGTATCCGTTCCCGATCGGATGTGTTGAGTATGAGAAATATAGTTTTCTATAGTATGATATTATATGTGTGGATGGAGGGACAAGTTCAAGTGGAGCTTGATCGACACCTAATCTCCATCTTGTCGCTATCGTACGCCGGACTGGATTACCGAAATACACGGCTCGGAAATCGGAAGAAACTTTCCCACCGTTTCACCTTTGTAAATCTGGTTAAGAAGAACAGTAAGTCAGCAGACTTAATTTTTGTTCGTTTATTATGTCGCAAGCATCGGTCCTGTGTGTTACGATATTGATAAAAAGGAACTGGATCCAATTGTAACGGACGACACTAGGAAAGAACTCAACTAGTTGCATATTGATAAATTTCAGATGAACCGATGAAAAAATTGCGCGAGAATGTTCGAAGGAACAGAGGAATTGTTAGAGACTGTCGACGATTCTCCTTTACTTTCAACTGATCGAGAGATTAAGGATTCTTTTTCAAGATTTCTGTAAAAATTTCGAACGTATTCGGTAGTACACGATCGGTAGATATTGGACCCATCCAGCATGCACACCGATCCGACTCGTGTTCTTCCACGAGAAAGAGAGAGAGAGAGAGAGAGATGGAGTGAGAGAGAACGGTTAACGCGGCCAATATCCGATCCTAGCTGCCATTCAAACTATCGGCTAACGCGATCATCTATTAAACCGGATAAGATCAATTACTTGGTCGGCGTCGTGGCGTCAACGTCAGTTAAAGTCGGGATCGGAGGAGTGGTGGAGGAAGCGCTGGGATCGGATCTCGTTTCGCGCGCGCTCGATATAGACGGTGAAACGAGACGAATTATTCGTGAGTCTGTCAAAATATGGGTCGGCTCTGTCGCGCGTTGTCGATTTATAGAGGAAACGACCGCAACCTGAACAGCAGCACCGCGGGGTCCTTCTACCGTGGAATTGTGTTCGATATTTTGAGAACTGGCTCTCGAACGCGATTCGCTCGTTAGGAACACACATGTATACAATATATATATACGTGTGTGTGTGTATATATATATATCTATAGAAAGAGAGAAAGATCCACCAGAAAATGGACGGCGGTTTCGACAGCAGCCAGAAGGACAGCTCCTGAATATTTAACCGTCCGACAAGATCGATGACGGCCTCTGACTCGTTGACCCGCGCGCCGCAACGCTCTCCGAACTCGCATTTCGTTTCATCGTCGACAAACTCGGACGGACACGCGATAATTTGGCCACTGAGGACAAAAATGATCTCGCCTGGCTCTCCGAGTTTGGATGTTTGATCGAGAAAAAGGAAGAAGAAAAAAAAAACGAGAGAAAGGAGGCTAATTGGCGATGGTAGATTGGACGCAACTCATTCATTCACCATCACCGCGTTTACACCACGTACCGCGTATATACACGTTTCTTTCGACTCGGCGTTGATTTTTAAATCGTTCATTGGCATACATTTTCAATTTTTCGAACTGGCGAGACTCGAGACGCACAATTACGCTTAATTTCGACGACGCGACGAAAATCGCCATTATATCGAGGACGTATAGATTAATGTTTAACGAGGAACAAATGTAATCATCATGTAATCGGGACCTCGCTTAGCGCGAACGAATACTAATATACCAAAGGCGTTGCCGAAGGCCACGCAACCGGGGGAAAAAAATCGCTCCTTTCGTTTAGGGGACAGTCGTTTTGTTGCCGAATTTGTTGATCGATGTTTGAGAGCGATTTCACGTCGGGAACGAGGGCGACTTTTCACGGTGCGTGCGCGCGAGACTCGTTCGACGCTAAACATTTTCGTAATTTGACCGTTGTAGACTAGCCTTGTGTATGATGTTAATAACGAAAGAAAACAGAAAAACCGAAAAAAAGAATAGAGAGTAGTTTTTTCGTGTATTATACTAGCTTGTCGTTGAGGACGCCGCGCAAACGCGTCTGACGTGTGTGGACTACACGCGAACGTATATTTGTACTCTAGGGGTTTGATAATTGTTGTGAAAGTAGAGACACAGACGATTCCGATGTGAATCAAGTAAACGTAAGACGAGAAACAAGTGGAAAGTGTTGGATAGCACATGAATCTATTATTTTGTATATAATCGTTGTAACATAGCGCAGTTAGTCGTTAAGGATAATAAAAAAAAAAAAAAAAAAGAAAAAAAAAGAAAAAAAAAGAAAAAAGGAAAGAAAGAAAAAGAAAAAAAAGCGTGCGGCTGTATTATTATGAATAATATTGCTATTATTATTATTATTAATATTATTATTATTATTATTATTATTATCATCATCATCATTGTCATTACTACTACTACTACTATTATTATTATTATTATTATTACCGTGACAGTTATCATCATTACAATTAATTATTAATTATTATTATTTTATTATATTTAAATTGCACACGAACAAGATGAGAAAATATATGAAATCACAAAATCTGAACGAACAGTTTTTTCATTCCTACCAACCCCTCTCCCCCATTTAGATGTATCTAATTAATTTTACGAAATCGTGTCTCGTTTAGAATTTTCCAAAAGTAATATAAAATTTTATATTCACTTCTCTTTCTTGGACCAGTTTTACGAGGAATTTAAAAGTGCTAAGATTCACATAATGCAACATGTTATATAAAATATCCAAAGTACATTTGCCTTCAACAATATTACATACGTGAAATATTGGAGAGGTTCGGCGCTACGATATTAAAGTCTTTTACATTAGAACTTTTGTAATCAAAGTTGTTGTCTCTTTTCCTTATTTTGTCATGTACATGTAAATTAAAAGAGAGTAATTAAACAAAAGAGATCCTTCGAATCAATAAAAAATCTTATTTTTTCAACAGATTGTGGCTCAGTTTCCTCCTCGACTTTCTATCGAGATTTTATTTTTTTCAATTGTATCCTTTAATTCGAAGTCTGGCGATCGAGCGAAACGCGCAAATTTCCTACGTCTCGTGTACAAGTCCGTGATCCAGAATTAAAAGATCTTTCGCAGCTCGGATATGCGTGCCGTGATCCGCGCGAAGATACGCATCCATTCCTTTCATCCGTCAATGCAATCTTTTCCGAGAGAGAGACTGGGAAAGCCCGTGGAAAGATCCGTCGATCCTACGCTCTATGAACGAACAATGAACGCAATTGACACTTCTGGCCATGGAACGAGAAACGTGGGCGTGAGGAGGTGGTCGCGAATCGGCGGCGCCTTGACGTACTTTAATATCACGAACAAAGAGGATAGAATGATCGAGTCCCCTTTAACAAAGGAGGAAAGGGCAGAGAGGCAAGTTATCTGCCCCTCCTCCTCACCCTACCTCTATCTCTCCCTTTTCCTTCCTCTATCCCTCTAGGTAAGGATCGTTTCTTGGAGGCACCATAGGTAATGCAGCCTTTTCCCATCTGGCTGTTGCCAACGTTGTAGCGGCCTCGTTCCATCAACCTGTCTCTGTCTCTGTCTCTCTCTCTCTCTCTCTCTAAGTCCCCCTATTCTCTCTGTTCCAGCTACCTACCACGGCTCCTCGCCACCTGTCTCCTCCTTTCCTCTCCCTCTGCCCTTAGGAAAACTCGCCTCCCTCTCCACGATTCCAATAAGGCTGCCGCCTCGCACCACGCTTTCCACCCTCTCTCTTTCCACCCTGTTACCGCTCTTCTGGCTTCCCTCTTCCTCTTTCCCTTTTTGTCCTCTCTCAGTCTCTCTCTCTCTCCCTGTTCGTTGGCTCCCTCTACCTACCCTCTAGCACACGGCTCAAAGAGATCCCCTTTCCTCGGTGCTCCCTTCGTCCTCTCTCACGAGCCGAGGCCTCGTGCTTTTGCCACGGCATTGTTGCTATCGATTCGGTTCTGGAAACGTGTTTTTCTTCGGATATTTCGTGGCTTTCCCCGGCCACGGTCGGCTCTCTGCTCGTCTGGAATAACGAGGATTCTAAGAAACCCCCCGGAGTGTCCCCCTCCCCTCCCACCCTCACCCCCGATCCGTTTTCACCCATGTTACTCTCTCTTTCTCTTATCATCGCGCCAAGTCTTATCCGCTGCCTGAAGGCAACGGCCGATCCCGTTTGTCGCGATCCTCTCTTCCGAATGTTGACGCCTGCTCGACTTGTTACGTAGGTGAACTTCCTCGAGGTTCGAGACGCACCGGTCTTTCTGTTTCAATTCCCATTTTCTATTTTCGGAGTCGTCCCGTTTGTACAAGGTTCGATTTATTCAGACACGCAGTCGGAGGATTTACAGAATTTTCCAACAATAGTTGGAAAATTATGATCGCGTTGAAAATTGCAAATGGTTTCGTTATTGTGTTAGAAAAGTGCGAGACTACCCTTAAGTTGCCTGTCTCTGCATTTTTGATAACCAGTGATGAAACTAATATCTAAATTCTTAATATACTAAGAAACTAATAATATAACGATTAGGAAGCTAATATAATAATAAAGCGTTAACAATTTTGTGCGTGCGATTCCTTCTTTTTCCCCTCGATTCGCATTCATTTGTGTTATCATAAGAGTATCGTTAAATTATTGCGTTTGAAATGACCAAATTCCTCTAGAATGAAAATAATATTCAAGGCAACCTGTATCAGTGTCTCACGAGCAACTTTTTACTTCGTCGGATCGAAGTTCCAAGTTTTATAAAAACTTTATAATAAAACAATTAACGTAATATCAATCACGTTGAATTTGACCAAGTTCAAGCTTTAGATCGACATTTTCTATATCATCTCGCAATATTATTTATACAATTAGTTGTCAGATCGATCGAGATATTATAACCTTTGGTCATCTTTCATTTTGTTGATTTGTAACGACGTATGTTACAAACTTTTCTTTGCACTTCAATTTCTCCGATATAAGTTTTGTATTTTAATTACCGATGGTTCTACTACTAACTGAAGTGAAACACGTGCCATGGTCTAATACAACTGTGTCCTCTTCAATGGACTTTAGTAAACGACTTTCGAAGCTCTACGATTTTCGACGATTACGAGAAGAGTTCTTTGAAAAGCAGAATCATCGAGCTGTTTGTTCAAACAAGATCTCTGCTGATTCGTGTCCCATTATACCGTAAAACGCGGAAAGTTCTACTGGATGTAATGGTTCTACTTTCGCCGCTGGCGACGCGATCGATAGGGGATAAGTATCGAAATTCGAGGTGATTTCAACGAACGGACATCTCTTCGCCGTCTATTAAATGCTACTAAATCAATCACCATCGTCGATAACTGTGTCTACCTCGCGGACATCGGCTGAATTTTTCATTTAACGTATGATCGTTCAAGAATGCAAAAGTGAAGCGCCGGGAACCGAGGAAAGCGCAGTGGCAGTTTCATGAATAGATAACAGATCGAAATAAGATATTCAGTGGTAATGGTATTAGCAGCAAAAGTTAATTCTATGAATGTCTGAGATACTTGATCAACGCCACGCTAATAAATGACGATCTTCTCAAGATATTAAAGTAACTGGAATAATTAAAAAGTCGTTGTAGACGATTTTATACGAAACAACGAAGTTACAATAAAAAAAAAAAAGAAAAAAAAAAAAAATGATCTACTGACTCTGAGAAGAAATTCATACTTCTTACAACCTGTTCGTTAGAATCGTTATTTTCCTCATAAAAGGTAAATGAATAAAGCAAAACGAATCGTCCACAAATACTATTGGTAAAATTTCAAAAAGACTGGAGCATTTTACGCTCGGTTCGATTTTAAACAACTTGACGAGGTTGAACTCGAGGAGGGTGTCGCGGCTGAAATTAAGAAGCGCCGAAACTCGGCCGGAGATTTCAACGAACGGTAACACTTTCCTCGCGGGATGGCACGCGGTCGTCGTACGTCTCCCCGCGGCGTTGCGCGGAATCCGTCGCCAACTCGTGATAATCCAACTCTTATCAGCCATCGACTCTCACCAGTTTTGTTTCACACACCGTTTCTACACCGACCGCCTACGACTTTCGTTTTCAATGGCTCGGCAGCTGACCGATTAAGGCGTCTCTAACACAGTCACTATATTATCGAAGCTTAAGTGGCGTAACTCGATCGGTCAGCGATTTAACATTCTCCCCTGTCTCTCTCTCTCTCTCTCTCTCTCTCGTACACGAACATGCCACGACTCGTGCGTGACGTCCATTGTTCTTCGTCGAGCTCCTCGTGATCTCCGTGTCACCGGTTTCCTCCGACGGGGGGGAAAAATGTAAATTGCGCCATCGCTCGACAATGCCTGGCTCGATTCGTTCGTCACCGCGGATGTCCATTAGGCTTTAGGGGGGTATTAAATATCGATATCGACGGTGACGCCGGCGACGATCGATCGATGACAAATCGTAGGGTTTCAAGCCATTCTTCACCCACACCCCATTGTAGCTGGAGCCGGACAGTTTTGCTTCTTTCTTTTTAACTTCACCTTCGACGGGGCTTGATTAGCAGCGTGTGATATAATCTCGAGTGAATTTTGACGGGAGTTTTCTTTCTTCCTCTTCTTTTTTTTTTTTTTTCGTTTCGTGTTCTGTATCGTTTTGCGTCCGGAAGTTGTCGTTCGTGAATTTATGTTATAATGGAAATGTCTCTAATTAAAGATCTTTAATCTTAGAATGTTATGTGATAAATAGAAACTATGGATGAAAATTGAAATTATTACGAATGAAACCTAAACTCGTTTCGTTTTCTAAATATTACAACAGATGTTTCACTTTGGATATTTTATATATTTCTGTGCGTATGAAAATAAGTTTTATGTTGTTTGTTTATTTTCAGACATTTTTAAGAGATGTTAGGGACACGTTTTGAGAATCAAGTGATAAAAGTGTATGTCATTATTGGCCCATTAAGAACCAAGCAATAATTCATCGTAATATTATAAATATACATTTTAATTTTTTTAAATTTCATGAAATTAAAGTGAAAAATGTATTAAATGGATTTTTGGAACTTTGTTTCATAGTTTCAGTACTAGAAATTAACATTTACATAAACAATAAATTCATCGAAAAGAATGTAAATGAAATTGGTCCCTAATAAACTGAGCTCGAAATTAACATGCTTATATCGTGTCATTAATTACAACGATGTACGAATGTCGAACAAAATTATCACAAGTAGAGGTAAAAGTAAACGATTCTAATTAGAAGTTGATTACGACCCAAAGTTCGGTAAAGTCTTGTCAAACGTGAAAGAGCTTAATGGCGAGTTGTCGCCTACGACTCCGTAAATTTTTAAGGGTGCAAGTTCTTGACATCAACAATTACGAACGATTTCCAGAACCAAGCTACCAAAGAATGTATTAATCATTGACTGAAAGATTCAAACAAATAGAGTCCACAAGCGAACAAAAATCAGAGAAATACCCTCTCGACGCGGAGTCAAATTCACGAAAAGCGTTTCTCTTTACGACAAGTGAAACGCTCTCGTGTACGACAGTCACACGGCTCGTTTCGCCACAAAATAAACGGCACACCGTGTAGATCGGCAACAGCGAATTCAACGCGAGTTCCCTGGGCGCAAAACTTGGACGGCTCAAAGCCGACGAGGCGCTCTCGCTCCGACGTGCAGACCTAGTTATTAACAAATATACCCAGGCCAGGATGCATATCGCGCAACTCTATTACCGGTGATCGCGGCGAGCAACCACGTTGCCGATCACGATCTAGCTGCGGCTGCTGTTTTAAAATTCCGACTACCGGCGACGCGGCTCAAATTGTGTAAGAAACCAAGAGACCCGGTAGAGAATCGGAGAGACGCGGGAGAGACGGGGTGGGCGGAAGTGGGAGGATGAGGGTGAACGGTAGGTCGCCGCCACCCCCGCCGGCCATTGTAATTCGTATCGCGAGTCGTGCGGGAAGATCTCTTATTTTCCCGTAGTATCCAGTATACCCACCTATATCCCGGCTAGTGTCTACCCTCGTTTCAACCTTCCTCGTATCCCCTGCCCCTCGTCGCCCGCCCCACGGTTCCCTCCTCGTTCCCCTTTCAGCCTTCGTCGACGACGTCCGACTCCGAGCTTCGCTTCTATCCTCTATGGAGGATAGCGCGCCGAGCTCTAGAATGTAAGGGATGATTTTGGAGATAGCTCGAGGGTCGCTCGGTACGTAGGAGTTGTAGGTTGGTGGGTGGGTTGGTTGGTTGGTTGGACGGGCGCGGATGGTCGGGTCGAGACGAGTAGCGTAGCGAGAGAGTACCGGCTGTGGGGGTGAATGAGAGAGGCTGAGAGACAGAGATAGAGAGAGAGAGAGAGAGAGAGAGGGGGGGCACAAGGGACGGAAAGAGGGAGAGAGAGTGGAGCTAGATCAGAGAGACAGGCGCGAGCGAGAGAGAATAAATGGTAGAAGCGCTTGGGTGAAAGAGAGAGATGGCAGAGAGAGGAGGAGGAAGAGGAGGAGGTTGGAGGATGTGGAAGAGGGTGGTGTAGGTTTGTGAAACGGGGGCTGCCATTGGGATGCTTCGCCCGCGGGGTGGTTGAAAGGGTGCATGGAAGGGGGATGGAGGTGAGTCTGCAGAGTCTCAGGAGGGTGAGTTCGGCGCCGAGGTGTCGGCCTTTCTCCTCTGCCTCTCTATGTACGGCTACGTATGTACGCTATGTGCGCCTAGCTCCGCTGGTGACTGGCGTTGTTTAAATCTAAATAAATAATTTCGTCGGTTGGCACACGACGGTGACGTTGATCTCGCCGATCGGTGCGATGTTCCTCGGTTTAGGTAATGCCCGTCTTCATGCGCGTGACACCAGCAACGACCGGGAGGGGGGAGGAGGGGTCGACGCGCGTTTTCGCTTCAGAGGATGGCTCGCTGCGACTGCTGCTCGTGAAATTTTAATCACGCGTGATTTCGTCACGCGATCCAACACGCTCGCCACGTCGATCGTCTCCTTGTTTGACTCTCGCATCGATACGTGGAAATGCTGTATCCAACGCAAAATTGACTTCTCTCGATTAGGTTGACGTCGTATTCGTAGGAAATGAGAAGACGCGCGGATATTTAGTCGAATGAATATTTGAAGCGAGACACGAGGTGATCATTTACGAGAGGGTGAATTTGAGAAAACCGTTTCACACAATTTTCATTTGTAACTTGACGAAATGTTCGTGTTAACGCCAGAACTACCAAAGTGACCGAATCGACCGGTAGATTGTTTTTCACAAAAGTTAATACAAACGTTTTCTTATTTTCTGCCTTGACTTCCGTTTCGTTGGTAGTAGCTCTGATGTTAGACAAGACTTTAAGAAACTTCACTTTTCATTGCGTCTAAAAACTACTCTGAACCAATCTAAAAATACAACAAGCTAATCCAAAGATAAATTCCATTTAATCGAATCAATCCCGATATCTTGGCTACTAATAGTTAATCGATCCTCTGCACCAAATCCAGTTTCAAAATACCAACTTAGAATAGAAATCCACGGAAGTTCATCTTCTTTTTTTGGACACGATATCTCTGTAAAGAAAGAAGCCAGCGCCGCGGTACGACGTTTCAATTACAAACGATTTCCGGTTGTGAGTAAATTTCATCGGGTTTAAAAGTCGACTTAAAGTTCGGTCTGGCTGGTGGTTGGTCGGCGCGATGCAACGATAGAGAAGAGGCAGACGCGACCAGCGAGAGATAACAGGGTCAGGGAGTAGCGAAGACGAAAGGGGTGGAGACGAGGAAACGGAGAGGGGAAACGAAATGGGGTTACTAATTCCCGAATAATGAAGGGATGAATCGCTAACCCCTCTCCGGACGATAAAGGGGTCGGGCACTTGGGTGCATTGTTGGAGTTTTACCGTGTTTTTTCAACCACATGTCACGCATTAACCGAAACAATGTGGCTTAAATGAATGGTCCTTTGCTCTCCCACGGCTACGTTTTCCCCCGTTGTTAAAACGTCCCCGGTATTTGTCACGCATTTATTTCCCAAGGATCCTTGCTTTTCTTACTGCTCGCCACCCCTGCCGTTGCTCGCCACTTTAAATTCACGTGTTCGCGGAGGCAGGGAATTCTTGATGCAGCCGCGGATGAAAATTTGCGACGAGATTTCCAGTTTTTCTCGCGCGGAGTAACTAAGCCCCTATTTGCATCGTGCGCGTCGTGATTTTTTTCTTCTTTCCTCCCTTCTATTTTCTCCCTCTTTCTCCCTCTCTCTCTTCCACCTTTTTTTTTAATTAAGAAAAATTGCCGATAACGGAATCGTAAAAGTAAATTACATTTGCAACTGACAATGAGAATTGTAATTTGTTTCGTTAAGATCGGGGATCGTCGGACGAATCGTGTCAAATACCACACGAGCTTTAAATACTTGGTACTTTAAATAAAAAAAAAGATTCATTACTTTATGAATAAACGTTCCTGATTGTCTTTCTTAAAAGCAAGGAACGTTCTATGCTGAAGAATTTGTTAGGTAATCGGACGAATTCTTCGAAACGGTTGAGTAGCTACGTTTTCGGCTGTACATTCAAATTTCCTGTATCCTCGATGCATAACCGGAATACATAAACCTGCTTTATTATATTGACTGAATAACTGAAGAACGAATAAGGAAGTAATGAATTCCTGTCGATCTGCATACGTTGAAATATACAAAATACGGTATTCACGGAGTAAAAACGAAATTTCGTTGATACCTTCGAGGTTCTGGTTATTCATAAGAAAAGAAATATTCGTCGGGAAGAATCATCTGCCAATTTCTAACGTTCGGAGCAACGTAACGAGAAATATTCGTAAAGATTTTGATTGTTCATTCATGTCAAATTGAAAAGAAAAGAATCACACGATCATGTGCGTTGAAAATTTTACAAGAAAAATAGTAACTTGAAAAGTGTTTTTTCTTCAAGCGGTATAAGGGTTGAAATAAAATTGAAATTAACGCGATCTCATTCAGAGATAAAATAGAACAACTATGAGAAAAATAGAACCAGAAATAGAGCAGCTAGTTATACGAACGTGTGCGTTGAAAATTTCTAGCAAAAAATAATGGCTTGAAAAGTAGTTCTTTTAAACGTTAAGAGTCAAACAAATGCGACTTTTTCTTCAAACTAGAGTAAAACAACTATACGAAAAATAAAACGATCATACGATAATGTGCACGTAGAAAATTTCGAATGAAAATTAGTGACTTGAAAAACAGTTTCTTTTTTTTGAAGCGGTAAGAGTTAAAATATGTTTGAACAAACGCGACCTTTTTTCGAAGTAACTTTCGTCGGAGTGAGTGAATTCCGTGAGGACTGTTTGCATGGCTCTTTATTCTTCTTCCTCCGGGGGTTTTCACCCCTCCAGGCTCGTACTCTCAACGCCTACTTATATTGTTATGTAATTTATCTTGGCTACCCCTTGTGCGAAGGAATGCTCACCCTTGGACCGCGGCATTAGCGACACCAGAGGGTGTCTTTACTTTTCACTTTTGCTAATTTCACTTCGCTCACTGGCACGAGGGGGATTTTCATAGTCTATAGTCTGTATCATTGTACGTCTTGACAAGTGTGACGATTTATTCTAAACTTTCAAAAATATGCATTGCAACCTATCTAGGATATTCAGATCTGCCTGTTATTTTTAAAACCTGCTAACTCTGTAACTGAAATTAAAGAATGATGAGTCGAACATTAGTAGTTGGCTTACTGATATAATGTCAAATATTAAATTGATATTAATATTCTAATTAAAAAGAAACAAGAAGAATAAAATACATGAAAAAGAAATGACAAATTTAAAACTTAATTTACTTCTACTTTTGTTTTAATAACAACAAAATCGGCAGAAATATGCTGAAAAATCTATTTCAGAATAAACTTCGATAATTACAATCTTAAACTGAAATTAAATTACAGTCCTTCTTTCAAGTGAACTTTCTTTATTTAACATATTTGTTAAACACAGTCAACAGGTTATTCTAACATGCATTTAATGAATATTTATTGAATATTTACAAAGAAATCGAATTGCAATAATTTATAAACAGTAATAACAGATATTTTAGAATTATGATGAATTATTATATGCGTATCGTTGGCTGGTTATAGAAATTTTACTATTTCATTATTTTACTTTTATTTCTAGGATTTAATCGATCGTACGAAAACATTCTATTACGTAGCATGTTGTATGTATTGTATTTTTCGTGTTTCTCCATTCAGATGAAACTGTATTTATTCGTGCAAGATTTGTAAAAGGGAATTAAAATCATCGATGATATATAAGATACAGAAGGAAGCTACGCAAGACAAAATATGAAAAATAGTAAAAAGGACATTCGATTTCCTTCCTGACCTAAAATAATAATAAAATCTATATCTCGTTACGTCGTGCTAATTAAAATTTTCCGCTGTTGAATCGTTTAACAAGCACAAGGAAAGCTTTTCCAGGGTAGGTACTATAAGTACCGGTTACTCGTCACGTAAGTATCTTGAGATTCAAAATTCTACTTCAATTTTCTTGTTTGCCCTAACAGCCAAGAGAAGGCTGGCGTTCAGGCGCTCTTATTAATATTTACTAGACTTCCTGCTGCAACGCTACCCTAAAAAATATTCGCCCGACTTTTCCGTTGTAACAACGAAACGGATCGCGAATACCCGGTAAAAAGAAGTACAACCCAGGGAAACCCAATATTTTAGAGATTATATTACGATAACAAAAAAGTAATATTAAATTTCTTTTCTTATCATAACAAAGAAGATAACGCAGATATTGTATAAAGTAGGATCTCTAACCGAAAAAAATGTGTTACGGTTTTTTCTAGTTTCGAGCGTTATACTGACGGTGGTAGCACACCGAAGAGATTCTACTCGAAGAAAATGTATGTCAAAAATAGAAAATAAAACGTTGTCAAGCGAGATTTTGTTTCACGTATTTTCCATTATTTCAAACATTTATGGTCAATTTTTTCAAAAATTTCAATTTATATTCTCTTCCCTTCTTTATTATTTATACTGTGCTAAGTATTGAACTGAATTAAATTAGTTGTAAATGATCGTATTAAAAGTGATTTTAGAATATATGTGTATACAACGGGTAAATAAAAATTACACGCCTCCAATATTGAATAATTTAACTCAATTTCAATTTATAATTCACGCTAATATATCTAATGATCTACATAATCCAAGAATATCAACATGGTATCGATCCTCTACAACATCTCGTGTAACTTAAAAAGTTACATTATCTATATATACACATATTCAAAATAACTTATTTATTTATTTATTTTATTTTCCTCTAACGAAATTCTAGTTATAGTAGATTAAAAACTCTTCGAGTCTCATTATCAAAAATTCTTTTCTCCTTCAGCATTCACTAAGTGGCATCAAAAATTTTCTTTTTAAGTATACCACGTGTATACATCGGGGACGTTCTTGCGTCATTCAAGCAGTCATCAAAGAACCCGGGTTCCAACTTAACGTTACAGTTCACATGATAGCGGTGTAGGTGCGCGTAAGAAACGTGGCTTCGCTACGCAAACTTCTCTTCCTCGCATTTTTCTCGCCGCGGGCAGGGAAACCTATATCTACGCGTCATCCACTCTCAAGTTACCATCTCGACTTTCCACTACCTCAGCTGGTTCCTTCGCATTTTTCCCCTGGATTTTGCTTGCCATGGAATAACCCCGTCTTCAGTGATAATGCGTATGGGGATTCGAGCTGACGTGCAAACTACACCATTGCACAGGGGGGTTGCTAATATTTTTTAAGTTATTAGTTTCTTCTTTCTTTCCCCTTTCTCTTTTTTTAATTCTCCGTAAAAAGTCGAGACAGCAGCGTCTGCTACGATATTGCATTTAACGCGATCTCCAAAAGTTATTTTACGATATTAAATTTCGAAATTTTGTAGCATGTATATTTTGTGCAATATAATATCGCTAATGAGAGTGGGCCAAGTTACGGTGGGTTAAAAAAAAAAAAAAAAAATAGAAAAAAATTTGAAATAGTTGGTATGACACAACTTTGCCCCATTCATTCTTAATTAAAAGATAGCATCGGCAATTAGTGAGATCCTGCATTTTCATAAATCGATAAGTCATATAGGTAAATGTGAACAGATCTCGTTTGTCCATCAGGTAGTCCGACCACATAAATTTATAACAACGATAAGATTACGTTCAGTATCGTGTACAACATGTAAATAAAAAAAAATCAGTTCAACTTCCGTGTTGCATTTCGTTGGCGCTTAATGAATTAATGGAATATATTTAACGTATCATACTTTGCATATGCAGAATGTTACAGAATTGGAAATTTAATTCATCAATAAAATTATGCATTGCAAGAAACGTGAAAAATTGTATTTAATTTTAAAATATTTCATTAGTTTGTGTTTTACGCGAATAACGCGTATCGTTAAATATAGGGCGCAAATTTGCATACCTACTCCCGAGTATCGAATAGTCTAACTCAATTCATATTATACTAATGTAATCACCGGTGATCTAATAATATCAATATTATATCAAACTTTAGAGGAATGATATTTCCGCAGAAATCTCCAAATTTCTATGTATACGTAAATTTTTAGGAAAACAGAATCACTATTTAATGATTAAAGATCGAAAAGATTCAGAGCTTCCAAAAAAATTAAGGAAAAGAATTTATGGTCAAAAGTTGCATTAAAAAGAATCCGAAGGTTAAAACCACCTCAGTCTCATTACGAAAAGTTTGCCAAGAAAAAAGGAAAAAAACCTTTTCATGTTCTAATCTTGATTAGATCGCGTGTCTACGTACTTTTATTAAATTCTTTTCATAAGTTCTATCGGGACTACTACGTTCAACTCCTGAGCGTTTATTTCTAAATCACATCTCAGTTATGCAGATGTCTTTCACTCGCTTCCTCCCCGCTCGAAACTCGAAACTCGAAAAGAGAGGAAAAAGAAAGTCATCACTCGTTAGACGTCTTCATTTCCCTTTACGAGTGCTATTAAGCGCGCAAGTTTATCCCCCTCGTTGATACGCGCAACCGAAGTTTTGCCCTATTAGTAATTTTGAGACACCTCGCGATTCACGTTGCAACGGCATTGAGGAGAAGGAAGCTGGGCGGAAATGGAAGAACAGCGCGCGGAGACACGAAAGGATCGAAACAATTATCCCTGACAGTTTTTGCGCGGCGTGAGACGGGCAGGCTGAGGACAGGGGAGGCGGCGGGGAAGGCATCTTTCCGCGAGCACATGCCATCCGTGCGCAACATAATTCGCCAAAGTATCCGTTAATGAGCATCCAACGGTAATTCATTTCATATTTATTCTCGCGATGGCTGCTAGCCTTGTTCGTCAACGCAACAAAGCAGGCCCCCCTATCCAACGCAATGCATTCCCCTCGAGAATGCATCGCGTCGTGCACCTGTGCTGTTGCTGCTGTTGCTGCCGCTGCTGCTGAGACTGCGGCACCGTAAAGCGTGGAAACAGAGGACGCGAGAGAAAAGACGGTGGGCAAACGAATGGGGGAGAGAAAGAGCCGGAGGAGAGACGGTGCAACGGTAGCACCGGCTGGAGGAGCAGGAGGAAAAGGAGGAAGAGAACGGACGATCCCATGCGGAGTAGCACGGGAAAAGGGAAAAATAGAGGAAGAGCGAGAGAGATAGAGAGAAAGAAAAGAGACAGAATGAAAGAGGACGTGCGAAGGGTAGAGAGGATAGGAGGGCTTCACGTAGCACTTTTCCTTGTATTACTTAGCCCAGGATATAACCCACCGCGGCGTCGGTGGTGCCTATATCTCAGCCGAGGAAAACCACCCTCCGTGCGCGTATCTCTGCCCTCCCCCCTGCCTTCCCGCCCCATCCCACCTTCTCTCTACCACACTCTCTCTCCATCCACCTTCTGGCAGCCCGTTCTCCCTCTGAGCCGTACACCCCCCCCCTCTTGCTCCCCAGTCCAGCTATCCACCCTCCTAGTCCCCGACACACTCTATGTTCTCCTCTGTTCTCCCCCCGATTCCCACCCATCGACACCCACTACCATCCACCCGTTTTCCCTCCTCTCCTTCTCTACCTCTTCCTCCTCCGCCTCTTGCACTCTCTCTCTACCCACATTCACCCACCCACCCCTCCCCCTCACCGCTGCCTTCATCCGTCGTTCCAACTCACCCCAACACACCCCCTGCTGAAGGTGGGTGCGCCCTACTGGCGCCTGAATCATCCCGCCCGAGGCCACGACCAGGGCGAGCGGACTGCGGAGGACAAGGGGGAAGAGAACGTAAAAGAGAAGGAGAGAGAGACGGAGATAGAGTGTACCGGGGGGTGGCTGACTGAGCTAGGGTTTTGGCGGTAGAACGGTGGTGGTGGCGGTTGCTGCTGCCGTTGCTGCTACTGCTGCTGCTGCTCAGGAGGGTGGCTCAAGAGAGAAGGTGGTGTGGAGGAGTAGATGAAGGCCAGCGGGTGGAACAGGAGGAGGTAGAAAAGGAAGGTAGCCGGGAGTCCGTGGGAGGTGAGGAGGGTGATTCGTTGGTTGGTTGGGTTGGCAAGGGAAACGGGGGGAAAGGGAACGAGCCAAGAGAGAGAGAATTCGAGCGCAAGGTACGTACCCGTGGGGTTGAAAGGGGGCGTCGAGTCGTCGTCGTCGCCGTTGCTGCCGCCGCCGCCGTCGTCGTCGTCGTCGTCGTCGTCGTCGCCGTTGCCGTCGTCGTCGTCGTCGTCGTCGTCGTCGTCGTCGTCGTCGTCGTCGTCGACGTAACCGTAGGAGGGAGAATATAGTCGGTAGGTAAGGGGAGTGGGACACGGAGGTGGGGGTTAGAAGAGGCCGAGAGGGTGGCTCCAGCAGAGGGGTGTAAGGCTTCACTAATTATTTTTTGTCGGTCGCACGACAGGGGTGCGACTGCCAGCAATGACTGAAATTAAATGAATGAGCACCCGGCAGCGTTCCTCGGCTATACGAAGAAATGAGGCCGACGACGAGAGAGAGAGAGAGAGAGAGAGAGAGAGAGTGCAAAGAGAATTGAGGGAGGATGGAAGATCCGTAGATCGCTTTTGGCGGGTTTTCGATGGGAGGGCGGAATCCCGTCAAGGTAAAGGATTATGAATAGACTGTTCATTTTTCTCGAGTGTGAAATTATTAAAGATGGCGGTCCGCCGGTGAACAACTTCGATCTCCTTTTTACTGACTGACTCTGTGTGCGCTTTTGCAGGTACCGCGCCAACTTTCGTCCAGTTCTGAGCAAACGACCTCTTTGTTTGTCTACCCGTTTCTCGCTTCCCTTCCGATGCTCGTTTCGGTCTCTTCTTACGATCGAATGTCGAATGAACGAATTTCCGGACAGGCGGGCATCGCGTCCACTATTATCGATGCAAAAAACTCAGATCGCCTTAAAATGCGACAGGACAGTTGCATCGACATTGTTCAAAAATGGAGTTATCGATAAGATTAATCTGACGTTGTATTCTTCCATTTTTTTTGTTCTTAGGTCAGAATTGTTAAATTGGAATTTTATAATAATGTCTAAAATTGCATATATATTCACTTAAATTCAATATCTGTACCTCTTTGTACCAGAATGAAAACAAAAGCGAAAAATTCAACTTGTCAACTGTACTAAGGAATTTCCAAAAGAGAGTATTTTTACATTTGACGACGATCGTGTGTTCGATATTTCGTGGGAAAGATGAATATGTGAAGTGACTCGAGCGTAAGGAAAAGCTGAGTCAAAGACCAAAAATATATCGTATCGCCTACTCGGCGCTTGTCACGGATTCAGACTAACGAGAGTTTCGTGAAAGAAACTTCGTTTTCTTTTCCATAGAACAAGTGATCGCGATGCAAGTAAAGTCAGTAGTCCCGATTTGTGTTTCGACGAGCATTGCGATCAGAAGATGCATTCGAATTATCTTTCGTACCCTTGATATGATAAAATTTACTACCATTTCCACAATTAATAATTTCACCACTTCGATTAGAGGAAAAATTATTAAAGGTTATTAAAATGATATCAATATCAGATTAAATTGGATATTTTAAATAAAACTAAGTGTATATTTATCTATATTTTTATATTATTTTAGCAGCTTTTACTTTCCTACTGCAATAGTATATAGTAGAACTACTGTTTTAGCAGACTTTAATAAGAACGATTTTTAGAAAAAATGGACGTATTTTTTTATACGCATTTTTACTTTTATATATCACAAACTTTTAGACGTTTCGCTATTTTTGAGACCTATCAATCTATGTTTAGCTATAGCTCGAGAGCTGCCATTAATCATTGTTAAAATACTGTCTCTAGATATCGATAAATTTTTGTATTGACATTTTTATACCTATACTATCGATTATTTTTTATATATTTTTTAGCTACATTTATATTCTAAATGTAATGTGAAATAGACTTGACGCACAATGAATAAATGAAATCATTTGATTGTACACTTCATTATACATTACCAAAGCATAAAAACTATTTACCGAATTTGACACTGCGATTTTAAAAATTAATGACAGTCTCGCTATCTAATGAATGTTCTAATAATTACATAAAAACATAATCGCGAACGCAGCCAATCATATTATTCGCTATATAATCTATAATTGCATCACATAGTAATGCAATTAGTAATTGTATATCAAGTAATGTACGTGGGTTCCACCGCATAGAGTTTGCTGCGTGTGATCTCATTTTCATCCTCCTTTTACGTGTAAGAAATTACTCATTTAAAACATCAATTTATGAATAAATTTTACTTTGTGTGGGTTTGCAACATGTCCAATTACTTAATCATCATGTAAAATAAACAACAAAAGGAAAATATCAAAGAAAATCGATGTAAAAGATATCGATTTTATCGATCTCGAAGATAAAATTTAAGTGATATTAAAATTTAATTTATGAGATGTAAGTACTTGTGTCATTTATTACTTTTTTTTAATTATACACAAGATGCTGCTGATGTAAATACGACCATTTTTACGATGATAATTTTCAAAATCTTTTTAATTGCATGAAACGATACAAAAACCAGATTTACCAATATCAGTGGAAGAATTATGGGCATTTTATAATCGCAACATTACTTGAACAAACACGATCATTTATCCACGCAACGCTAATTGAAAAAATAATTTGAATAATTACGATGGAAAGATATCGCGATACTAATTTTTTAGATTAATTTGATAATTTGCAATACAATTCATAACGCTACAAATTAAATTACAACTTTACGTTTTTCTAATACAACTTGTCTAATTCAACAAAATAAAAGAAAACCAGATCAATATATTAACAGTTAAGAAATTTTCAATGAAAAAACAAACGCGATCATTACATTCTAATTCTAACTCAAACCGAAATATTTATTCGCGAAATTTCGTAACTCTAATTCAAAACAGATATTAATTAATCTCAGCACTAATAAAAAAGCCGCGGTTTGCCCAAAATAATGTTGAATCGATGTATATATATATATATAGGTCAAAAATAACTACAACTATTACTACGAGCATAGTGAAAAATGACTGCCCATTCTCTGGATGGATTTCCCATCCACAGGATGGAAAGCCATTAGTAGTAGCCCTCTTCTATGGCAATTTGCCGGGCCTCTTCGGCATAGAGCCTCTTCTTTCTTCGGGTGCAATACCCGCTAAAACTTATAGATCTAGGTTCGAGATTCTCTAATCGCGATAATGTATATACAAAATATCGATTGAAATGTCCATCACGCAATCTCAAATTTGATTTCCAAAAACAGATCGGACACGCAAAAATGGGCCCACCAGAAACTGTACTAACTTGCCCGGTCCTACCTACTTATAATTACATACAGGCACACCAGAAACTCAACCTGCCTACCAAGCCCCCATTTAAGAAAATGGCAAAAGACGCATCAATTCACTCATTCTACGGGTCTCACACAGTCACTCGGGCGCAGACCTACACTAGAGAGGACGTCCCGGGACGCCTCCGACACCCGAGTTTGGCACACAACTTTCACTCTAATGTACGTACCATTTTCCTGAAATCGACTGATGATTGTTAGGTGATCATTGCGTAAAATGTGACGAAAGATGCTAGTGTTACATTTGCGTTAAGAACCAATGATCTGCTATACCGTACCATATAATAAATGGAATCGAAATCACATCAATGCGTTTTAGATGATATTTATATTTCAATTCTTCACTTTTCACTTTTCACAGATTTTGAAACAACAAAAATTTGTCACTCACTTTTTTATCTATTCACTTTTTCACTTTTTTCTTTTTTCGACATCTCAATCATTGTTAAGAATACACTTTTACACATTTACTAAAAACTGCATTCATCAAATTGCGAACAAAATTTACATTATTAGCAATGCACTTACACTGTATAAAACATATATGACATAATACGATAATCCTTCAACATAGTAGAATAATATATATAAAACAAACATAATACATTAAAATTAGCAACATCCAATATTTTGCGAGGATGTCACTTTTTATGAAAAATTTCACAAATAATTCACTGTTGAAAACACATCACTCCTACTTTATGGATTGACGTTTCAAAGACAATCATCTTGATTTGGTTCAATTGGTGAAATCATAGATGTTTTCATATAACACCTTATTCAACAATTCAAAACTTCAACATTTAAAAATTTTTTAACAAATTTGTGTAGCACTGACAGTAGTAACTTGACCTTAGTAAGATAACTTAACACTGATTTTATAGTACGATATGTATTGAATAGTTAACAATACTTTCACAAATTAAACCTGATACAACAATGTTTCGAAAATCACAAAACAATAATAATACAAATAGAAAGAATATCACTATACATAAAATATAAAATACACATGACAATAATTTCACTACACATTAAATATAAAAATACACTATACATTACATTAAATTACAAAAATTAATAACTAAATACACTAATGATGTAATGAAAAGACACTAGTGAAAACTTGAATACACTAGTAATGAAGAAACTTATTATGGAACTATATATGGCACTTATTTGAAACTTCACTTGTAAATTGTAATTCTGGCAATTCAAACAACACTTCTCGACTTGTTAAACACTTCTACTGAACTGATTATTCGAAGCCAAAAGAATAAATGTAAAAGGCACAAGGGAAAACGAGTAAGTCGATTTGTTCATCACTGTACAGACACAATGAAGTCAATACTATCAATACATCAAATCATATACACATTGAACTATATATGGAACTTATTTGAAACTTCACTTGTAAATTGAAATTCTGGACGACTTCTTAAATATTTCTACTGAATTGATTATTCGAAGCCAAATGTAAAAGGCACAAGGGAAAACAGGTAAGTCGATTTGTTCATCACTGCACGGACACAGTAAAGTCAATACTATCCATACATCAAATCGTATACACATTGAACTATATATGGAACTTATTTGAAACTTCACTTGTAAATTGAAATTCTAGACGACTTCTTACACACTTCTACTGAACTGATTATTCGAAGCCAAAAGAATAAATGTAAAAGGCACAAGGAAAAATAAGTAAGTCGATTTGTTCATCACTGCACGGACACAGTAAAGTCAATACTATCAATACATCAAATCGTATACACATTGAACTATATATGGAACTTATTTAAAACTTCACTTGTAAATTGAAATTCTGGACGACTTCTTAACTTGTTAAACACTTCTACTAAACTGATGATTCAAAGCCAAAAGGATAAATGTAAAAGGCACAAGAGAAAACAAGTAAATTGATTTGTTCATCACTGCACGGACACAATAAAGTCAATACTATCAATATATCAAATTATAGACGCATTGATGTAATTTTAATTCCCCTGCTCGAAATGATATGATGTAATAGATTATTACATTTATCTCAATATTCGCAATAATATTATGAATAAAAAAATATGGGATTTAAAGTGATTAACTTGAACTTGAATATTTTTTTCATAATTTCAATCTTTTACGAATTTAGTTTACCACTAGCATTTAAATGTAACTCTCAGATAAAAAGATATTTGCGATTTGCTATAATTAATCGTATTTAGCATTGTTATAATATATTTGTGTAATTTGTTAATATTTTAAAATTATATTGATTTGAAACGACGCAATTTCACAGCCTAACCACACACACAATGTGAAGAATACGTCGTGCACAATACACTAACGCATCATCAGTCGCTGAGAAATAATTAAGCTTATAAACTATTATCATCATGCCCTTTGCCTTTCTCCCACCCAAGTAGCACCTGAGCACGTGAGTGGGGTCCTGGCAATGAACGTGGAAAGAGTTAAACCTGAAAACCCTGAGCTAAAAAGATAATTAGTATATTTATTTTATATATATTTTAGAACGGGCTAATTTATTTATTTTTTTCCATGTTTCAATTTAATGAATTTGTTGAGATGCTAAATTTGAATGAAAAAAATTTAATAATAAATATATTTGTTAAAATAGAGATTAAGATAAGTAAAGGCAAATAATAGATATCAAATTCAATGAATAATAATAAACTCTAATTTTAAATGAAATATTAATGAAAATATCCTCAGGTGATTTCTTCATCAAAGCACATCTTCGATAACAAGAAAGTAACTTTCAAAACTGTAACTTCGATTCTGAAATTTACCTGTCGCGAAGTGTCTTCTTGCATATAAAATTTGATACATTCTTGGATAAATGAGATTAAATTGTAATATATTTATATTTCATATTTTAAATTCTATTAAAGTTTCTGAATATGGAACCCAAATTCTAAAATTGTTCCAACAGAATATTATATAGATTATCGTACAAAATAAAATAAAATTTACGATTATGACAATTTTGATATGTATTTTGATAAATCCAATTATAAATTTTTGTAATATTCGACTTTACCACTACAAAATACTCAAATAAACTCATCATATTGTGATATTTATATTTTGTTATATTTGTACGTATACATTTAATTATATTTGTACGTGATTTTATTTTTGCAAGTACTAATATTGAATTCTTTCTTTAGAAATAACTAGTGAACAAATATTGTGATTTTCAATCATAAACATATATACTAATTATGAATATCATATCGTTCATATCAATTATTTATATTATAATACTATATAATAGAGATTTGCATTAGCATACTATGCAAGAAGACCTATCCTAAGCTAATAAATAAAACAAGTGTAATAGATATTCGCAGTCACTATGCTCGTTAAAAATTCTACATAATACAACCAGTCACTCGTATCGATTCAGACCTTTCATCCTACGATATGATTGAGTGACCAGAAGAACAAAAATGTATACGACTCACGATTAGATGTGGAGAACGTTGTCATAGATGCTGCAATAGCTCAGAAGTCGTCAGGTATGAAAAATCTGCAACAAATATTAATGCTTGGTTTCAAAAAATGAAAAATTAATCTTTATTAAATAAAATTTTGATAATTATTACGAAGTTCTAAATTCGAAATTCGTGATTACTAAAGATATTTATAATTCAATGTTGACGTTCAATATTCCAACTGAAGCAAAATACAAGAAATAGAACTGATTGAACTAAAGTCTGCAAGGATACTTTTTAAAAATATTTTAAAAATATAACAATTTTATTAAGCTTAGAACTTTAACAAAATCTAGAAATTGAAAATCTGATAATAGTTCACACAATTATATTAGATATTTTCATTCTATAATTCTATAATTAAATCTTCAAGACTTTATTTTCATAAAAATTAATAATAATTCAAATAAAATATAAAGATTAAAATAAATTAAATATTTACATTCTTGTGCCTTTGGAGAGGCTCTATCCTCTTGAGCACTGACTCTAATACCGAACATTTAAAAAATCTACGTAAATATAAAAAAAGAAAAATAATAGACTAATGCCTGCTTAGGTAACAATCGGCGAACAAACACTGCTTCTAATTTCGCGTAAATATAATTTTTATAATTAAATTTAACGAGAACTATTGTACTCTGAAGAATATTAAAATAATAATAAGCACTGATTCTACCAACTGTACTGCAGGTCGTCATGAGTGTTCACTGAAAAATAAAAATTGCATTATTAGTAGGAAAATAAAGAGAAGTATACAAATATTTTATTTTCATATTTTACTACTATCTATCAAACATTTGTTTGAGTGTTATTTATACATCAAATGTTATTTGTCAATATTATAAAATATTTCTGAATAGTGTCAAATATTTAATATATGTAAGAGATATTTAGGATATATATATGAGATATTTAGGAGATATTTAATATATATAATATTTAATCGATTTCTACCGTGATTATTTGCATTAAATATTTGGAATAAATCAAAGTTTCTCGATTAAATATGCTTGAAGAGACAAAAACTCGTATTCGTAAAGCACGTATTCGTAATGATATTAAATCATAGAAACAATAAAATGATTATTGACAAAAGTCAAAAGATGAAAAATGAAAATCATATCACACACGAATTATGCATTGCGAAATTCCGAATCAAATACATATGTATCATAAAATAAGTAATCGTATATTAAATCATTACCAATGATCCAATGAGAAAACGCAGAATGCTTTCGACGCAATAAACGAAACATTATCGAATCTTCGAGAAAAACGATCAAATTGACTATTGATCATCATGGCGTCCATATTTGAATTCCTATTCCTTCCATGTGCATCCCGCCATTAACCAATAACCTGTACAAAAGAAAGCCAACAATGATATATAAAACTAATATCGATTATATTAACAAATAAAACAATAATTGTGATTCAAGATTTATCTTAAGTGTAACTAATATAAGCTATCGGCGGTGGTAATAACGAAATACATATCGAAATATATATCGAGGAAGAAAGAATAGGCAAAGAATCAAAAGATTATACAATTTTGTTATAATAATATTTAATAAATGAACAAATGAATGTATGTTAATTAAACGAACCTAATTTTATTGTGCAAAGGCAGGAAAATAACTATGAAAAGAATTATTATGCAGTTAATAGACGACGCGACGCGAATTGATACGTGTTTACGCTTCGATTTTCGACACTTCAATGTCTCTCTATATCGCATTTTACCTTGAGAACTGGAGAGGGGATGATATTTGTTGTTAGTCCAGCGTCAAGTCAAGCGTTTGTACAAGAGTTCTTGGAAACGCTGCGCCCTAAGAAAATGTTTTCAACACAAAAACAAACTCATATAATCCGAAGAAGTAAATTTACTAGTCTGAGAGATTTTAGAGAAGGTAAAATTGTATTCAACAATGGAAGGGAATAGAGTGAAGTTATACTTCTACATATATATATATATATATATATATTTTACTTGATTCATTACTGTACATAAACGTGTATAGACGTGTAATTTTTTTCTCGTGTCGTGTGTTTTCAATCACTAGTAAGATATTTTTTGTGCAAATATTAATAAATACAAAAAGATACAGCATTTTTAATGTAGTGATTTTTCAGCACGAATCAACGTACGTGATCGATCGAATTATTAAAATGGCTGCATTGTTACACACGACAATTGCCGACTTACTTTTTTGAGATTTTTGAACATCCTCCTTGCATCTAAGGTCCTGCCTCGTTATTCTATTATTAATTATTGGTATTTTACACTGCGTGTGCTGATCAATTCCCTAATTTCTGTCATGTGCTATTAATTATTTCACAAAATAATGACTGATCACACACGTGCAACACCTGACGCCGCATAAAAGATGATACTGCGTTTTAACACTTGTGGCGCTATGATCGTGATGTTCAGTGATTGATCGATCAGTCGTGTACAAAATCGATTTTCGATACAGTACATTTGTACTTTGAAAGTAGCATTTTTGTTATTCGCGTGTGAATTAATTGTTAGTCGCGTTGAATTTTAATCGAATTTCAATATATTAGGTGAATAATAGATTGGTAATAATAGTGATGTGTAGTGTAAAAGTAATATATCAAGATATGTGTATTATATAATTACTGTTTGACATCTTTGATGCCTGGATAACCTCACTTATGGATTTTTGAAAAAATTCAACGTATAAAAAGGTAAGAGAGAATACTATTATAATATCTCTTCATATTAAATTTATCACAGTGAATCTTAATCATAATTTCATACAGCAATTATACAATGTTTATTAACAACTTTTTTTCGATCGAATAAACCTAATCAAAAAATTCATCTTTTCATCTTTTCATGATATTAAAATTGGAACGTGGCACAAAAATATCTCGCGTCCACGCGAAGATTTTAATATTTTAATTTTATGAAAAGGTTAAACGGTAGAGATCATCCAATTAATTATCCATTAAAACCTTTCGATACTTTTAACGACTTTCCTCTCACGATAAATTAAAAAAAGATATTCTCTGCCCGTATTAAATCAATTGCAAACTCTCGTTACCAACGTATTGCACAATTAATTTACGTTTCCTACTACGTGGAAATCAGAAACAGCTCGTTCGAAGCAGTCATTGTTCGTCTTCGCGAGACTTCTTCGCCTCGTATAAGACACTTACGTAAATTACGTAGCCGATTCACAAGTTCGTAGGAAGAAAAACCATGTGAACGTCAGTCCGCGTAATTACTATCGACGTGGTTGCATATGCTTGCGATCACACAGCTCGATCGTTCGCGAGTACGTACTCCTACAAAATTTAGTGACTAGCGGTTTCCGCGACGATCTCAATTAATTTCCACGCAATTAACTTCCAATGCCTGGAGCGGGTCCCCGTGCGTGAACTTCTCGTCGGTAAATCACAGCGATCATGCAGTGCGTGTATGCGTTATCCTCGTACACCGTAGGTGAAAAGCCGTAGGTCGAAGGTGTAAGTGTTCTACGGGAGGACGCGGATACGCGGGGGGGGGGTGAGAGAGGATTTAAAGCTCGTGCAAACACGCCGGATCTCCGTGCTAGCATAAATACAAGGAACAAGGTGGCAAATGGCACGGGGGTAGCTCGCTCCTTCCTACCGTGTCCCACACCAACCCCCGGATCTTCTCTTGTTTCCGTGTACGAGGCGCGGACAACTTTAGTCTGTTCGGAAAAGTAAATGTCGAGAGGTTTATTTTGGCCGTTGTTTTGTTGGAAATTTCGGGCGCGAAATGTGTTGATGAGGCATTTAATTAAAGCGGCAAAGCGTCTTAGAATCTTGTTAATAGGTTATTAATTATATCAGATGAAACCAAGTATTTTGGGTTTGATATTAATGTCAGGGGATACTCGAAGTTTTGCGTATTGCGTACATTTGCGTATCAAATGTGGAAAGGAATTGGTGGAATTGCAATGTTCGATAACATTGTGTCATAGTAGCTACTTGCGTTAGATTACTAAAATTTGGAATTAACATTTAAAATTTAGAAATTCAATTAAATTAAGAATTTGAAATCCTAGTAATCTGACTCTAAATTGTTATCAATAGACGGTCAAAAGTTGAAAACAATTTGCGTTATAGTTTATATTCGAATCTGAAAAATTTTGGAAAGCAAAGAAACGCGACAATGATATATAATTTAGAAGTATTTCAAGAATTTCACAATTTTACAATTTCACATTCAAAATAAATAATTGTAGAAATTTATATTTTACAGTAGCAGAAAGTAAAAAGTAAGGTAGAAAGAACGTGACAGTGCGGGAAATATATACTTTACTGTAATATCCATTTTACAATTGTCTGAAAATCGTACAATATTCCTTGGAACAGTTTCATTTTATCGTTATGACGAAGAGAAACATTTTAAACGACGACGCGACGTTTGGAAGCTCACCCCGTACATCGTTAAGCGTATTCATGAACTTGGAACGGGATAGCTGGTGGAGGGAATTAAAATCACCCTACTTATTGTTGGCGTGCGGCTTTTCGGCCGTTCGGTGACGCACGCTGGAAGATCAACTGATTTCGTCGTACAGAAGGGGTCGGGCTTTGTCATACATGGACCTAATATTTCTGAGAGGGTTGGTACGTCGCGATGGATGGCGCAAATTAGGTGAACCCGTTTGATTTGGATTTTAGTTGGGATCGTTGACCGATCGCTGGTCAATTTAATTATACCGCTCAAATACCGTTCAGTGTTACGTTCGCTACGAGAAAGTATTTCGTATGCAGAGAAATCGCGACGATCTCTGTTTGTAAATTCGTTGTACCATTAATGAGATACACTTATCAGACGTGAAATCGAATTTTACGTTACGTTTGAGTCTTCCCTCGGTGCTTTAAGTTTAATTGTCTGTTGTTTCACGTAATGAATCGTAATAATTTTCTGTAACTACCGATAAAACGATTTAGATAATAGGTTACGTGATATAGATCTCGATCATAAATATCTCAAGTCGAACTCTACTGTATCCTACCTCTATATACTGCTATCCTACCTCTTCCTTTAACTTTTATGTTCTTTTTAAAGAAATTATTTTGAACGAACAAACGAGTAAACAAGTTATTAATAAATGTTGAATCTAGACAAGATCCATATTATTCGACCTAGATAACACAAGAGAAAATTCGAGAAAGTAGATCAGTATTTTTCGTTTCGAAAGGAATCGGACGTTGCTTAGAAGACCAATTGAATGCCATGTCCTATCAGCTGACATTTCCATTTCTTTTATAAACGAGCCTTTTCTACGGGTACGTTCGATCTCCTTAAATCCCCGGAAATCGCCAGGTTCGTCGAGCTCGCCGAAAAACAGCGATTCTCTCTTCCGTGGCCATTCAGCGGACGTTTTCTTCAAGGTGGAACAAGGCACCGGTTTTTTCCCGAATCACATTCTGCCTAGGTCAGCCGGATCTCCTCTCTTTCCTTGCCCTCGTCTCCGAGATCCTGTCCCTCCGGTTCTACGCGGAACAACGATCCACCTCCGAGAAAACATCTCTTATGTAAGAATCGATACGCGTAGGAGAGGAGGATGTGCAGAGGGTAAACGAGGTGGCTGCAGAGATGGCGAGGGTGAAAGACAGAGAGGGAATGAAAGATGGAGAGAGAGAGAGAGAGAGAGAGAAAGGGAGAGTACTGGAAAGAGAAAGAGAAAGAGAGAGGGCGGGAAGTAGCACCGTTTCAGAGTTCCCTTAGCGATCTTACTCGAGCGCCGGAAACATCCCTTATCCTCGAGGTACCTCGAGATTCTTCTTCGCGTTTGAACTCTGCCACGTGAGACGTACCTCCTACCACTGGCGCGCACCGTTCTCCTATTTCTCTCTCATTCTCTCTCCACCGTCTCCTCTCTTTTCTTTCGGCCGCCAGTGGCGTTGTCGGTGTCGGTGCTTCTTCCTCTTCTTCCTTATTTTCTCTTCCCGGTCCGCCCACCCCGGAAGAGTCGGTAGATCGTCCCAGAGACGACCTACGCGTCCCGTGACGCGTACGTAGAACCTCGAGCTTGCAAGGATGCTCGAAGGTTGGGCCACCGTGGAGCGCAGATGGAGGACGGTGGGATGGGGTTGGCGGAAAGGAGGTTGGAGATGGCGGTACGGAGTTGAGCCAGGAGGGCGGTTGGCAGGCGCGGGGTTGGAAACGTGGTGTTTGTTCGGGACGATAGTGTAAGACGGTGACGTGCACATCCCCTGCCAGCCTGCCAGTCTGCCAAGCAGAGTCTGCTTGCCTCTCTGCCTTGGCTGCCACTGGAAATGGAGGGTGGTTTCAACCCTTAGGTCGGGCGTAGCGTTGGTGTGGGTGAATGTGGGAGGTGGTGAAGGCGAGGAGGAACGATGGTACACGACGTGGAAGGAGGAAAGGCGGCAAGCAGGAGAGTTTCAGTCCACCAGGGGTAGGAGGAGGAAGCGGAGGAAGAGGAGGAAGACGAGGAAGAGGAGGAGGAAGAGGAGAAGGGTAACGAAGAGAACGAGGGAGAAAGAGAATAACAGACTCGCCTGTATGGCGTAGTAGCCAGGGGCCGAGAAGTACTTTCGAGGTCGGCAGGGCCGCCTTAATTATCGTCGCGTTTCGTGAAAGCTTCCACTTTATTTCGTCGTTCTTCTTCTGATCGTATGCCGCACGACCTCTCGCAACCCGTTATTTTTGCACGAGCAACGTTTAAATTTTTCCTCCCTCGCTGTACTACCGCCTTTTTCCCTAGGATTTAGTCGAATTTTCAGGCCGAGGTATTTTTTTTTTAGGATTACCATGAATGTTATCACGATGATTATCAACGTTACCCTCGTTTTGTAATAGGCGCCAATTATACGGATAAGTGGAACGTCAGAAATTAATGCAAAGGGATGTTTGGCTTGGGGTTGCTCATTGTGTTAGGGTCCATTGTTCATCCCATTGAAATGGATATAGAATGAGAACCTTGCCCTAACGGCGGATAAGTCAACTTTCTTTTCTTTTCTCTCTCTCTCTCTCTCTCCTTACGCAACCGTTTACTCTTTTCCGTTTACCTTCGAGAGAATGCAAGATCGAACTGTTTCAATCAGCGAAACGTTGAGAAGAGTCGTCGTCGCTGAGGACCAATTTTGTTCACTAACCGACCGTCGAAACTTGTCGGATTAATGGAGTACATGGTGGAATGAAGACACAAGAAATTCTTTTCTTCGAGCGTTCCGTTCGAAGAGTTTCGCTGCTCTATTGAAATTATTAATCTTCCGCGTAATTACGTCGGTACTTTCATCGACGTGACTGTTCTACTTTGTCGTCGCTACCGTCGTTACTCGGGACTCTCAAAAATGCTCGGAATTTCCAAGAGGGGACGCTTAACCCTTGGGAGTTCCGTGCAAAAGTTTCGCTCTCGTCCTTTCCTCGGTTTCGCGGAAAGAAGGGGAAAGAAGAAATGGAACAGGCAGGATGGACGAAGAACGAGCCAACGGCGAACAGGCGGAGAAGTGCACGGAGGAAACGGACGAAGAAACGCGTGGAAAGAAGAGCAACTAAGCAAGCTTCTCTGGATTTTGGAATTTTACGGCCACGTCGTGCGTCCCTGAAGCAAGGAGAAGGCGTAGGAACGTACGGTGTTGGACGGAGGGTGGTGAACGGAGTAGAGGGTGATGCTCGTAAGGGTGTGGATTGGGGGAGAGAGCAGAAAGTGAGTGAGTGAGCGAGAGAAAGAGAGAGAGAGAGAGAGAGCGAGAGGAAGAGGAGGACAGAGATAGAGAGTCGCACAGGCAGATGGCAAGAGGTACGTGAGAGGAAACGAGACAGAGGGAGACAACTGGAGTTCTGGCGATGCTCTACGGCGGCGGAGGGTGAGTTACCGAGGACTCGGGGACCTAACCCTCTTTTCTGGACTCACACTCCCGCATCTCGACTCTCTGCCCCAACCACCTGCACCATCTCCTCGCTCCACCGCGTTCTACCTACTACTGCTTTTCCTGCCTCTGCTGCCACTCCAACCCCTTTCCACCCCGAACGCCAGACACGGCACATTGCCCGGAGTGTTGCGTTGTTGCCTTCCGAGGCACCCCGACGTTCAATTTTGTATAACTATCCGGCGTGCATTACGAAAGTTGCCGCGAAACTTTTCCTTCCCTTCGCGCTAGCCTGCAATGCCACCCCCTCACCACCAACCGACGACCCTCCTCCTTTCGATCCTCCATCTCTTTCTACTCCTCCCCCTCCTCCTCCTCCTCCTAACTCCTCTTCACCCCGTTCGCACACAGTCTCGACCGTTCGATTAACTCTCCCGCGCTTTTCGCGCGATTCATTGAAATTGTTTTTCACTTCCACTCACCCCTTCCGACGTTCGCCGGGTTGTATTGCCTGTTTGCGTTTCGTTTTGAATCCGTTTGGCGCCAGTTTTGCACGCTGCGAATATGGGATTTTCGCGAAGTTAGTTGCTCTTGCGCTGCTGGCGAATTTCTGACGCTCCCAGTTTAATTTTCGATGCTATTCCTCTCTTTTTCTGTTGTTTTTTTATTTTATTTTGGATTCTATCCGGACGGCTGGCGTGCACGTCCAGCGACCGCGTCACGTTGACCCAGATAATACGAGGAACGTCGATCAACGGGTTATCGCGGAACTTCTGCGAAGTTATTCGTCCCTTTTTCCACCGCTTAGCAGTTTCGAACGCAGTTGTTTGAGACTGCACTTCCAGTATTGGAGTTCCGCAGCTGGCTCTGATCATTGATCTTGTAGACAAGAATTAATATCTCTAGTTCGGCGCGCGTGGAGGAACGCGTTTTCATCTTTGAATCGTGTAATTCGGAAGGATACGACAGGACACATTTGTGATGTTTTAAACGATTTACACTTTATATATTTATCAATTTAAAAATTCATACAAACCGAAGCGTAAAGAAAATATAGACAGATGGCCAAAGTATCCGTTGTCTTACCCTCAGAGTTTCCGTGTCGCGTAAATAAACGCGCCAACAGGCGGCGATATATCGGTCAACGGGATGCGGATGCATCGAAAGGTTAATTGTGGCCCTAAAGCAAACTGGCGACTCCTCGAGCATCAACGCATCGCATCGACATTGCCGCTAGATTCCCCTTCCGTTATCTCTCTCTCTCTCTCTCTTTATCTCTCTCTTCGTTTCTCTCTTCTTTGCCCATCGACCCTTTCTACTTAGCAAAAGATGAACCCTTTCACGAGAGCCTTAACCCTTCGGAATCAGCTCCATATCCGTGGCAACCCCTTTCTCGCGGTGCCCCTGCAACCGTCGATGCACATCATCTCCCTTGGTGCACGCACGTGCGCCCCTTCGTGTCTGTTCGTTCGCTTAAACGCACCCTCTCGCAGCAACATCGTAGCGACGCTGTCGGTGATAGCAACAGCGACAGTAGCAGCGCAACGCCGGTAGCGGTAACAGCAACAGCAGCATGAGCTTCCTCGCTGCCAGTGGAGGGTCTTCTGACAGCAAATCGATTGAACGGTATAATTTATACCACCCCCTACTCATCTCACCCCTCGGTTGCCCACCTACGCTGGCATATACACCCCTGCTGCTGCTGCTGCTGCTGCTGCTGCCGCCGCCGCTGCCGCCGCCGCCGCCGCCTCTGCCTCTGCCTCTGCCTCCGCTGCCACCATCAACAACCACCCCCTTCCACCCCCTCCTCCTCCTGCCTCCCTCGTCACCCACCTTTCTCTCACTCCGATGTACCCGTGCCTGTACGCGCGCCCCCTTCCCCCACTTCCCTGCCAGTTTCCCTGAATAGTCATCATGCGAGTATTCTGCCTGTTGGCGGGCGAGTGGGCGAGTGGATAATGGGGAAACCGGCGCTGTTGGAGGGCCCCTGAGTGTGTCACCGTGCACGCCGTGCTGTGTGCGTGCTCGATTATAAGTATTTATAGCGTGGCCGTGTGTGGAGGTGTCCATGAATACCGGCCTGTGCCAGAGAGCCGGAGCGCAGCTATTGCCGCGTGTTTCGCGTGTGTGCGGACACCGACGTGGCTCGTGTTTGCGGCCGGGGTCGCTCTATAATGAGGACCAGTCCACGCACCTGTGCGTGTGCGTACGCGTCCACACACGTGTCTCTAGGTGGGCTGCCGGGGCTGCGGTCAGAAGCACCGTGAGTGCGGCGGCCTGCGTCGTCGTCACACTTGACCGAACCCCCGGTACACCCTGCACGCCTCCACGTGCGTGCATGCGTGCATGCGTGCACACGCACGTCCGTGTACGCGCGTGCACGCATCCTACTTCGCCCGCGAGAACCGTTGATTGCGGTCAACGCCAGGGCTGCACGAGAAAAAACACGCTACCCCGCAGTTGCCCGCTCTCTTTGTCTCTCTCTCTGTTTTTCCTCTTTCTATCTACACGCACGCGAGAACACGCCCCAAGATTACATACCCCCTCGACGAACCCACCTCGCTGAAATCATCCGCGATCTGTGATCGTTTGTTATTTGGGCGGATTCGTGGAGGAATCAGTCTGAAAAATGTCGACGTTTCAATACCGTACTGGTCCTGACCATTCGAGGGGTATGAAAATAGATCTGCGTTGTTTGTAGACTTTTTGAAGTTATTTCCATCGAATTTAACTCAAGTATCGATACGTTTTTAAAATCGTACGTTTCCAAATTTCGTTGTTCTTGCTCCTTTCGTTTTGTTTCTTTTGCTCTCTTCTTTCGAATCTCCTACGATACATACGAAACTAAAACGATCATTCTTCTGTCTTTCGATTCAACCTCTGAATCGAGGTGTTCACAATTTACGAGTCGTTAATTGCAATTACAATAACTCTCGTGCAAAGACGCACAGAGGATGTACACAGGAAATTCAGATGTTTAATAAACAAAATTTCTGCTTGATTTCCATTTCACTGTTCGAAAATTCCTAATTATCGCCGCTGTTTAAATACCCGAGCCTCTAAATTTCGACCTTGGCCCAATGTCCATCGCCCGGATCGAAGAAGTCGATATCGAAGACTTCAACAACCAGGAGAATGCAATTGCCCCGGAATTCTTACGCGGCTTCTCTCACCTCCGTTTGAAACGCAACATTTCAAGGAACTTCTCCGAAATCCGCGGGTCGAACGTTCGAGTTATTATTGCCGTCGTAAATAATCGCACGCGAGAGACAAATAATTTATAATGGCGACGATAGCGGGCCGTTTGACGTTTCAGATTTATTATTTCGGCGTGCGCTCGCGTACCTACACGCCGTATTGCGCGTTCGAGCGCGCGCGCGGATCGTTATTATTTGTAATACCCCGGCCTGCAATGTGTTATCAAGTGCTCCGGCTCGGCCACCTGCACACGCACGCAGCGCGAGAGGCCGCGCGTTGTTTCCCGGGGCCACGCGGAAAATCAACGCTGAAAAACGTTACGGCGGTACTAAACTGCGAAAACGCGCGCGCGTTGCCGACGAATCTCGAATGTGTTTTATCACGCGGAGAACCGCATCGACATCTCGTTGACTGTCAGACCTGACTGATGACCGATCGAAACTGCGCAACGATACATGCCGCCGATTATGAATCTTGATTGCGAGCTGTCCCATTACGTTGCACGTGCACGTTGAACGCTTCCCTCCGACGCCACACTCCATGTCTGCATACTTTGAATAAATAAATACACTCTTTGACCCAGTTTGCCGCGGGCCAGGCGGCCGCGGAAACACAAGAGCTGCACGCCGCTGCGCGCGCTTGTTTCAGACAGGGATGAACGCTCATTTTTCGCCTGCCTTGGGATTTAGGTGAACTCCGAGAATTTTGTCGTAGGCAGGTTCTCCGTTTCTCGATCTGGATAATTGTAATTCACGTAATTCGACTTACGGAAAAGTAGAAATCAGGTGACTTTTGTATTTGTGGTATAACGTAGAAATGTGTGACAATTGTACTGTATTTTTTCGCAAGAGTTATAGTTACAATATATATACACTGCAGACATCTGCAGTAGTTCGATTTCATAAATGTGTGATAACAGTTCTAAAGTTTATCTTTGGGCAATCAGATACGTGGTATTTAATTACTAGACGGATGATTGTAAATCCCATTATTTCTAATTAATAGTGAGGTACTCAAGCAAGGAATACGTTGGGCCACTAGAAACGACTACAACTTCCGATTGATATAATCACGCTCTTTGCGAAGAACACGTGGCTGGAAATTCTGCCATTTCGAGTTAATAATAAAGTATTTCTTGAATAAGAAACGCACTCGAGATACGTGGAAGATTTATGGAAAAAATATCGTTGAGAAGAAAAGGGAAAAATGAACGAAAGGAAAACGCGTTTCCCTTTTCTACTCTATAATCACTAAATATTCAGCGAATTTCTTATTCATCGAATACGGCTATTAACGCGGCTTTGAACGGCCAAGAGCTAGGCAACGAACGGAATTCATAATTCTATAGCTGATGCAGTACCGCGGCATTTCACGTTGTTGCTGTAAGATAAAATGGGTAACTGGGAATACAAAAATCGATCAGCCATAAGCAGCCAAGTCTTGGAAAATTAAAGGTGAAACTCTCGAGTTTCCAGCCATCCTAAAGCCAATGTTCTTTCTATTTAACGAACGTTTCTTGGGATGGGGGGTGGGGGATTAAAGTTATCCTTTTAGTATCGTGATTATTTATAATTAGCATGGATCGAACGAAACGATTTTTAGCTTGGTAGAGTACGAACGAATACTCGTACGTTCGAAACTTGTTGCTTCTAATCAAATATATAGAGGCCAGTGCGATTTTTTTTCTCGAACATGGTGCCAACCATTTTTTCAAATCTGTGGATTGACCTAACCTAATGGCAGATTACCGCACAATATTATTTAGCAACGTTCTAGCGTAGAATAAAAGGACTTTCCACTGAAAGGTACGAATTGAAGTGCAACGCTGTTTGAAATTCTAATAGACTTTTAGTAATTAACGTTACTTCACCATGAAACGAAAATTCCCTCTTTGAAATGATTGTTTTCAAAACATTTTCAGTCACTCGCCGTTCCGGTTCGGAATCACATCTGCGAGACTGTAGTAGCTCGCGTGATTAAGTACTGCTGAAATTTAAATGCTGAAACGAAGTAATACGATCTCCATACTATGCAATATCCAATTTATTATTCAAAACTGTAGAGGAACCACCTGGGAGCGGCGGTAATACGGCGGGATGCTCGTTCACAGCCGCCAAAAAGCTGCATTTTTAAAGCCTCGCTGCTAAAACATAAACCTATTTATCAAACGCGAAACATTCCTCGCTCTTATTCGGCCATCAGCCGCCTCCTCTCGTCCCACCCCCCCCCCCTTTTTTCCAAAGATATCCTGTCGAGCGCACCACGCGCCCAACATTTATCCCTCGAAAAATCAATATCCAGAAACGCGCTTTGCAGTCCTCCGTATTGTCCTCTCTCGCGCGAATTCAAATTGCCAGCGTGGCGAATTTTCAGAGCCGGCGCGGTTCCGCGTAACAGGAACCCTAGGGGCGAGTGCGCTCGCCTGTCGAAAAAAATTTGTCGATCGTTTTCGAAAAAAACCGTCACTCGACGGCGGCCATATCGATCCACGGTACGTCGTGACGTCAAAACAAAAAGCGCGAAAAACCGTTGGCCAAGGCTTTTCCCAATCAGTGGGGGATATTTACGAGGCGCTTTCGATTCGTACGGCACGCGCGGACCACCCGGTACATGCGTGACGCACGTAGGTGAATTCACACGTGCGGCAGTCAGCGGTCGGGCGTAATTCAGATCATCTTTTGTGGGCTTGTGGCACACGTGTGCGTGTTACGTTGGCCGACGTGTGCGCGTACGTGGGTGTGTTTGCCACTGCGTGAGCGGATGGACGTCGGACTGGAACGGGAGAGGATAGGGATGGCTCCACTGTCTAAAGGGGTTCTCAATGCCTTCCTCCGCGGACAATCCGCGAGGGGGTTCGATTCTGGTCGATTTGATTCCATTAAAGGGGTCGTTACCACCGCGTGATCTTCGCTCGAGTGTGCAAAGTCTTAGGCCTGCAGTTCTCTCTTCGCTATTACGTGTGATACTATTTCGTGGTCTAAAGCTCGGTTTCGATGTTCGAGATAAGGCAGGGATAAGTTGTTGGTTAATTTTTGGAGAATTGGCAGAGTCAGTTTTGTGGCTTTAAGCAACATTTTTTTTAAGGAGGTTAATATATTCCGTACGTTTTCCAAATATAATAATATTTGGCGAGATTGACTGTAGAGATTAATAAATAAAAATGCCCCTTAAATCAAGAGCAAAATCAATAGATATATGGCAAAAAAGACACCGAATATATTTTGAATATTGGTTGTATTAATACGCGATCATTTCGCTTGGGGTACGTACGATTTTCGGTACTGGTTTGCTACAAATTTTGCAAGTGATTAGTATGCATTGCGTATAGCAATATACCGAATTCGTATGATATATTGGTACACCTTCCATGCGAAAATCGTGCGTAAATATTTGTACTTGCAGTATTTGTAATTTGTAATCGAGTATTATTAGGTGATATTGATGATACAGTACGTTACGAGTCTTTCTTAATCCTTTATGTCTGCAACTAAGTTACCTGTGGCTCTCACGTTAAACTTTCCCAGAGAAAAATATATTTTATAATAACTTAACACTTTAATATTTTATAATAATTCAACACTTTACTGGTAGCGTTTAATTAAAGTGTTAAGAATAAATAGGTTTGCAACTGCGATTGAAAAGAGTAAGTAGTTACTCAAAACAAAAATGTAACAAACATTCTTTTGCTATCTTCCAGTGATTCGCAAATATTCATTTCGTTAGATCAATGCATAGGAAATGTCGTTTATTTGACGTTTCAAACACCAATTTATATTACGAAGTTCTATTTTTGAAATACTGTGGAAGAAAATTCCAGAAATCCGCTGGTGTACATACGTGTTCTATCTAGACTCTGTAACCTTATGAAATTTTCAAAGAAATCCATGGTATAGTACCTATACATAATATTATGATAAATCATTGCTTGATCTTTAATGGGTGGAATACACGATACTGTGAAAGAACTGTATGTCGCGAAAATTGTATCTCGCACCAACACCAATCCAATACACGTATTTTCGAGTATCGTTTCGAGTAGAAATTGTCCTCTTGTCGAAGAATATCGAAAATATCGCGATGCGTTCTCATCGTCGAATGAATATTCAGTGTATTAAGAGGATATTACAGGTTAATTCGTTTAACGCTTTAGCAAACGATTTATACGTTCGCGGCCCACGCAAGAATCAAATTGGATGCATCAGTCAATCCACAAATCAGCTCAAAATACACGGCTTTTTAATGGCTGCTAATTCAATCGACGCTCCCCAACGAGAGGGGCAGTCGGAATAATTGTTCCACGAAGTTAGACGCGTCGATCGCGCGCGCGGGCGAGATTCGGCTGGCGATACTTTATGGTTGGCACAGATCTCGACTTTCGCGGGCCGCGGTCGGCAGAACGACGCGATTTAAAGAGGAAATTTACGGGCCGTTAATAATTAAAGGAAACTGTAGTCGCTGGGCGTGTTGCGTTATTTCGCATACACCAACGCCGCGTTGTAACAGTTTCTAACACGTCGCGTTTTAGAATACGCCGCGGCCTGTTGCCATAAGCAACTGTAAAATCTCTCTCTCTCTCTCTCTGTCCGTTCGGCGAAGATTTGTTTGTCGCGTCAATAGCTTTATTGGGTAAATGTTACGCTCGCCGCGGTATCATACGTCAGGTAAATATCCCCTCGCGTTTTCCGGAAGCTGTTATTTCTGCGCTTTACACGCGTTCTGCTCGCGTGTAATATTGAACTTGAAATACGACGGGTATCGGGCAAACTCGCTGTTGGTTCTTGGGGATGTTGAGTCGGTTAATCTTGCGTGTTCAATCGGTGCACATGGCAAGTTGATAGTGAATTTTCATATGCATTTGCGGGAAATTCGAAATACAATGAAATGTATGAGAAAATCCGAAATTGTGTGTAGTAGACGAAGTAAATTATAACGAACGTTATAGGCATGTTTGTGAAATTTCTAAATATTACACAAGTCGATTAGTATTTAATATATTTAAGTTAGTCAGTATTTAACATATATTTATTTAGTATTTAATACACATTCAATATCTAATTATGATTACGGTAAATAAAACAATTTAGAGTCTTCTATAGTTGGTTCATAAATTTCCTTTTTCATATATTTATTTGAAATTTGATGATGTGAAAGCAAAGTTGAGTATTCGTTGTAATATTTAATATAACGATTTCGGTTGCATTGCTTTATTTGTGTTTGCAAAAGTATAAAATTGCATGAAAATAACATCGATATTGATAATTCTCGTGTATAGACAATATTGTTAACAATCTTGACATAACATTGTGCTTTTTAATACTTTAATCATATTAAGAAATTAAGAAAATTTTTCCTTTTATTTTAGAAGAAAATGATGCAAAAGTATAGGAAAACGTCATTTCATTCTTCTAAATATTGAACGGTTATTTTAAAAACGACACAACCTACGTAGTGTCTGTTATAATTTATATGCTCATTGCTATTCTATTTTGTAAAGTAATCAAAAACGTTCCACGGCTCTTTTATGAAAGAAAATAAAAATGTAAATAATTTCAAGAATCGCTTATCAAAATGAAAGTGGCTATTTTCGAAAAGAAAGGTTGTCGTTTCTTTTCTGTCTCTGCTTCACTTTTTGCTGTCACAAAAGAAACGTCAGAAATTTCTCAATTACCTGATATATTGTCGATGTGTCAATAAGCACTAACAAGTTATCGATAATTTATGGGTAATCATCACACGACGTGATCGTTTGTCGTTCCTTCGACTTCTGGCCCATTTCTTTAATTTATGTGTTTAAGCGCTATATTCTGTTATCTTAAATTACATATATGGTAATGCGATTGCATTTTCGTGCGACGAGCGAATTTTCTCGAATTCTATTCTTTCTCCAGGGCCGTTAGTTGTTTATTTGGGTTAATGAGTCGCGCTAAATTGCTGAATTTTTGATGAAACGTTGCAAACAAGAAATCGTTTGAAGTTTTCAAGAATGCGAGATTTTCCGGTTAAATGATCCGAATTTAAATGATAATACACTTGACGATAATATTTGAGGAAGAATTTATACCATTCTTCAGAAAACAGTTTATAATGATTAGGTACGTCGACAATACACGTAATATTTCATATAGCTAGACAAAATTATATTTTTTATACGATTGAATGGAGAAATAGATTTTGCAAGTTTAAATTAAGCAATGTTGTAATTAATGTTGTAATTATTGTTAGATAGGCAGTCTGAATTCAAACGACTATTTAAAAATAATACTTTCCAGAAAGTTACTTGTAACAATTATATTAGTGACTATTATATGGACTGGTAGTCTGTAATAGCTATACAAAGTTATTACAGACTTTTCTAAACGATTAAAGATAAAAGCAAACTTCAGAGAGTAAAGTTGCAGTCAATAGTTTATATAATTCATATAATTGAAAAAATCAATATTTTTGATGTAATTGAAAATAGAAACCTAAATATATGTTCCGCTACTACGTATATTTTTGCATCTATTCAGATACAATGAAACGTTTTTTACTTAGAAATGTGGCATTGAGTAGTCTTCATATTCGTTTATACGCAAAAATTCAATGAAAATTAGACTCCCATGTACTTCCCATACGAAATTAAAGCAGCAACAATCGTTGACGTTTACACACAGTGTTTCGAAATAATTGCACGAACAACGATATCAAAGTGTTAGAGCTCGAACGTGAATGAGAAATCTCGACGGATTGATTGACTCAAACGTGACGGGATCAGAATGACTCCAATGTTGAACGTTCAGCTAAAATTAATAAAATAAACGAGTTGAAACCTTGTTACACGCTGATAGACGCAGTATATTCACCGTGGCGTACGTGCGTATTTAAATTGATTCAATTTTTCAGCAATATCACGACGCACGAACAAGACATCTGTGTCTTGCGGCTTTTTTCTGTTGCTTTCATCAATTGAAGCACACTATATAAATTAATTTCTACCCGTTCGCGTTTCTTCCTTTCTTTTTTTTCTTTTTTTATTTCGAATTGTCCTTTTTGATCTCGTTTCCTTTATCGAGCAATTTTTCATTGGTTGAACGGCCGCGTTCTTTGATCGAATTCTTTGTTTACCAGCACGTCCTCGTACTTTACTGTTGTTAATTAATTTTCGCTGGCGTGCAGTTCAATAGTTAGTTGATTAAATTCTGCTTTCTTTTTGATATTTTCTCCTTTTTTCGGGAACAAGGCAATTTCCGTTTTCTTATGACGTGAAAGTGAGATAGTCATAAAGAGCAAGATTCGCGAGTTTAATAATACATCAGGTCAAGTTTTTCCTAGATTCCATTTCTCTTTTGGAAAATTCAAGAATAAAAAAATATCCGAAAATAGAATATTCGTTATAATTCTTGCAATTAAAATATTTAATAATTCCAATGTTTAATAGACGAAAGGAAAATTCCAAGGAGGTTCCATTTCTTTAAAGTATAATGTGACCATTAAAGTATAACATTCATAAATATCTATGAGCGATAATTATATCTAAACAGTTTTGATATGAAACGAAACATTATTCACGCTAAAACTACCGATGTATTAAATTTGCATCGACGAGAAAAGATTCTTTTATGCATTAAATATTGTTGGATACATTAAATTTAAAAATTTTATATATTTTTTCATATCACGTGCATGTTGTGCAATTCTGCGCTTAAAAATTTTTTTTATAAATGCACAAAAGTCCACAGTCTATTTGCAACACAATAAAGAATACAAGAAATCTCAAAGTGATTAAAAAATTTTATAACAGAATTTACGAACTCGACTATCTATCAGAAATGAAATAACGAGAAGGACGTTTCTTTAATCGTGATTGTCGATACGTAACAGAAATATCAACCCTTTAAACGAGCTGCACTAAGCGTCGATTACTTGTTCACAGTTAGAGTGCATAGAAAAAGAATTAGAAAGTGGTCTCTGTCGAGCGATGCCGAATGAAAAATTCTAGTTGGGGCTCGAAGCACCCCTAACAACGGACGCCAGTACATTGCTCGAGTTTCCCTACCATTTTGATTCCATCGTCAGCTAATAATCTCTTCAGAGTTCCACCCCTGCGAAGCCAGGTGAAACCGTGGCTAGTGTGGTGTGGGGGAAGTGGTGGGAAGGGGGGGAGGGAAGGTGCTGTAATTATGAATATAAATCGGCGGGCAGAACGCTGCTGGCACAGAGAGAAAGAGAGAGAGAGAGAGAGAGAGAGAGAGAGAGAGAGGAGAGTCGGCGAGGGTGGTGACGAGGGTTGTTGCGCAGGACGAGGGGCGTGGATGGAAAACGGTGAGGCCCAGGATGGCGCGGCATGGGGGTGAAAATGACGCGGTGAATCCGACGTTTGCCGTCTTTTAATTTTAATTAAGGGAAGGTCCGGGGGCCCTCGCCTCCTCACCCGATGCGACCACGGGGTTCGCTCGTGGAAAAAACAGTTGCGTGGCTTTACGTGGCAAGGGTTGAACGGCTGCCGCCTCTCTTCTTTTTCTTCGATTTCCTGTCGGGGCCACGGCGTTCCCCAACGATGGAAATAATTGCAACAGCTTTACGATTCATTTAAGCGACTTCTCCTACTGCACGGCGCTCGTATGTTAAGCAATTACTTGGTCGTAGCGTTGGGTTTGCGTCTTTTCGGAACGCGCGGACAAGCAGGAGTAATAGAGCGTGACAGAAACGGTAGAAAGAGTTGTTCCCTGTTGTTTCCAAGTCGTGTTTGATTTTAATGATATTGGAGAATTGGTGAATTTTCTAATTGAAACGCTTTAAAGCCTTTGGATCTTTATATTTTCAGGATATTTGAAAGTACACTTGTGCGCCTTCAATTGTGATCGTGCAATTTTTCATGGTAATTACTTAAAAAAAGAAACCGTGCAAATTAGATGTTTGTTACGTTTGTATCCTACTTCTGTGAATGTCATGTTTTTATATTACGTATTTTTTGATACGAAAAACTACACTATGCACATAATGCAAAAATATATAAATATCTAAAATAGTATTTATTTAACGAATGAAACAAATCATTATTTATCACACCCATGTTCGTAAGCTGATAAATTTTGGTTTTATACATTTCTGAAAAATTCAAAAGTGCAAACATCTATAGAATGTACACAACACTCAATAAATTATTCAAAACACACTCGTCACGATACGCACAATAGGAGAAACAAGAATTTCACTTAGTTAGATTTACAAGAATATAAAAACGCGTAAATATCAATTAAAAAATAATCTACGTTAAAGTAGAATCGTCCAGAGTGCAGAAGTAAAATAAAATCTCCAATGGCGACCCCGAAATTACGATTAAGTCGTAAATAAAAATTGTAAATTGTTCTGTATTCTAGACTTGTGACGTTAGCATTGTTAGTTAGTGAATTGTCACGCAAGAGGTTGGCCACGGTGTTGATCTCCGCAGATCGGTGGATTTCGGTACTTTCGGAGCTAAGCAACGTCTCTCTCTGGCCGTTTCCCGACGTTAAGCTCGGCTCGCAACGGCCATTATCGCTAACGTGGCTGCAGTTGGACGGTGTTCAGCTTCTGGGATCGTCGCTGGTCATTGCAACCCCCCCCGAAGGAACAGCCGGGGGTCGAATGCACCCTCCGCAATGACAAACCCCTTGGCTCGAGCAGGTCGATATGCGGTACGTGCACGCGGAAGTACTGCGCTGCTGGCTTGAACTGAAATTTTACCGTTGAAAATCCATCGCGTTTCTCCCCGACAAACATTTCACTTGCGACATAAATATCTCGTGCGTGAAAATACGAGAAGTTGATAAGAAAATTATTGGCCGTATAATTTTTCCGAACGCTCGCTGAATTTTTCGTGCTCCTGACACCTCTTTCTGATTTTCGCAAGTGATTTACATTCGCGACACTCGTGAGTTTGTAAATTTTTGTCTTCTTCGTTGCAACAAGTATTTCCATATAGTCATATTTTCAACGATTTCGTTGCTTCGCCGGTAAATTATAAATAAATTTAATACGGCCAGATATAAGCTTGGAAATGGTTCTATCGCGAACGTGCTGATCGTTTTTGGCCGATTGGAAGTATTATTTTTAATTTATAGTTTCAATTTGAATTTCTCTTCCACTCGTGCCTACGCTCGTATTGATTTTCCCTGGTTAATATCTTTTGCCTTGCTGTTCTGCAACAATATTCACCGCATAACGTTGTATAACGTCTACGTTAGCACGCCTAAATTCTTAGTCCCCCTTGTTCTTATCTTCCTCTTCTTTTCTTCTCTCAAGAATGAAAATTCTTTGCAAATCAATTTGTTCTGTTCTTTTTATTTCAAGTATTTGCTCTAACATTGAAGTTGATGTTAGGTACTCATTGTTATAATAGTAATATAATATACATCCATATTTTGTTGTTATATCCAAATATTGTTTATAAATATGCAATTTATTAATAATAGAATTATTAGACCAATTCATAATTTCTTTATTCAAATTGACAGATGTAGATTCCAGTCATTTTTGTATGAAATATGCAAAATTTTCCCTATTCTTTATACTTTGATATGATCGCTTCGTGTTGATAGTTATTCTCCATTTTTCGATTCCAATCTCTCCAATGATGATATTTTAAAAAATAAAACTAACATTTCACACAACAGAAAATATCAAAGACAATTATACAAATGTCTTAAACGGTGCCAACATCAATCAGAGAAATTGACACTGAAGTTGAAATACACGCTAAGCTTTCTTACAAAAATACAATCTACCACGACGTTGTGGGAGAAGGGATTAATTGTTCTCGACGAGAAAAAGAGGAGAACGCAAATTGCTTCGGAAAGGAATCGATGGAAATGTAGTTTTGATGGGGGCAGATCAGCGGGAGCCGGGAGGCGGCTGAACTTAACCTCAAACCGTGTCTCAAACCAGGTCAAACCGGGGACCGGGGGTAGCGGAGGTGCAACGCGAGATAAATGAAACGCTCAAAAATGCATCGCGCCATTCGCGTACACCTGTTCCTGTTCGGTGTTCTCATAAAACTCGAGGAGGATCATCCGCTATAAATCCGCAAGAAGGAGCTTCCAACGCCGATGTCGCCGTACTCAATTTCATTCCGCCCCTCCCCTCCCGTCGTTCACCGTTTTCTACGTTCCGCCGCGGCAGATACGTTTGGCGGAGGGTGTACGGCTCGTGTAAAAGATAAGTACTAAATTTCCTTGAAACACCTCCTCCTAACGTCGCTCCGCGAGAGTTTCATTCAATTTACCAAGTTTGACATCTGCTTTTGTGCCGATGCGCCGCGCAGAAACGGAAGCGTGAAGCGGAGACGAAAGCAGGACAGAACGACAGAGAAAGAGAGAGAGAGAGAGAAAGGGTGGAAAACAGAGAGAGGGAACGCGTTGCTTTGTGAACGCACGACGACGAATTTTTTTTTTGCCATTTTTAGGCGAAAGATTTAATTTTGCAATGATAATCCAAGCAATAATCCGAGCCATTCGTCCGGCCGGTTCCTGATATTTCGACCACCGTATATTTGAATAACTTCAATGCAGAAATTCGACGTTCAATAATGTTTCAAACAAACCGGCCCTTTGATCCGGCCCGACAAGGCACAGAGAAGATTATTCCACTTATATTTCCAGGCAATTTGAACCGAGTACACCGTTTGGTTTTCAGTTTTCGTACAACGGCCTTTCTAGATTTTAATAAACGGTATCCTAGACAACGCGCGATTAAATCAGCAAGAACCAACTTTGATTTCGTTTATTAAGTAGAGCGGTGATGATTAATAAGGTTGGATGAAAATTGGGAATTTGATTTATTAAACATACGATTAATATCAATGTGTGTTTAATATTGTTCGTTCAATTCCGGAGAAAATCTACAGTATTTTATATTATCTGGAAAGTAAAAGTTAAATCTCTGTTCCATATATCACTACAAGGTTTCGATTAATATCAAAACGTTTCCTTCATACTCTCTAAATTTCAGTAGATGTACATTCGTGTTTCAATCAATCTTGTAAAACCAGTATATTTCTATATATCCAAAGGAATGCTTCGGAAAGCAAAAAGCAGGTATCGAAAGATTTAATAGTACAATTAACCAATTAAATACAGACACTGGATACCATCGAGATACCAGAAACAAACGCGACCCTTCGTCCTGTCCATCGTTCATCTCAACGCTCGGCCTTATCTCGATTTCACCTCCCCCCCCCCCTCCGGTTATCCACCGCTCATTTCCCGTGAAACGCACCGATCGATCAGATTTCACTGGAATAATTCGTACGTAAGTAGCGAGCGAAGGATCGCGCGATTCGGAAAGGAAGGTGGAAGGAAGTGAAGCCAGTCGTCCTCAACCCCTATCACCGACAGCATTTAATCCGTAACTTTGGCGCTCGGCGTTCCCTCGGGGAAAGCGTTCTCTTTGGTTTTCCGCGCGCAACAATAAGTTTTCCCCCGATGCAGGCCTGTCAACGACGCACAATTGGCGGCACCGGGGGTCGGGGGTGGTCGGGTGAGCCTCGTCGTCCCCCGCCTCCCTCGATCCCCCGTGCCGTCATCGTTCGACCACCCCTGTCCTCCTTCCCCCCCTCCCCCCCCTCCTCTCTTCGGCTCGATCTCATCCCATTCTCTGTATGCCGTGATTGCACGGCCCGGGGGCGATATTGGGGTGCGTATGGATCGGCACAAGGGGATGCGCCTGTTCACCCTGCGTCTCTCTCTCTCTCTCTCTCTCTCTCGCTCTCTGTCGCAATTCAGTCTTCTGTTCGCTCTAGCTATCCGCCAACCCCTCTCTCATTCTCTCTCTCTCTCTCTGGCGTGTACAAGCACATCCGGTGCGTCTATGACGTCTGTCCTTCTCCTAGTTGAACCTTTCCTCCCGCTGGCCCTCTACAACGTTCCCGCGTCCTCTCTGGCCGTGTACCATTCGGTCCGCTCGTTCCTTCCGCGCGATGGAGACGAGAGAAACGCTTTATGGACGAGGGTGACCCGAGAAACTTCGTGAAACTGCCACGGAGGAATTACTGATATTGGGCAACGCGGTATCGCCACGGATATCTCGCTCCACCGGATCTTAGCCCCCCCCACCCACCTCTCCGGAGTCTCGTTGGCGCATCACCTGGTTTTGGGGATGATTAAAGGGCACGTGCTTGCATTGGCGGATTGTTTGTTTTTTTGTTTTTTCTCCTTTTTAAGTTATGGTACCGGAGAATTTGTTTCGATGGTGGAATTGTTGGCCGAACGTGTGAATGAATTTTTGGAGATACGTAGGATTTTACAGGGGTGAAGTGGTAGGGTGGCTTAGATATTTTTACCTTGGGATATTTTGACATTTCTCTGGATTATTTGGATATCTTTATCTGTATCGCTCTGAGACTGAAATTGTCAGTTGGACGTGAGAAAAGAGTTTTGAAAATATAAAGGTTAGTGTTGACGCAGTAGCGGGATGATTTAAATACTTTATTTTCGGAAACTGTCAGTCGAAATGTGTAAACAAATTTTTAATACATGTGAAGGGTTAATAATAATTTTATCTTTTAATATCCAGTACTTCTCCTAGAGAATACAATTTTATATTACAATTTGTTAATATACTTTACAGATTGTTTTATTTTTCCAGTTTTTTAACAAATATAGAAGACTTTTGAACTGACTATATAAGTGTTGGATTTTGTTCGAAATGTATAGGCCATCGTTTGTGATTTCTTTCCTCGTTTTCTAAATAAAATTTCGAAATAGAATCTTCTACAAAAGATCATCGTTACTATGGCTTTAAACTCATGTGAATTAAAAATTTTTACAAGCAAGAGGGCTTGTTAAGTCGAACTTTAATCTTTCGAAGAAACCGATTCTTTTTTTTTCTATTTATCTTCTTGAAAGGAACGGAATCTGTTATAAGGAACAGAAAGAGAACTTTGTTTTTTGTCATGGTGTCGTCTTTTTTTTAGCAAACATTTGTCCACGTTCTTCTACGCATTTCGTATTTTCTTCTAACAAAACTTGACGTAAGGACACTTGACGTAATAATTATATTAATTTTAAGACAATTTTGTGTTTTATTGTTTCTGTAGAAACATTTTGTGAATAAGTGTATTACGTGTTATATAAAACATTTTTAAATAACATGATGATCAAATTTGAAATAAATTAAAAAATATACATAGAAATTACGAGATATTTAATTCGACTAAATATTTTGCATAAAATTACAAAAGTGTTTAAACAATCATATTGCATCAATAATTCTTAGTATTCAGTGGCAATATTTTAAATATCACATGCTTAACTTTCGAGGATTCGTACCTCTGGGAAAATATTTTTACAGCCGTGAATTATATAAAAAAATCATATGAATAATAAAATGGTAAAATAAAGATACATACGAGAGACAATCATTGATAAAAATAGTGTTAATCACATATTACATAACACACAAGTATAAAAATTCTTCTGTAAAAAGTGTTCAAATACTCTCCCGAGTATCGCGTATTAGCAATTTACTGTTAACACATACGTAGGAAATTCGCTTCCGCGAACCTTATAATTGCGAGCTCCATTTTTCGCGAATATTTCGCGGTTGGCGAAAGAAAAGAGAAAGGTAATCGACGTCTCGTGCGTAAATTGCACAGATCTTGGGAAAAAAAAGATTGCCAGAGCAAAAACGGATTCGCGCCGCTGACCAATTATTTTACAACAGTGTAATTTCTTCTGTCAAAGGGTTGCGCCCACCGCATAAACATATAATGATTCAATGCTTCCTTCAAATGACTGGTTGCCCTCTAAGACGGTAGTAGTATGCGCCACGAGGCCTCGATCGTTCTTTCCAGTCGACATGCACACAGCGAGGACAATACATTACCCAGACGCCCCCTTTTCGACTTGTACTCATAATCCCCTTACACGCAAACCCGACTACGAAGATGGAAAATGAAAGGGAGTCAACGTGAGCGATTAGATTTTCCCATCCTACTGGACGATAAACATATCTCTGTAATTACTGATATTGGATATTTGCGGATGGACATGCCAGTTATGCACTCAAATCAAATTTCCTCCCCCGCAATTATTATTATTATTTCGTTTTTATCGCCTTTGTTTTCATGAAATTGATGGATGGTGGACGTGGACAATATTGCACATCGTACATTTTCAATTTGTTAATTTAAAATTATCATCGGTTTATTTTTATCTTTTTATTGTTTCTTTTTTCAACGATTGATACGTTGATTATCATCGTTGACTGACAATTTCATTCCCAGAACGAATAAAATAAGACAAATATTATCTCAAAAGAGTCGAGATTGTATCTAATCACTTCAATTTCTAGGAAATGATTGTGACACACCTTCCTGCACTAACTGTATAAATTCCAATGTGCATGATATTTACTTGAGAGTTAATCTAGTCGTTCAGTGAACAGGATTCAAATTTTGTCCGGGAATCACTTGATACTTGAATTTACAAATTCCAGTTTAAACCAAGACTACCGAATTGATCGAATTTTAAAGAAAATCTCGCGTTTTAAAAGTATAATATATACATGTCAGTGAAACTGCGCCTCGGAGAACGTCACGTGGCACCTGGAAATAAAGAAGGACGAGGGTCCCAAATCCTTTTCAACATTACCCCAGACGAAGGCCGCAACCTGAACCGGACATCAGTGATATTGTACATCAGCAGTTGCCGCTGGACGTGCAATTTAATCGTTTACTCGGTGACAAAGGGTACTCGCAGCCGCCTCAGGACGCATTCCTTGTTACGTTTACGGCCACGACTACGAAATCATTTGCCAGACACGAGCCAGAAGCCTGAATACAAGCGTGCGCATCCGTACACTTGCGGCCGGTTTTCATTTTGACCTAACTGCCCCCTGAAACGCCCCTCCCCCCCTTGGTCTCTGACTTCGCTTTATGAACGAAGAACCGCCGCTGAAGAAACTCGTAGATGAAAATGCTTAGAAATATTACGTACGTATTTAGATTAGGAAATTTTGATTTTTCATTCGTTGAAAGCGAGACATCTTTGTACTTTGTTGAGAAAGTTTCTGCTGAATTCAGCTAGTCGAGGATTAAGATGATCATAAATGATGTATCGCTCACGAAAATATTCGATATGCGTCTTGTATAAAACATTTTGAAATTTCACTAACGAGACACGTTTATCACGATTGTATTGGTAAAATCTATATAAACAATTTTATATAATTACAGGTAAACATCTCGAAGGCATCGCGAAACTATTTAAACACCTAATTATTCATTATAGTAATAAATATTAATATTCAGTGAGGCCATATTTAGCACTTCTTACACGCTTAAAAATGGTCATTAAAATGGTAAACGTGGTACGTTTTATGGTGAATGTCTTGTAACTTCTATAGTTTCGAATTTTAACAATAAAATGATAATTCCTTCTCACTCGCGGTGTTAATAAAATTTCAAAATGTTTTACATGACGCGTAAGTGTCCGAATAAGTAACTGCAGTTCCTCAGTGACTTCTATTTAGTGTTAGAAACAGAAGAACATTCTTGCTTGCATTCTGTTTGAAGATTTCCTCTAAATTAGTCTGGCTAGTCGAGAGTTAAGACAGTTTATTCTTCGAAATCCCCGGGCGTTTGAATATTCAAATTACATATCCCGTTGCTCGGGCGCTTTTGCAGCATATTTCATTTGATATTTAAATAGGAAGATCATTCATGGTTATGATCATAGCGCGTATTACGCGATTTACTGTGAACGCGGCAGCGTAATTACTCGCAGGGTATCGTTGTGTAATATTAAATATACAAGCAGCTAGAGGTTAATATAATAAATTATTTTCCAATTGGCAACATTCACCGTTTCATTGATAACAATATCGCGTCGATACCAGTGTTTTAAATAATGAAGTATCGATGTGCGAGATATCAATACATATATATGTGTGTACCTATATTTTTTTTTAATTTTATTACATAGCGGAACGTAAATAATGAAACGCGAAGACGCGCGAGCTTGTTTTTTTTTTTTTTTACAATATTTAACACAGTTTCCAAGCACGAAGAGCACGCTCTCTTGTCTGTTTCGTTTCGTGCGATTCGTATTTACAGAATCCAGGTGAGGAAATCGACTTTTGCGTCTCTCGTTGCCGACTTTCATTAAAATGTTACGTTTGTTTGACGCGGTATCAGGTTCCCCAGTTTCAATCGTGCTTCAGCTTCTTAAAATAGATATTTCCATATCGAGGTCCGTATCTGTTAATGCGGTTAACTAGTTTGGAGCTGTATGTGTATCATTACTCGACACGAGCGAATTCACACATACGGGCGTTAGTGTGTCATCTGTGGCTCTCTTGGTGGACCGTAGGACGACCGAGATAGCTCGAACGTAATTATGTCAAATTTCCAGGTAACATGGGCATCTGTGATTTCGGGCAATAATTAAGATAATCAATAATTCTGCATTGAGTACTCGGTTACATAAGGCTCCGTTGAAATGCAGATACAGAGTACACGGGAAATGATCAGTGAGCGATACAATTGGAATTTTCGTGATCAGTAGACTGGAGATTCGTACGTGATTTCACTTGTCGGTGGAAAATATTTTTGCGCGTGAAATATTATGGCGTTAGGTTTTGATTTTGGATATTTCATATTATTCTTCGCATTATACGCATTTTGTGTAATTTCACAAAATTTTGTATAAAATTTGTAGTCTGATTATTGATTTCCAAGTAGAAAGGTATTATAAAAATTAAATATCGTTGAATATTAATTTTTTATTCAGTTATCTTTGTGTTTAATTCCTTTAGTACCTTTACCTGTGATGAAAATCACAATAACTTTCATTGATAAGTCACATTAAGATTTTGCAAAACGTGACTTTTGCATATAAAGGGATCACGACTCTGTGAAAAATAAGGAGATAGATAAACGAATATAAAGAAAGACACGTATTCAAAGTCACATGTAATATCTTTTTCAATGATTAGCGATCATATGGCAGTAAACGTCGTACTGTTAGCGCAACGAAAACTTGCCAATTCCCGGCGAATGTCATTTCAACGTGTAAACAAGCTTTACACTAAAAACCCGAACAAAGCAACACACTCGTCCAACAAATAAATACTTACTTAGCGAAATCAGACCGCGGCTCCCGCGTTTCCTTAACGTACGCGCGCAGATATTCGTGCACTTGTGGTCCGTTTCCATTCTAACCCAACCACCACCCCCTGAAACCATCGGCCCCTAACCGTCCGCACTTTATGTGCCGTCAAGGGGGTGAGAAGTAGGCGAGGGGTTGGCAGAGGGGGTGGTAGAAGGGCGCCAGGCAACCCTCCTAACTCTCTGGCCTCGGGGGTGAACGTGGGCTGGCTCATGGCTCTAGCACCAGAGGATGAAGAAGGGGTGGCGCGGGGCGAAGAGAGACACCAAGAGAGTAAGAGAGAGAGTGAGAGAGAGTTAGAAGCAGGAGGGCTAGGGATATTACGGACAGGACGCCGAGATATCCACCCCCTCGTCCGACCTTCTCGAGGGGTGAGCGTTTGGGGGTGGAAAGGCGCCCGAGAGACGGCCGAGGGTAGCGACGGATATAACCGTGACGCACACACGTGTTCAAGGAACGAACGTTGCTGTTCGAATTGCGAGTTGCACCCTGCAGTTGGGACCAAGTGCAAAGGGAGGGGGGGAGGGAGCGGGTGGAGCATCACGTGAAGGTATTAGCTTTCCTTCTCGTTATTAATAAACGGTTCACGCGAGCCTTGATAACCGAGTGTAATGGAACGAGGCTTGGTTACCCTTATTACCACCCCCCCTCTCTTTGGGTAACACAGGCGCGATGGCCTGTTTCTGATCGCGTTCCGTTCGCCCGACTACGAAACCGCCGCGCACACGTGCCGGTAAAACGTGTTTTCCTCGGGCTTCTCGCGTAATTGAATTAATATTACCATGGTGGGAATTTTTCGAGTCACGAGTTTTGCATGCTACGGGAACCGATGTGATCTCGTTGCATGACCGTGACGAGCGTTGGCAGTAAAGTGAGAGAACGTATACTGGTACGAATCGGAGTTGGAGAGTGTCGATCGTTCAATTTCGTGTGATTCTAAGATTTCAAGATCGGGACGATTGTTTGAGCTTGATATCGCAATGTGTGATCTGTAATATGACGAATTTGTAATTCGTCAATTATACGCTAATGGAAATTGGAAATATAGAACAGTATTTACCTAGAATAGTATACCTTGAACGACAATTGAATGTAATACATATTATAATATAAAAGGTCATAATATCTATAAATGTGTGTTTCTCTTGAGAAGATAAAATATTCAGTAGAATAGAATACGCTATCATTATATATATTTGAATAAAATATTCAAAAATTTGCTTTCGAGTGTAAAACTATTGTTGTATCAAATCTGATCAGCTTACCGATCTGCATTCAAGTATAAAACTATTCGCTGTTTATGGGTTATTATTAATATATTATTAATCCACAAACAGCCAATAGTTTTATACTCGAACGCACAGCGGTGACATGGTCAGATATATACGATCCAGTGGTATATTTCCCAATATTATTATGAATTATTACGTAAGGGATTTCTACATGGCGTTGCTGAACCAATGAAATTCGAAGTTGTGAATATTGCTTTCGCTGGTAAAATTTTGATTAGCATCAATTTTTGCCATTGACAAGAAATGTTCCTATAAAATGTATATTGTGAATTTAATATTTTATTACAATTAACGTAGTGTTTAATTGTTTTTTTTTTTTTTTGCTGGAAACTAACTACAAAGTGTCTTTATCGAGTGTAACACGAATTTATGTTCTATTTGCATTTTACATGCATTTGAAATTGTTCTTAACCAACGTCTGGAGAAACGAGGAGAATTTCTCAGTTGAATCGCAGGTTCATACCCTTCCCTGGGTTGGCAGCGGAGCAGAGTGATGCGGTGTTCCGAAACTCCGTGGTCCTCTTCGTCTTCCAAACACCCTGCCACCCTATAGCTCGCATCCACACGAACGCACACAGGCGCGCGCAGTTCTGACGTGCAGCTCGGTTTTAGCTCAAGATGGAATGCTCGTACCATTTCTCCGTGAGCACACTCAGGGAGGGTGAAAATGTTTTCTGTTCTTCCTTCTAGTCGAGCGATGTCTTCGTCATCGTAGAAATATGGATTTTTTTTCCTTTTTTTCATTGGTAAATTACACTTTCGACCTGAACCTTCGTGTGAAATTCATGTACCTGGAACTTGCTAAAAGTGGAGTTTCATTGATTCGAAAATTTAGTGAAATAGGATTTGGATAAAGATTTGTATTTCTTTTATTTTTTTATATTAGTAAAATATCAGATAACGAGACGACAGCTTGAGACACCAATGGGGAAATTAGACAGAGTTTACATGATCAGAAAATAAAAATTTCTCTGTTTAGAAATTATCTATTAGAATTAAATCACTTGAATTTGAAATTTTCAATTTAACTTTGCTTTAAATGCATTATGATGACGTATGTCCTGGAAACTGTAAAATACGAAGCTAAGTGAATTACCCAAAATTTTAATAATTTAAAACAAATTTGTACAGCAATAACTCAACTAAATGATTGTATTTGAAGATTTAAGAATTAAAGCATAATATATTGTAGTAAATAATTTAAAGATATTGATTACTTTATTTTATTTATTACTTTAACTTTCAAAATTAACTTTATTACTAAACTTTGGGTAGTTAATAAAATTATACATGGCTACTCATGCTCGATAATATATTTAATTTTTTAATAGATTTCTAGTAATCATCGAACAGCATCACTTTGCCCTGATTTCTGACATTTCTAATTGAAAATTTATTCCGCATATATTTTGCACGATTATCAATGATTCGCGTGAATATGAAAATAGTTATTTGTATCGTAGTCGTTGTGCGTCACAACGTGGAACACGTTTCATTTAAAAGAAAGCACGCGTTTATCCGCCGTGAACTTAATGTCCCTTAAATTAAGCAGAGTAGCGGCGAAGTTTCCGCGGCGACTAAAGTCCTCTCTTACCACTTCAACCCTTGGCTTCGTTGAAATCCCCAAAGGTGCCTCGCCGTGCCTAATCATTCTTTAAAGTTTCACTCTGACGCTAATTACCCGAAGAGCCGAAGTAAGGAAATAAGGTGATTAAAAAATCGGTGGGGCAAGTTTACCTGGCAATCTTTGTACCCACGCTGTGCATCATTCATCCATATTGCTATCGGTCAATAAAAATACTCAAAAACACAGGCTAATTAACAATAACACCGCGTTTCATTCCGAAGTCCGTTCTGTACAATTTTTGTTCCATATGCTCAATTCAATTCAATCTTCTCAACGTGAATGTCAGATATTTAATTGTTAAATGAATTTTAGGCATTTAATTGCAACATGCACGACGAAACGGGGTATCATTGGATTATTGAATATCATTTTTGGTTTTTAAATTTGATTGAATTTTATTATTAATGTGAAATATACAGTGAAATTAAATATCCTAAATTTCAGTAAATCTAACGCAAATTATTACAGCCAATGTTCAACGACACAGTAACGTGTTGAACACTTAATTAATTTAATTGAAAGGATATTATAAATTAATTTAGTTAAAAATAAGTTGCAAATTCCAATAATACCAGTTGACGCTTAACAGTTTGCTCAGTAGTCCTATATTTAAACCCTGCTGCAAAACCCTCTAGAATTAGCCGGCGGATCGATCAACCAAAAAGGGAACAGCGGTAAAAGAAAGTTTGCTGTAATTGCTCGGTTGGGGGTGCGTGGATAAGCAAGCGGCTGGCCGAAGAATAGCGCAATTGTCGATCGCCGCAATGGGGCAACGCTTCTTATTAATTTCGACACTTTCGATTTCTCCCACCTCCACCCCCTTTTTCCCTTGTGCACGCTCGCGCACCAGACCGCAGTCATCCTTGTTATCGACAGTGGCCGCTGCATCGACCCTCTCCTTGCGTGTGTTCCTTTTTCTTCTTGGTCGCCGGGGTCCCTTTGAGCGGTCGGACCTGGAAAGGAGATCGCGACGGCCCGATGCAAAGCCGTGCGGTGAAAGAGAGAAAGAGCCTCTCAGCGAAAATACATCGTCGTTGTATATCTTCCTTGACCGTCAGGGGCATAACTCCAGGATGAATCAGTGCTTCTTGGACCGCACCGGACCCACCCTCGGTCTTCTTCCATCTCTATGCCCGACCCTGCCACCGACTTTGCCGCCCTCTTCTCGCCCACCACTCTTCCCTCCCCGCCCGCCCGAGCCATCAGAGTAGAAGAGCGGAGCAACCCTCTGGCCTGAACCTTCATCAACGGATCTACCGACCCCACCTTTATCAAGAACCCCCAGTCCTAGAACCCCTTTCGTTCTCCCCTCCCTCTCCCCTTGCCTTCGCTCGCTCCCAACACCCACTGCCTCTCCCTGCTATCACTTTTCGTCGTCTTCGTCGCTCCCTCACGACCGTACGCCGCGCACTCTTTCTCCCTCCGACGAATTCTCGTTTCCCTTGGTTCCTCTTTCGCTGTCAGATCCTCCGCTTTGCGCCTCCTCTCTCTCTTTCTCTGCTCGATTCACCGTTCGCAGCTCGCATCGTTCTCGCTTCTGCTTCTCCATCAAAACCCTTTTGCCGTGTTCCATCCCTCGGACCCTAGATTAACGGAACCCTTGCTCTACCGGGAAAAGGGAGTTACCTCGACACACCTAGGTACGAAGGTATCGTCACACGGATGGCAAGATAAAGTACAAGGCTGAGCGAAACAGCTGAATATAGATACATCGTGTACACCTGTTAATTTTTTAATCCCCTTTAGGGGGAGGGGGCGATGAGCGTCGCCGCTGTAATCTCGGCTAACGAAGTTGGAGAAAGTTCGAGGCACCGGTTCTACGTTGCGCGTTCGTTTGGATGTTAGAAAGTGTACCGTGACTTCCTTTTTTTCTTTGCTTTTCTTTCTTTCTTTTTTTCTTCTGGCTCTTAGTTTGCTTGTCGCTGCCGTCGTTGTAGTTGCGCGAAAACGAGAGAGTCTGTCCACTTACGGTTAGTTGAAATTTGTTGGAGGAGCAACGTTGATGCCGCGCGTCGTAATAAGTTCGTTCGTGATGGCCGGATTCGTTGTCTCGTTAGGCACGTGTTATTTCACCACGCGGAGAGTCAGAATTATATTCGTCTCATGGAGAAACGCTACAATGTAAAATCAGGTGTTAAACTTTGAACGTGAGTATAACGTTCATTTTGAAATATAAGTGCGGAAAGTTACAATAATAAAATAACATTCGAATAAAATATTTATTTCTCTGGACACGTTGACACGCTCCAAATTTAGAAACACGACCTCCTCGAAGACAATCAAAATCAGTACGTGCTTAGAGATTTCTTGCCTCTCTAACGAAAGAGAAAGAACATATCTTCAAAAATTCGAAGACGTCGAATTACGTGTGTACGTACATGTTGAGCAACGGTGACGCGCTCTTCAAAACACACACACACACACGCAACGTCTGAATTTGCATAAAAATCCGCAGTCTGATGATCAATAATCCCGTGGAATAACAACGATTTAACGAAAGAAGAAACGAAACGCGGATATCCGGCGGGGAGAGCTCATGAATCCAGTATGCTCGCGGGTCGCGCGCGCGTGCATTGCCGCATTCAACCGATGTTTCGTACATTTATCTGGAATTTAAAAGAGCAGCCGGCTCGCGAGCGCGCGCGCGCGCATAGTAACGAACGGTTACTTTTACAATAACGGCATCGGTAATTAGTTACGTTTCACGTGGAATGCACGCGACCGCACGTATGCGGGGGAGGTGGGTATCGGTTTATCGTGCGCGCACTCTGTGTGTGTGTGTGTGTGTGTGTGTGTGTGTGTACGCGCGCGCGGCCAGGTCGGCAGCGAGTGGCAAAGGGAATTTCAACCAGACCGCCGGATCGATTGCCTCGAAATTGGAAAAGAATATTAGGTTTCTGATTGAAACGACCCTTCCCGAAAATGTGTCGGCACGCCGTCGCTGCACTTTTGTCCTCTAAATGGCGTTAAAAGCGTTCGACCAGCTCCGTTCCTCCCTCTGGCATCCGATCTTTTCAGCCGTCTTATTGCGTAAACGTCGGTTCACGCTGGTTGGCGCTGGTTTCTCATTGCGCGTTGATGTTCTTTCTCTTTTTCTTCTTTTTTTTTTTCATCGCGGGTACGCAGCGAGAAAAACTACTATCCTGCGTGTAGGATAAATGATCGAGTTACGTTCAACTTTGTTGTACGAACAGTGGAATGCGTTTGATGGGGTTGTGTTACTGTTTGATGTAATTTTTTGATATCAGAGTAGCAAACTTGTTTTATCTATCGTTTCGTGGGTGGTCGGAATTGTTAACTTGTGGAATTGGGTGGGTGGATTTTTATTAAAATAGCGGCCGTACATTTAGTTTGCGTTAATTTGTCGTTGTACGTGTAACATATAACACGTTACGCAGAGTGTCTCGTAGTTTATCGCATATACTTTGCCAGGGCGTTATATTCTCGCGGTATTGTGAATGCAAGAAATATTGCACAAAATATTCTGACATTTTTTTACCATTTTACCAGGTTACACACTACACGTACATATATACACTATATTATATCATATACATGTATATAGTATTATATTAATAATTGTATTAGTTAACTTTGAAACAAATCCGAAAATATACGACTATATTTATTACCATATACTTTAGAATTAATTTACATAGTCACACAATATTTATATTATATATTGGTTAATTCATTTTTCCAAACATTTCTGCATTGTAACTCTCTGCTTTCAAGATTTCCTACAAGTAGACTTCTTCAACCAACGTACTAGATCAGCATGTGCAAAAGTGGTGAGTGTACTTATATCAACATGAACATTATCTTAACTTGTAATAAAGAAAGAATTCTAGAAATTCCAAATTACTCGTATATTTGGAATTCATATGAAACGTTATTCTATAAAATCTAAAACACATTTATCAAGTGCGATCACTTGACGAATAATTTTTATAAAACATTTACGTTTACTTATGTATCTTGTAGCTTCCGGTAGTCTAAAAAATTTTTAATCAACTGCTTGAGCAAATTTCTGCTTAGATTACACATTTCTTTTTTAATTATATCGCTAAAGATATAAATTTTTACAAGCATCTCGACTTTCTAAACTAGTTTAAACTGGTAATCCAGACGTAACATTTTAATGAAACGTTAAAGATGAATGAAAGAATGAACGAGGCGTTACAGCATATTTTACTATTTACACTACGTGCCTACATTTTATCTGTAGAACACGCTAACCAGTGTGCACGATAAATTGTAGACCACCCTGTATATCACGTCGTATTATCGAATCACTCCGAACTCACAAAATCTTCGACCCAGTTTTCACCACTCTGTGCATGCAATAACGAAGACGTGTAATTATCGTTATTTGATCGCGGGTTCACCGCATATCATAGATTCGAAAGGATTGTTTTAACGTGGCGTTCGATAGGTAATTAATTACAGCAAGCCTCCAAATATTTACGAAAGTATTCCGTTCGGTCAATAAGCTGCGCGATTATCATCAATGTTTGCACGGGTCGTGCCCGCACGGGTCTGTCCGGCTAAAATATGAATGGCGAAATTTTAAATATCGCCGCACGGGCGGTGTTGGCGAGCACGCGTGCAGTTATGCGCGCGTAACGCGCGCAAAAAGAGGCCCCGAGCCTGGTTTAACAGATACTCGGAAATAAATTTGCTCAGCTGACCACGCGGCAACCCAGAGCGTTTTATTCGCGATACCAGCAAAAACCAAGCCTTAAATTACGAGGCCTGGCTCGATTAACACCGCTGGAAATTGCACCCCTAAGGGCTGATTATAGTCGTCGGATCGAGGAAGACGATATCGAATCGTTGAAATTCTCAGAAGCTGTGTGGTTTCGTTCTTTTGATAACGTGGTTTAATGTCTTTTTAATGAAATAATTGATTTCGAGAAGAAATCAATCCTCTGTAATACGAGTTTCACGAAGGGGAAAAAGAATTCAGTGTTTGTTCCAATTCGAAATTTACTTTCCTCGGCTTGTTCACTTTTGTTGGAGTAACTATATTCCAGTGTATTTGACGTTGTTCAAATTCAATTTTCTTTAATCTGCGCGTAGAATTAATTTGCACGTAGAACTCACCTCTTGATTGATTGTATCTCGATTGCAAGACAACACCACTTTCAAATTCATAGTGGATAATAATGTAAATAATAGTAAATATATAATATAGCAATAATGTACTAATATTGATATTGATCAACAGATTGACAGGATTTTCATGCATTTATAGGAAATTTCAATGTGCGAAATTATTGGCACACAGTACACATAACACAGAAATGTCTATAAAATACCCAAAGTACAGTGTTTCTTTTGATAAAACGATTTTCCATCTTTTTTTGTTATATTCTCCAAACACATAAATCTGCACGAAAGGTCGCAGCCTTTGCAAAAAGCAGGCACAGTACTCCATAAGCAATCCCTTCTTACCATCCACTCCAAGATTCGAATTCCATCGCACTTGATCAGACCTCATTGACACGGGTACGTTCATTCAGTCCTTAATAAAGAGATACTAGGAAGACATGTCCCTATTTTTTTTCAAAACCCACAAATTCTCCAGCAGTTCATTCACGAGTTGGTAATCGCTCGTTATTCCCCATCGATAAATAGTAGACGCACACGCCGTGCAGACGAGTTAACGTGCGTCCACATTCCTTCCACCTGCGATCTTCGCCGGGCGTTAATAAGAACGAGCGGTTGCCACATTTTCACGATCCGTCAATCAGCGAGGAATGACAAAAACATGTGGCCTGTAGAACCACTCCGCCACGAGTGTCTCCTCGCGATTAGAGATGGGATCGAGTGTCTCACAAGTAGTCTCGAATTTTTGATTCGTTGGATTCAAATCTTTCAAGATCAATCCAGTGAACTCGTAATCTATCGAGTGAGTGATCCTCTGTCGAAGAATTCAGATTTATTTAATTTTGACAGCCTCTACGTGCATGCATTCTTCAATAGCGTTATTGTCTTTTCAATACGTGCAAATGAATTTCATTTTGACTGGCATCAGAAGTTAGGTTGGTAAGTTCATGTAGTTTCTTTTTCCCCTGAAAAGTATGTCTAAACAAGTTTTTTTTTTATAGATCTAGTCTATCTTAAATGTAAGAAACAGGCTTAGCTCGATTTTGTTACGAGCATAACTGACAATGATTAAAAGGAATGTAGTACCGAACAGATTATAGGAAAGAGACAGAACACTTTTGTGAGAGACCTGTGAGTTTCCATTCGAGCTAGTATGTAAATTTAAACGCGGAAAGACTTTGATAGATATTAATTTTTTTGTATGATACGAACAGGTTCATTTACTGAACGAGTCACCTTATGCTCGAATCGAAGCGGAATAAATTCGAACGTTTTATGATTATCTTCAGAAACAATGCCCTTCGAGTAGACTTGAACGAAGATAAACAGATCAAGTAGATTGGAACTTTTCATAAAATTTCTTAGAAATTTCAGTGTCTCGACCGTGTGCACCTTTTGACTAGGTGAAACATGTTCCTTTTAATTAATATCGTTTCCTCGCAATCTCTTTTACTTACTACTTAATTTGATAGCTAATAAAGAATTCGGTATTGAAAAATCATCGACACTTTTCAGTCTAGAGAATGCCCGAATGAATAACGTTTAGTACGACAGAGATTTGGACGAAACACGTCTCTCTTTTTCTGCGTGCGATCCTCAAATGTTAAATGCTTCCCCATTGTACCGGTATAAATGCATCGTGACGTGATTTCCAAGATTCGAGTATCGTTTGGGAAAGTTTTCCACGATCCGAACAACGAATACATTCGCAGGTACACACAGGTCGAAGCGTTTCTAGCTTCGAGTGTGTAGCATTTCGAAAACACCGTAGCAAACGAAACTTAGACAACATCGAATCCGAACTCGGATTCGTAAGCACATATTGGACTTGATCCCATCCCTAGCCTCAACCGCGACCCGCCCTAAGCTCGCCTCACGGCCCATTAAAATTCCAGCGACACACGCGTCGCGCTCGCACACACACGCACACACACACACACACACATAAACGGCTTTCGCAGGGCTGGTGGTGCGATCCCGCGCCCACGGTTCCGGTTCCGACCTATATTCGTAGGCGGCGGATTATCGAGAACGACGCGGCACGGCGAGAGGAGAGACTGGTCGCGTACACAGCTCTCTCACGGCTTTCGAGCGAACGAAACAACATCAGGAGAACTCGGTGAGGCTGTGTCGTGTGTCCAGCGAGCCGTGACCATATTTCAAAGTCCCTTTAGGGTTGCCGGAGAGAGTGCTGGACAGGGGCCCAATTTCATGGCGATGCATCGCTACCTATGATTATCAGCGCGTACCCGTGTTCCCCCGTGGTTGTAGACCGGAGCCCAATTCTGCGTTTACAATCAGCCCAGTCGACGATACCCAGCCCGAACCTCTCTCTTTCTCTCTCTCTCTCGCTCTCGCTCTCGCTCGCCTGGTATCTGTGGCCGCGCACACACCACCACCGGCCGTTACGTGTCCTGCGTGGGCCGCGTGTGCATTCACCGACGCCGAGCGCGCCGCACATATGCGTCCACGCGTTATAACAGATACCGGGGGAGAGAGAGAGAGCCGTGCTATCACACACGTACACATACACACATACACACACACGACTGTGCACGCGGCTGGACATAGGAGGAGGCCAACAGCTCGTACGTGCATGCACGTGCATGTGCATACGTGGGTGTGTTCGGGTCGCCGGCGTACGCGTATCTATATCTACCGCTGTATCTACCACTATATCTACCACTGTAGCTCCGCGCGTCCATTTTGATACCATACTCGCCTATATACCTAGACGCGTATGTAACCGAGGTACATGGGGGCTACATGCACGTATGTAGAACGGGCGCGCGCGGGTACGCCGGTAGATATAGGGTCGGCTGTAGAGTGGTTAGAGGGTTCAGAGGGATGGAGGTCGCTGGAGGGTGGCGGTAGGTAGGTAGGTAGGTAGGGTAGGCGGGTGTAGGTAGGTGGCGAGGTCGGTCGACGAGGGTGAAATAGAGGGGAAGGTGGTGAACGTTCCACCGAGGGTGGGTAGAGGTGTGGTTGCTTTAGAGGTGCGTTGAACCCAACCAACGCAGGTAGGTTGACATCAGCGTGCCTTGTTCCATTGAAACGTGCGAAATCCATGCGAAATCCACCGCCGCTCGCCCTGCGTTCCCTTCCTGCCTTCCCTTGCCTTCGTTGGTCACGTGAAGAGTGGAGACGAGCAAGAGAGAAGCATGTCCCAGCCCTGCCAGCTGATAAGAAGAACAACGATGCGTATCGCTGGTGCGCGTGAAGGTCTGCCAGGTGAAGGAAAATCTTGATCTTGATGGAAAAGGTCTCTCTGGCTCCCTCGGCCGCTGAACGTGAAACGAACGATACGCCGCGCGCCACCCCGTGGCTCCTCTGCTGCCTGGTGAATTTCTACGGCGAGGAAACGCCGGCTGACCTTTGCGGAATGACGTATAACGCGCACTATGGCTACGGTATTACTGGCTTTTCCGTCGTTCACACTCGTTCCCGTGGCCAGGTGTCGTCGGTCTTTTCGCGTGGCCTCCGCTGAATATGTTATTTATACTCCGGTCTACAGTTTCCACGATGATTCGACGATTTATCTGCGCTACCGCGGCGTTCGAATTACCTGTCGTCTTTTATTATTGAAATTATTCGTACCAGCCTGCGTGTCTCCGGGATCGAACGCGCGTGCATTTGAATTTTTGTTTCAGATAACATTTGCCTCAACACTGACTTTGGTCTCACTCTTGTCTCGTTTCTGTGTATTTCATACGCGAGTATGGTGCAAGTTGAACTTTTGCTTCAAATGACATACAATTTCTTGCTATGTACATTGATTCTCGTTTTACGTAGATGTTTGTCTCTTTCTTTTAAATAATACGTTTATTAATTTCATTGTCCTGCTCTTCAAAGTCCAATAAATAAATTTTTATCATTTCACGCAATAAATTTTTATCATTTCTGTAACTTTCTAGCAGATAATATGTCGCAATTATCGATTTTCTTGGTCGCCTGTACGCCTAGAACACGCGATTCGTAATTATCACTCAACTTCTGATTCAATCGTAACACCGTTAATGCGTTATGTCCGATACGGCAATTATATTTTTACCGCGCGATCAACCACGCGTTTAATTTCATCGATTAACATTTCGACGGTGCCCGATTAACTTCCCTCACCGCCGTTAAAAGCTTCTTTTTTCCACACGGAGAGAAAACGTTCACCTGTTTCCTTATAATTTTCCGAGCGTTTCACGTGTCACCCTAATTCCACCCCCGGCAGTGGGGTGCGTAATTCAACTGTAGCTAACGCTGGCAAGGGTTGGCCTGCCGGTGGACGTGTGCATAGGGTTCGAAGTGGCCGGCGCGTGGGGTGAATCGACGGGCAAAAGATACAGATAAGTGCAAAGTGCTTTTTCCAATTGGCGTGCATTGTATTTTATTTCGCTTTAAGCGTTCCGGGGCAACGGAATTACCACGCGCTTTCACCGAATTTTCACCGGCTTGTTCGCGTTTTCGATTCGCGAAATTGGAAAAGGAAAAGAAAGAAATAGAGGAGGTGGGGAGGAGGAGAGAATGATCGATCGATCGAAGGGTCGCATGAATTTCGATGCGGAATTTATCATGGCCTATAGAGGAGTTTGGGGGGGGGGAAAAAAAAGAGGAAAAAAAGAAGGGCGGACGTGAATCGCGCAGCTTCATCCTCATAATTTTCCGTTTTACGCATTTACCCGGTTTCGCGATCGTTCGAAAGTGCGTGATTCAGCTGCACGTTGAATCTAGTTGATTCGAGACGGCCTCGCATCGACGAATTCACGATGGCCGCTGATGAAACGCGTTTCGAAATATTCTCTGGAAAGAACCGAGATCCACGTGTGGCTTTTTCCCTTCATTTTCAAACTTGAATACATCCGTTGGGCGATTTAACCTCTGTTGCGGCCTGCAAATTTTTATTAGGTTGAAACTAGGTGAAAGATCGTTCTTAGATATAATATACGTATAATATCAATCAAATTTCGACTCACAAGATTTGATGCGCTTTGGCCATTGAAATAGTGCTATTATTATAAATTTATTAGTTGTTATTATGTTAATATAAATATAATATTTTCTAATAATTACAATGAATTACATTATAATACTTGCATTAACTTTAATTGAGAAAATCGTGCTTTTTATTAATAAGAACGTTTGTTGACTTGAGATCTAGTAACTCTAACTCTAACTTTCATGTATATATATATATACATTCATGTCATACATTTCATGCATATTATATGAAACATTTTCAAATTTAATTAATGACCAATTTGAATTCAACTTGAAAATGTGTTGTATGTAGAAGTTATAAAACGTTCACTGCGTGTTTAATAAAAATATCGTAACATAGCACGAACGATCGTTTTAAATATAATTGAATGTTAAGACTTTATTTACTAATGTGATAAATGATTAACTATTCAAAGACTTTCACGAACCAAATATTTAGTAATTTCTGTACACTCATTTTCAAAATCACCAAGAATTTCGTCAATGTGGTGGTGGTGGTTAGTTGAGCATCGTTACAACATAGCAAGTATAACTTCTGATCACAGAAATACAAACGGCGTTTCAAATTCAAATTAAGTACAATCGAATATTTATTATTCGTCAAACTGCACGTCCACTTCCAACTTCCTCTTCCACCGTAATAAAAATATAAACTCGCGCTCTCGAAACTCGGTGCGACAACGTCCTCCGTTGGAAGTTCCTGGCCGCCTTCGCCTCAACCGCAAGATCGATCCGCGGCCGATCGAACTCCGGTGAACTTTCGCTCTCCATCTGTTGTGTCCGCGAGATCCAGAGCGACCCGACGTTGCCTCGCGATTATAACATGTACCCTACAGTTGGCAACTTCGAAACAACTCTGGAAAGCGCGCGCGTTTCTCCGGGACGGCGGTGTTGGCCCACCGGGAAAGCTTCGCCCCGGGTTTCTTCATAATTTTCCACGCTCGCTTCTCCCTCTTCCTCTCTCTTTCTCGCTGTCTCGCTCCGGCGATGTGTAATTCAGCTGTACCTAACGCTCTGGTTAGGGGTGGTGGGCTAGGACGGGCGGGTGGTTTCACAGGGTGGTGGTCTGGCTGGGCAGAGTCGAAGGTGGGCGGTTGGACAGCGTGGGGTGGCCAGGGGGTTGGGGAGGATCGCAGGAGGTGGAGGTGGCTCCGTTGTTTGTGTGTCAGCCGCGTTGGGACCCTCTACCCATCCTCCTTTCGACCCCTCGCAGCCCTTTCCCACTCAACTACCACCCCCGTACTCCGCTTCGTACTCCGTGTGGATGTGGTATCGATGCGCGAGACCGTGCACGTACACACACACACACACACACACATACACACACGTACGTACGCGCGCCAACGCGAACGCGCGCGATCCGTATATACCGGCGTGGTAGTCTATGTATTACACCTTACAAACATTACTTCCATGTACTCGGCGAACGCTATGTGCCGAGGATACATAGCCAATACATGGAGAATATTGTACCCCTTTCTCACCCTTGTCTTCGGCCCTCTCGCAGCGGTGCGTGCAACGAGAGTTGGCGCGCGATTTCGTATGCGAGCGTGAGTCCGCTTGGGCCGTGGATTTTCTCTTCTTCCGCGCTTCTCGTCTTCTCTCTTCCTTTTTTTTTTTTCTTTGTTTCGTTTCTGAGGTGGAGGGTGGTCTCGAGACGCTTCGCCACGGTCTTTATTAGATGTTATCGGGAATTCGTGGCACTTTGAAGTTTGAGGGGATCCGAGGGATTGTTAGCGCGGTGAAACGAGGAGGAGGGAATTTTAAATCGCTCGATGCTGGCGCGCGCGCGCGTGTGTACAAAGTAACGCGAACGAGTAATAAATGTAAAGAAGGTGTCATCATTCATGCGTATGGAAGTTGGATTCTGATGCTACGTGTCAGATTGAGTAATTATCTTCTTCGCGTTTCTTTAACACTCGAGTAGGATTATTGGACTGATACTGATAATTGATGGTATTTTATTTCGTGATAGAGGCTGATAGTAGAATTAAAATAAATTAGAAATTCCAAAATTGAATAATTAAACTCTAATTCGACTGTCGAGTGAAACATATGCGTTTCACCTCTGAGGAAAAATATTTAATTTTTACAAAATTGTATCTCAAATATTTCAATATTTTCGAATTGCGTTTGAATGAAATCTTTTGGCCAGCGGTGTATTGTTTGCTTATCGTCAGTTAAAAACTTTTTTACCAATGATATTCATCAATATTCACGATAAATACGTAGAAATATTTTTAGCCAGAGGTCAACAACGCCAAACGTTGATACGCTGATAACTGAATGGTGACCAAGCATCAATCTCCTTGCAAACCGAAGTAACCACGGAGAAATTGACGGCGAATTTATTTCATTTATATTAGAATAATCTTATTTAACTTTGGGGCGAGATTAATAAGATCAAGATACCGGAGATTGGCATCTCATAAAACATTCATCGCTTTCAAGGTACTCATGTTTATTAAAACCGGGGTCTTAAGTGTCTCAAGATTTTCAAGGGCTCCTAATTTACAATAATACGTAAAGTAATCGAGTTGCTCGGGGAATTTTCAAGGCGGTGCGATGGTACGGAACGGCCGGCGCTGAACTATCGCATATTTCCGCTACGTTAAAGTTCCGCGAACAAACTCCATTGTCTCGATTCTTCCCGAGACTTTGAAAAACTTTCGAAACTACCGAGATCCTTCGGCTCCGACTCCCGCCGAATCGCTGAATATTTTCAATTACTCGTTTAATCACTCAATTATCCAAAGCCAAAACTATCGTATAAGTATTCCCTCGATCTAACGAACGTCCGTCGCATGCGCGATGACTCTCCACTCCCATCCCCCGAAAACTTTCGGATCTATTAACCCTGTTGTCGTCCTCATTTCCTCGTTGTTGAGAATACAATTGATAAAGCAGGAAATTGATTGAAATATCATGCACTTCGAAGTTTTCTACAAACGCGCGAAGATTCGCAGTCACGTTCGTCACGAAGTTGCATCTCATCAGACATCGTTTGTTTCTTTGCAGTGCTTTGTTTCCATATGTATGGAACATACAAATGATTGTGAAATTATATCGAATTAAATTAAAGTCAAATTTAACATTTCGAAGCTAGGGATATTTATAATACATTATAATTTGAGTTTATCTTTTCTGGCTTTGATATCTTGTTTTAAATATGAATAAATTGCTTGTTGTTATTAAAAAAAAAAAAAAAAAATAAGAGTGCATAATATCAAAATTACGTAATGTTTCGTATCATTAGTACGCATTGAATCTTCGAGTGTAAGAATAAAACCAGTATTAATAATAACTGAATTACAAACTGATCTTTTAAAATTTGGTTTTGATACGGAAGAATAAATCTTTGATGAATGAGCAAAGAAGTACGAGTATAACTATTAATTATAATATTACAATACTTATAATATTACACTTATATAGATTACGTCACATTACATAAAAATGATTAACATGTCTCGCGCTGTTCGATGAAAATTCTAATAAAAAAACAATTTTTGACGTTTTAAAATAACTTTCCAACAACGTTCATTCCTACTAATCTGATATAGAAAAAAAAAAAAAGAAAAAAGAGAAAGAAAAATCAAAAGCACCGTCACAGTTGTAGCAAACTATAGTTAACACCATCTATTCATATTGAACTACGACAGTACCCATATTCCGGGTCATGTACGTAGAAGAGCATCGGGGCATCGAAGGCTAAATCCTTCGAGCTGTTAGCCAGCTTTTTAACCATATTTATCCGGCAAGCCCTTTCTACCGGGTAAATTACTCCGACTGGCTGCTAAAGCCACACGCTGGCGCCGAACAGCAGACAGAGACGAAGCGACCGGCAAGCGAACAGAAACCTCCCGCCCTGAATCTCCGACACAGTGTCACGTCTCACCCTCCTCCGGTTCGGGGCCTCGCGTAGCCTGACTATTCCGTCGCTGCTGTCGCTCCCGTCTCCTATTCTGTCCGCGCTCACCGGGGGTGGCTCGGCGCAAGGTGGGGCTTAGGGGTTACGACGTACACACAGGGAATATAGTTTACGGAGACAGGTATTCTCCGCGACATGCACACGGGGGTAACGGGTAACGGGTTGCGTAAGTACGGTGAACCGGAAGGGGGTGTTGCGCAGAGGGGGTTGCGCTGCGCGCTTGGACGAGCCCCTTAAACGCACATGCACGCGGGCTCGCCGCGCGTGTGTTGGTTTACGGAAGGATAGACAGGAGGTGGGAGGTAAGTTGTTGGCTGGCTTTGATCGATACCGATCGAATCTATACTGCAATTAGTATTATTCCTGCGTAGCTGTACGAACGCCTCTGGATTACGATTGCGATGCACGATACGATCCTCAATCGAATCGTGAAAGAACAGCCAAATTGGATGACTTGGAAAGTCCACGCGGAGCGACTTTGAGAGTATGCTCGTTTGTCGAAGTGTCTTCGAACGATTGAAACGCACGTTTCGAACCAGATTTCAGCTGTTTATGGGGAACGAGCGTGAAGCTTGAATATGCTGGGACATTCGCAGCAGAGAAACAGAGATAGCGCTGGCAATAAAATGTCGAATTATTTATGTACACACGTTCGAACCGATTTCATAGCGCCTCACAGTCAATTACCATCCATATTTACGTACGTACACGTATTTCTACGGTCGCGTGTCGCCGGGCGACACCTCGAGCCACCCGAAACCATGCGAAACCTGCGAAATTATTACGCAAGAATCGCCGTGGATGCCCTCGCGGGCGGCATCCACGTCGTGCCACGCGGAAACGCCGGGAAATCACCGGGGGGCTGCGCCAGCTCGCCTCGCTCTTTACTTAATTACGCAAATGAGCGATTATTAACGCGCCGCCACAGTTAGATCGCTGTTGGTACCCGAGGGCTGACTCACGTGTTGTTGTTGTTGTTGTTGTTGTTGTTGTTTGCCACCGACGTGAAACAGAGACACGCGGGAAAAAAATGTGTTTGCATAAAATAATAAGGAATAGAGCGGGTGAAACGGCTTTCGCTGCCGCGCGGAGGGCTAAATAGAAACTAGCGCCGCCGGTAATGATAAAGATAACACGGCGACGTTGGTAGAAAACGGGATGATACGTAACGCACGAGCCAGTGATAAGGCCGGTTTCACACGGAGATAAATACAGTGACTCGTATTAATAATTCGGACGTACCACGATGCTCGAAAGAGCTTGTTGCTTTGTGTTGATTTTGTCGAATGAATTGCTTTCTGATGTATTACGTATCAATATATGTCATGTTACATTATATTTATTTGATACGTTGTATTATTTTAATATACCGTATTATATATATGATGTGAATTTTATTTATTTAACTCGTGTCATCTTTTGTACAAGAAGAAATAAATTAAAAGCATTTCAGAAAGATTTGGACAACGAGCAAGTTGGATGAAATTCATATTAATTTTGTGTATTTTATAATAGACGTGAAGCATTGTGTACGTATGCGTGTACATATTCTATATAAAATTAATGTGAGTTTCTCGTTTATTATTCGATTCGTTGTTTCTTGCGTGGGAAATTATGTGCTTCGAATGAATAAAATTTGTACAGTGTCAGTTCTCTAGAATAATCGTTCTCAAGGAACGTGTGATTCAACAACACTTGTAAACAAAGCAATAATCCTTGGAACATCATTGTACAAATATGTTCTCCTCTCAAGGACATATTTTTGAACAAAGGTTTCCTTTTCAGAAATACGTGAATTCGAAATTTTATCTGTTTGGATAGACATCGGAGTTACTAAAAATAAAGAAAGGAATATATAAAAAGAAAACATTTGGATTAGATTTAGATTAGGTTTAATAACCTCAAGAAATTCGATATTGTCAAATACATTCTCTGTGCTGAATTTTGTACCAAGTGCGTGAGTGATTGTCCATCGACTTCTATTAAATATATATCGTTATCTGCCGAGATTCTCCGGATATAAGAATCGTCGTATCGACTGTGTATGTGAATTCACAGTATCTGTCGTGTGTATACGTCTGCGTGAAACTGGCCTAAGAGCGCGAAGTAAAAAAATGCGAATGTAATCACCGCGGCTGCGGAGACGACTCGCGAAATACCCCTTTTACCCTTTTGCGGCCACGGATGCGCCGCTCACCGCTCAAAAGGGTAGATAATAATACTGTAACTAGGGAAACGTGCGTCGAGCAAACGTACCGGTTGTATGAATGTTAATGAACAAATGTTTTGCTAAAAATGCCCTGGTGGAGAGCAACTGGTAAACTTGATGGAGAGTAAGTGATTTCGTTCCACACAGAAAGAGGGTTGCTTGCGTTTCAAATCGGTTTAATCTTTGTCCCGATTTTATGATCTGGTTGATCTTTTAAGGGTTGAAGCAGCGTGGTACATCAGGAATATTTGATTTATAGTCGTGGAGTTTTTTGTTCTCTAATTGTATTTTGTTTCTTCAAAGAGATACTTTTCCCTTTTCTATTTTTTAATTGTATATATGTCGTTATATTGTTTATAAAATGTTCTTTTCTCTTCTGTCGTTTAATTATGTGGCACATACGTATATATTACATTATATTGTCGTTAATAAATAATCGTATCAATAATATTAAAATGAAAATCAAAATGAAAATCACTGAATTATAAATTAAATTTATAGAGTTGGAATTTTTCTAGTTAAATTTAATTACTCTTTGTTTCGAAATTTATTTTGACTTGTATATGAATATTGTTCATTCGAGCAAACTCAAGAAATTCCTCCTAAATAGTATCCAAAAGAAAACAGTGTTCATACTCCAGATGCAACGAAAAATCGATACACAAAAATTGTATACTTTACACTACGGATAAATTAACAATTTCAAAAAAGAAAAGGAAAGAGAAAAGGAGAAAAAGATCAATCATCCACACTTCTTATTATTTTCCAAAGTACATTTACCCTTTATTCAGCCGCGTTTAAATTCTGAAGCGCATTCTATATTTCAAAGGTCCGTCTAGCGAAACACCGGACACCCAGTATAATCGACCGCGTGGATAAGTTTAGAGTTTCCCGCATACCTGTCCGTCGTAACGGGCACCAGTTTCGTCGGGAAATCCGAGAATTATTCATTGAATGATAAATGCGCGGCCGACAAAGAAATACGGGCCACCGTCTAGATGCAAGTGTCCTCTGGATTTTCCACTCGAGCTAACGACAAACGGTTTCGCTGGAAAGGGGGTGGGAGGTGGAAGCGGGGCGAGCAAACCTTCCGGCTAATTAAGAAAGCAATCGTTCCGATAATCAAATAAACATTCTTCTAACGGGCCGTTATCGACGACCACTCGATGACACTCGAGGAACTTTTGATCGGTCGCGCACACCCCCTCCACCACCCTGTTTCGCAACCCCTTTCCTTAAAGTCGATCATACAGAAACCGAGGTCAATAAAATATTCGATCCCCGGTTAATGTAATGTAATGTAAATATTTATTAATGGGATATATCCTTTATCTGTAAAAGATAATACACATAGCGTTAAAATAAACTTGTAAGATCTGTGGAATAACTTGTAACAAGGGGCAAAAGTAAAATAATGACTTACTTGTAACGATAAATATTTTCTAGATTTTAAATAACTAGAGTGAATAACTAGAACTGGCTAATTCTTTTTCTCACAATTATGGTTATAGACACCTAACTTTTAGCATCGACGAAGAAAATAATTTTGAGTGGGATCAACTTGGCAAGGTTTGAGAAAAAGAAGACGATAGAAATTTAATTTTAATCCTTATTATATTTTTGTTAGATGAATAATTTCAAAAATCTAGTAGTAGATTCTTCGTGACTATTTTTCAAGTATGGCATAACGTTTTATTTTTATTTATATTTATTTCTTTAAGATTCTCTAATGTTAGAAGATTACAGATACTGAGATATCAGAGTCTCTGGGTGATGATCTCACTCGGTACGTTAAATTCCAAAATTCCAAAATTAAGAAAAGAAACGTGTTATCAAATAGTCACTGTATTACAGAAGATAGATAATTCACGACCAATCCAACAAACGAAGATGTCGGGAATCGTGATTTCCGTATAAATCTATACCTGTACCATTATCTATATCCATACGTCTACACGTCTGCTCGACATCCCGTCGCAAGTACAAACCAACGACGATCTATCGTCGTACGTCCATTTGATCGATCGAAATCGAAAACGAACGAAGTACGTCAACAGCTTACGAGAGTCGTGGCTTACGTGCCGCCAATTATTTTATCAGTTATGCGTTTCACTATGTTCGACCGGGAAGGGAATGGCAAGTCAGTCGCTAGAAGGAAGAACACGGGGGTGGGGCGGGGACGGGTGGTAGGGAGGGAGTGAGGAGGAGGAAGGGGAGGGAGCAGAGAAGCGAGAGAAACGGCAAGGGAAAGAGGATGAGGACGAGGACGAGGACGAGGAGACGGTGGCGGAGGTGGAGGCGGCGGTGGCAGCGGCGGTGGTGCGGTGGTGCGCGCAGAGGGCTCAAGCAAGACACTCTTCCCTCTGAAAGGTGGAAGGCATTTCAGCCGGAGAGCACGTTGGCTCAGCTGTGTTTTCTGTTCGGGGGTGGTTGCGGCGTAGCGGGCAAGCCTGTGTGCCGTGGGATGGGGCGTAAAGGGAACAGAGTGTAGGTGGTTGGTAGCGTAGTTGGAGCTGTAGGTGGGTGGGATGGGTGGTTAGGTTAGGTGGATGGCTGGCTAGATGGCTGGCTGGCTGGCTGGCTGGCAGGCAGGCAGGCGAGGCAGGCAGGCAGGCGAGGCAGGCAGGCAGGCAGGCAGGCAGGCGAGGCGAGGCGGGCAGGCAGGCAGGCAGGCAGGCAGGCAGGCAGGCAAGCAAGCAAGCAAGCAGGCAGGCAGGCAGGCAGGCAGGCAGGCAGGCACGCAAGGGTACGTCGAGCTACTGCCGAGGGGGTGGTTGGTAGATGGGTGGTTAGAGAGAGGCTGGGGGTGTCGAGGGGCTGCGGGAAGAGTAGCAGGGTGGTGGGCTGCTTTGAACTAAGCCGGGCTAGAGGTGGAGTACGCTCAGCGGTTGGCGAAGGGCAAAAGGGGACAGAGGAGGGTGGATGGTTGGCTGGCATGGGGGCAGAAGGGCGGCTACGAGGGGAGAGGGTGGTTGAACACCACCGGCCTCGGCCGGTGGTGGTGTGGGGTGGTGAAGGTAGGGTGGATATGGGGTGGTAGTCCTGGACACCGCAGCCCACCTAACTACAACGTGGCTAGTATCCACTGTTCTAAATAATTCCGCGGTACGATTGCTGCGGGCTTCGGTGCTCCACCTGCTGGCGAATCCAAAATCCATGTCCTTCTGTGCGTGCTGCCGAGCGGGGCCGAGGCTACATCGCCAGGGATCTACACGCTCCGAGAGGAGAAACTGCCGGCGAGAAACTGGCCGCGTCGTCAAGTTACGAGGGACGGGAGAGGGCGAAACGACGGTTTTTAACTATTGAGATTCGCGGGACTGCCGCGGATTACCGAGAGGCTGGCTGCCGGCGAGTGTGTACCGCCAAGGGTGTATTTAGCAGCGGCTGACGCGTGAGAAGAATGGTAAAAGAGTTTAACCGCGAGCAGCTTCTGAGCTTTTTGCTCCCGTTGTAACTGACGTGCTACTTATTAAGACGAGGAACCGCGGTTTCGTAAATAGTGTATTCGCGAGCGTGCCGGGCGACGAAGCGTGTTCGCGTTTTCACGATCTAATTACCGATGCCGTTTCATTAGACCCTGTGTATCCTTCCTTTTAGTTAGCTTGGTGTCAAGGATCCCGCAATTGTGCGATATTTAAACAGATACGGCAAACGAATTATAGATCATTATACGATAAACTTTCTTCGTACTTTTCATTGTGATTTAAAACGAAATTAACACCCAGAATCCGTTTATATCAATTATCACTGCAAAACCTCGGCAACGATCTCAGATGTAGTTGAGAATTTAAAACTTTCATCGAGTTACCTCGCAAACTTATCGTACACTTTCCGGCTCGATATTTTATTCACACGATTAAGTTTCAATCAACCATCTCCAAATCCATACCAACATTCATCTCAGAAACCATCTTCAGTTAACTGAAACTCCCTCGTGACACGAATTTTTCATCTCTCCCCCCGGCCACCGGATCACCTAATTAATAGCAAAGAGTAGTACGCTTCATCGCGTTCCCAAGTACGGTAGCCACTCTCGTACTGGGTTTCGATCGAACCGCTTGCGACTCTCCTATTTTCCGCACATGGACTAGGTAACGAGCCAAGCGATAAATTCTCCTACGTACCCTCCTTCTTCTAACCCTCTACACACACACACACACAAACGCGCGCGCGCATATGCATGTACACGTACGCGTTATCTACACTTACACAACATACAAGAACTAACGATTTGTGGATACCGTTGCGTTTGTCTCTCGTTCGTCGTTTAAGTTGGCAGCCGGAATTCACTTCCGGCGCGTAACTCTCGGCCACCGTCGAATTAACGAGCATCCACGGCCGGTGGACAAAACCCGGAAAAATGGGTCAGCGTGTCGTCGCTTATTTTCAAGGCCGTTGCAGATCGATCCGACCTCCGCTTTTTAGGGTAGCCGCGCGCCGCCAACCCCCCGTGGCTCTTTGCCGATCGTTCGCTCGCTCGCCACGCGTCTTCACATCGCGGCGCGATTCGAATTCGAGCGTCTGTCGTGCGTGTCACCCTTAATTTCACCGCTGCTCAACCCTTTCCGCGTCGTGAGCCAAGTGCACGCGACTTACCAACAATAAGCCGGCAGCTCGGTCGAGAAAGAGAGAGAGAGAGAGAGAGAGAGCAGCTTTTTGCAGATTGAATACAGCCCGCGAGAAAATAATATATGGTCTCACGTGTTTTTCTTCCCTCTCGCCTTTTTCTTTTTCTTCTTTCTTTCTTTTTTTGTTGCGCTGTTTCAGCAGGGACAGAAACGGGGGTTGCTTGCCGGGATGGCGCGTCGCTTTTAGCGATTCTTGTTACTCTGGATGTGCGTTTCAACGGATGTTGCCCCTTTCTACTTTCGCTTTTTGGTCAGCGTTTTCTTTCTTTTCTGTTTTTTGTTGCTTGTATTTATCTTCTCTCGTTTCTTTTTTTTTGTTTTTGTTTTTGTTGTCTCGCGCGGGGGAAAAATTGTAGCGAGGGTGAATCGTTTTGTCGCGCGTTAACAGGTGTACAGGGAAGAGGGGAGGGAAAGTGTGTTTTATTAGAGTACGCGATATTTGAACGTTGGTTGAAAGCTGGGGTAGATGGGCCGCGGATTTTTATGCAAATTTCTGTTGTCGTCAACAGAATATACCTGGCTGTAAGAATATACCTCGACGTACAAATGAAACGAAACTTCGTGTTCGAAGAACATTGCAACGAAAGAAACGAAGAAACGTGAACAAAGATTTGTTTCGTCTTTTAAATGCCGCAGCGAGAAGTTATAATTTTTGAAAATGTCATATCACAGGAACCGACGAGGATTATGTGTCAAGGAGTTAGAGACAGAAATTCGACTTGTCTATCAAAGATTACGAAAACTCTTACATGCTCAAATTTGTTTTTGAATATCCGCGATCTGATAAGACTTTTGCGACAGTTGTACCAAATTTTAATCAATACTCGATTAAATAAACTCTTGAACGAAAAACTACTTCTTAAGACAGAATCAGTGAAACTTCGATTCTATATTACAGTCGGTAAAATCTGTATTTTAACGTGAAATTTGAAACATTTTCAGAACCTTGTGCGTAGCCTGTCAAGTACTACATGTCTGTCACTGCGATTCGAATCCCATCCCGCGTATTTCGAAGAAAACAGGAGAACAAGAAGTGATCAGAAAATCTAATCGTACGCAACTGACTAACACGGATAGGTATAGACGGTGTGTGTATATGCGCGCGCGCGTGTGTGTGTGTGTGCATCTACCAGATATACCATTCGTAATAAACGGACGGTAAAGGACTATTACGGCGCGTATTGCCGGCGCTCGGCGTTCTCGCGTAGGCACTCATGGACACAAAGAACAGTACAAACGATTTCGCCAACTTTACGCGTTTCGTACATACGTGCAAGGGGGAGGGGGTGGGGAGTGGAGGGCCCCGACCGCGTGTGTACGCAGCAACAGCGTAAAGTTGCGCGGCAATGCCTGGAATGGTTCGGAGAATAACGTGTACGTACCCACGTACATACGTGTGTACATACGTGCGCGTTCACGTGAACGAGAGAGAGAGAGAGAGAGAGAGTTGGAAAGGGGGACGGGAACGCGAACGAAGGGGAGTGAGTTAAGGGGGAGATGCAGGTTATATACGGTTGCAGACAGCCTTGGTCCAGAGGATATTTCGCAGTGGGGTTGGGTCCAGGTCGAATCCTGAGGGTTGCTCGTTCTCAACCCCTCGGAATACCCCGGTGCTTGCTTCCCTTCGTCCCCCCTTACCACCACCCCCCACTCTCCCCCCTCTCCCCTCCACCACGACGGGCTCCAAGGCAAAAGCTTCTCTCCTTTACTGGAGCTTCGCAGGAACAAGCTTGCAATTCGAACGAGGATCCTCTCTCTGTTCCTAGTTATCCTGGCTGGGAGTCTTCGGTGAAAGGTAGAAGCCTGCTCTGTACGTGTTCAACGACCGAATCTGTCGTTTTCCCCTTTGAGGCGCGACCGAGCGCTACCGGGATCCGATGTTTGCGCTCGCCCGTCGCTGGTCGCGGAGACGAGAGCAGCGTTTTGCGCAGAACGACGAGATCCGCGTGTGTTCTCCGCGCGGGTGTATGAGATTTTGAGATGCAGAAGCGAGGAAGATGGGGCTGGATCGTTTACGAGGGGGGTTGGTTACGACGTATTCGAATTTTTACTGTTTCACTCGCGTTGTTGCGGTACAGCGTCACGGCGATCGGTGTTTGAAATTGTCAGACTTATTTTTTTCTATTTTTTGGAATTTCGCACTTCAGAGAAAATGTCCAACAACTTGGATGTTCTTGTTAAATAAAAAATCCTGAAATATTAATAGTATCTTGCAACAATTAAACGTTATGGTGAGGTACACTTCAATTTATTGTAAAAATAAGGAATTTGCAAGGTACAGTACACTATACCTAGCTTCGTTGCTAGCAAATAATTTTTGAAAAAAAAAAAATCTTTTCTCATAATATATTCGATCGTGCGAGAAGTGAGAGGTCGTGAGAGTATTATTTCAAGAATTGACATTCTTCGTATCGATTTTATCGCTTACAGAATCTTCGAACGTTTTATAGTCTTTGTACAGATTTTACATAATCTTACAATATAGGAAGCGTAATCCCAGTAGTCTCTATAATATCACTATAAAGGACCTAATCTCCTATAGCCTCGAAATCTCTATAATCTCTATAGTCCCTGCAGCTTGGCTACTGTCAATATGCACCCCTCTGCTACCCCTGTCTCAAAATTTCTAGATTTCCACCTAGAATGAACACAAAAAACACTTGGACACATATTTTTATTTTCCAACGAAGTTGTGTTTTGTTTTTTATCATCTTCGCGGTGAATCAATTTTCATCGAGTGGATTGGTACTCCATTCGACGCATTCTGCCTGATTAATTAACATGCAAACGTTGCAGGATGTAATTAATAAAATGACCTGCAAATACTTCTTGTAGCTAGATTCACTTGTCTATCTACTATCAGGCTATCGAAATTTAAAGATTTCAAAAGACATCACGAACCTGTCAATACTATGTTTTTACATTAAAAAAAATTTTAATTAATTATTAATTCAAGGGGCAAAATTACGATTGTTATACGTCTAACTTGTGACATAATTATCAATCTGTGGATTTTTATGTATTTATTGGAAATTGGAAGATGTACACATACATATATCACAAATAAATTTCTACCATTCGATCTGTTATCCACGTCCGCGAAAATTTAAAAATATACACGACTCCCACAGTCCACTAATCATACTTTCCCCTTTACGCAAATATACCACTTACCTCGACCATAATATTGCAACCAGTTATAGACCGTTTCTCCGCAAAAGCGACGTGCGCTGCTCCCACTCGAATCCCCCGGACACATTTGCTGATTGACTCGCGTCCCGAAGTTAGGAACTATCGCACAACCGCACCTATGTCGCGTGTTTGTCTCTCACGATGGCCGGTTCAAAAGCGGCGTTTACGGTTGGTCAGGAATGGCCTCCTAAAAACAGAAGGGAAAAAGAAACGGAGAAAACGGAGGGAGGCGGAAAACAGCAGAGAAACACATTAACGTTTGCCGGTCGCGAGGCTGGTGGGAGCGCGTTTAACGAAGGGGACAATTTTGCACGAAATGAAGCAAACGTCTGCGTGTAGTTCCCTCTCTTTATTAATCCCTTGATTGTTCGTCGTTTTATAAACGGCGAAATACGCCGGAGAGAGAGAGAGAGAGAGAGAGAGAGAGAGAGAGAGAGAGAGAGAGAGAGCAGAGCACGAGGCGGCGGAAGAGCCAGTGTCGTTCCGTCACACCCACGAATAGCGTGCGTCGTACACATTATCTGCATCATGTGCAAAGGCACGTACAGAGAGAGAGAGACAGAGAGAGAGAGAGCGCAGAGACGGTATACAGGCAGACTGGTGCTCGTGTGATTATGGCTGGTACAACGGAGGAACGGAATATCTGGCCCGGAACTCGTTGGTTGAATTAAAAAAAGGACACGGTGGCCGGAGGATAAGACGATGCAAGGATGCGCTGCTCGCGTTTTGTGACTTCTTCGTACGTTTTTAATGGGAACCGGCTCGCCTTCTGTTCTATCGGCTAAAAAAACTCGCATGGGGTTGTTAGAATCGTGGAGCAATTGAAGGTTGGATGATTAACGAAGTTCGTTTCGTTTTGAGAGGTTGTTTTATCGAGCATAGAGATATACACTGTGAAAAATGCGATAGGATTGTTTGCACAGTAGGCGAAAATTATTGGCCATGCTTGTGTATGTTATTTTGAATATATTGAAATTGAAATTTGAAAAATACGTTCGTTTCCTGTATAATTTAATATATAATGGATGGGAATATTCACGTTCAGTTAAAAACTTTCGATAAGCCATTGCTACGCTAATCTCTCTTCTGAATATATCGAGCAGTAAATATCTCGTCAGTTTTCAAATTTTGCGCAAAATAGAAAAGGAAGTGCAATGTATCTTTTTTCATTAAGAAGCTTCGTGCGTTTCGCACTTACATTTATTAAAATACGTGCATTAAACAGAAAAGTTGCTGTTGATGTGAATAATGTACACTGAAGACCCATAGTGGGTTACAGAAGCATTCATAGTATGTTCCAACGAATCGTATCTCGTTACAAGTTTTAAAATTCGCACGAATAAGAATGCTAATTAATTATGCTCAATTGTTTGGATATACATACGTCATTGTTGAAAAGAATTTTGAAATCTGCAGTCATTTCGAACGTGTACCCAAATTTTTGATCGACAATGTATTTCTTCAAGATACAAATTGCGACCATGACGAGAATAGGTATATGTACACAAATGAGATGTGCATACACATGTAATGCGCATGTGTACATATTGCACATGTGTTTTATATATAATATAATATAATATAATCCATATTGTATTATATATACACAGTATTACATATATGTAATATATTATGTATTATATATAAACGGAGGAAAAAATAATCCTGCTTGTTCTTTCAGGAAATTCAATTACGCTCCTTATCGCTCCGTTTCCTGACTTTGGACCGGCAATTTCTTTGCTTAAATACGATTCCGTTGAATTACCTGGACTTTTCAGAACCCCAGATACCAGTCCCGCCGCCTTTTGATAACAGAGATATCCGGTACAATGCTCGGCAGGCTGGCTTCCGCTTCGACGTTGAATGCGGGCACGGGGAAAGTTCACGGGGTCGTCAGCCGGATGAAAATATGAACGCCGTTGGACTCTCCCTGGCAAATTTAATATATCGCACCGCGGACCACGTATCATATTTTAACGCCCGCCAGCCATGATGATACACTCTCGTGTAATATATATATATATATATATATATGTATATACTATTACCTGTACTACGCCTGCCGAAAATAATGCGGCTACCGGGCAGAAAGCGGCGGATATATTTCGCGCGAACGAGAACGTTCGACCGCAGATATTGCCATGGAACGGTTATGGCCATTCCGCTGTTCCGACCTCGGCCCGACCGCTGCTCGATTCTTCGCGGTGTGATTTTCCAGCATCTCGAAATATCATCGACGATAAACACGATCCCGCGATACCGAGCGAGCTCATCGAACGATCCACGCCAATTGCCGGTTCTTAGTAATCGGTATTAGCGTGGAGGATCCGCTGAAATCCGTGGTATTCGCGGCTGATCGCGATGCGATGATTCCACGGTTTCCGGTACGAACGAATCGTTCGATAGCTTTTTCGACACAACAGATTTAATATCGGGGCTACCGATCGACGACGTTTCAAGTTCGTGTAAGATATATTGTAATAACGCATCAATGAAAATAATATTACCGAAATATAAACTATATAGATGGTAACGTTAAAGTGTAAAAGTCCGAGGGTGGTTAGAAAGGTGGTTGAAATTTAATCAGTCCGTCAATGATAAATTATTTTATCCACCTGCTGCAAACTAACTAAGCAATTCTCTTCTTATCCTCTTTATTTAAAATAGGGGAATGATTAAAAATATCAAGAGCGAAATGAAGACACATTACGCGAAATGCACATTATCGCCGTTCTGCGCCACCGAGGTTCTCTCGCCGTTCATTTAAAAATTTCAAGTTTCGCGAGCAACGTTTCAAAGCGTTTTCCTTTTTCCACTTTAAATTTAATATTCTTACGGCGTGCAACTTTTCTAGCAATATTTATAATAATCATCCGGTCTTTCAAGCTTCTTTCGACGTCCCCATAATTAACGCTCTGCGTCTGTACCTACCCTGCATGCTTAGAAAGTAAATAAGACCATCGCGACCACGCTGTTTGTGTAACATAACGCGCTGTTTACAATAGCTCCGTTACAACGAAGTGCATAAACGCGGCAACAACTTTTCCCCCCGTTCTTTCTCTTCTCTTTTTCCCCACTTTTTTTTTTTTCTTTCTTTTTGAGCAACACACCCTATTTCTCTCCACGGGGAAATATTTTATCCCCGGCTCAAGGAGCCGTCCGACGTAGCACAAAGGTAATGTTCATTTTCACACTCTTATCGATCCTCCTGACTGTGATCCAATCGATCCTCTCTCTAAAACCGCCGCGAAGCTAAACATTTAAGTTTCGAATATTTCTAACATGAATTCAAACAGTTTCGGCATCTGAATCTCTTATTATTTCTCCTCTTCTTCTGCGAATGGTAAATTTACCACTTTGACTTTGATATTAACGGGTGTTATTAAAATAACTGATACGACTGAGATTAACTGAAATAATTAAACTATGTAAATAAAACTAATATGACGGTAGTTAAAAGAATAGATTATTAAAATATATCAAATTTATGACTTTCGCAATTAATTGTTCGCTTTTTAGCTGTCGCTCTCTGTGTACCGTTGTGCCAACATTTCAAATAAATGAAAGGCGTTAACTATACAACTTTATGAAACAGTATTGATTTAATTTTACTTACTTTCAGTTGAAAAATTAATTCTAATGTTGGAAACGCATGGTACATTTACCGCATCTACATCGTCTAGTCGATACGTACTTGAAAAACTATTGCTGAATTTTTTGACACAAAATCGCTAGCTTTTATTTCAAAATTTTATGCTATTCGAAAGGTCGTTTGATAAATGTGATGAATGTACTTGCACAATGAAGATTACTTTTCCAAAAGAGACTAAAATTTTGGTTTCTTGTAAATTCACGAAGAAAGGGCCACGAATTAATTTGTACATGGAATAGATCTCGGTGGGAAGAAACTGTAAAAACATTAAATAATGCACGATCGATAGATTAACATCGAATGTTGCCTCGTATCCATTAGCAGATGTACAAGTCCGTTTAAAAAATTATCGCACGATGAATTGCCTGTTCCAACTGGAACGTAGCGCCATCAATGTATCATGTAGGTCATTGAACCTTACTTCAAAGGGGTGTCGGTACAGTGACAAGGAAAATCACACGTACGCGCGTGCATAATGATACCGAACCTTCCAACTTTATTCTTCCTTATACTCATCCGCTATCAAGCAAGCGCGCTTGCTATTTGACATTTCCAAGAACGAGCTGTAACGATACACAAGGAAACAAGACGAAATAAAAATGATCACTTGCTTCTGGTCTGTTGATTTTGAAACTGACTTTGGCAGCGATACTCGCAGCAAATTTAATCAAGTTGAATACCGACAATATTCAAGAATATCTTGGACCGAGGATCTTTCCATCTGACGTACAGGACATAGAATTTAAATAAAATACTCGCGTAACATAGTAACAATATTTAGTATATATTACCAATGTATAGCAACAATTATTGTACGTGCAAGAACAATGTAATATTTCAAAGAATTAACGAGTATCGATGCAGATTATCATTGTGAATTGTGGATGCCTAAAATTCATCGTTTTCCAGAAAAAAAACTCTGGGAAAAATGTGTAATTTCAAAATTCCAAGACACCCATATAGTTTTCTGTAATTCTGTAAATATGTAATGTTTTTTTTTTGTTAATGATATATCGTCATATGTTATACAATAGATGTAACAAAGTTCTGTTTAAATTCCATTTGTCTACATAGATCCATAAAAATATAAAGTTGCATAAACGGTCTGCAATAATCCATCATTCAGTACTCAGTTCCAAAATCAAGGGAGGAAAATCAAATGAAAAACCGCTTCATTTTTCACTCACGACCCAACAAAATCTTCAAAGTAGAAAATTCATGGAAAATCACAATCCATCACACGATACACTCGCACCTTTTTTTTTCATTAAATTTCCATCAAACGCTTCCTCCTCCCTCTCCCCCCCCAACGAATCGTTAGTCCTTTTCTCGCCTACAGCCACGTACCAAAAAACGTCCCGCTAAAATACCACGCGCGTTTCACGATTACGCGATTCGAATCCATAGACTCAAATATCCAGCTAAAACCACGGCGATCTGCTCGTAGTGTCATCGAGGTGGTGGCCTTTAGTCACCATTAACGCGTAACAAGGCGCGTTGGTTTCTATCCGACACGCTGCCGCGTCGTCGTCGTCGTCGTCGTCGTTGTTGTTGCAGCCCCTCCGCGTCCATCGAGCGTAGTCTGATAAGTTCACGAGGTCGCTTCTGAGGGCTGGCCAGCAGCAGCAGTAGCTCTGGTCGTCGGGACGAAAATATGAGCACCGCTGGGTTCGCCATGTTGGCTACCATGCTGTTGGTTGAGCTCGGGACGGAGCTGTTTCCGGTACTGGAGGGCAGACCAGGTATATCTATATGCCATATATACCACTTGCACATTTATATATACATATGTATATATATATATATATATATGTATGTATGTATATATATGTGTGTGTGTGTGTATTTATACACATATACCAGAACCGTGCAAGCCTTCACCCTCGTTCAACCCACCTCAACCACCCCCTGGATCTCCCTCTTCGTACACCACTACGCTCTAGGGGCCGTTAGAGGGTTGTGCGGGGTGTAGAACCCCGAGTGGCGAGAGGGGGCAAAGAGAGAGAGAGAGGGCGAGAGAGAGAGAGAGAGGAGGGTGAGAGAACGGGCAAAATGGCCGCTCCCGACCTCTAGGTGGATCATGGTATCACCCAAGAGGACCTTCTACACTTCTACTTGCCTCACCCCCTCTACTCCTCTTCCATCTTCTTCTTCTCTACCTTCGACTACTGTTCCTCTTGCTCGTCCCTTCGTACACTCGGCTTAAGTCGTCTCGGTCGAGTCGTCTCTTTCTCTGTCTCGCAGCGGCGGACGAGAAGCCTCAAGGACATCGACTTGCAACATGATTTCGCACGAGTCGCCACAGCCCGCGCGTCCGAGAGGTGTATCGAGAACCTGTTGTACGGAACAGTGGATACTTGCGGCGAGGCCGGGCCAACTTCCGGCCAAGAATCTACAGCATCGTACAATCTACCGGAGTCGATGGGCGAAACTGTTGCAAGTCTCTCTCTCTCTCTCTCTCTCGTTTCGAGTGGCTCTCGGTTAATCTGAACTCCGAACGTTTCGCTTGGTTGCGCGCAACTCGACGGATCATTCGATGATAGAGTGTCGTTCGGTGTCGCTCCCGCTGGATCCTTTTCACGTGGTTTTAGCCACCTTAGCGTTTGGAAGTTTCGTCTGTGTTTATTGGCAGGATTTGCCGGTTTACGGAACTCCTGGATTGAAATCAATCGATATTTCTCGGCGGTGGCCGATCTTTTTCTGAAAACTGTGTCGCTGGAAGGGTCAGCTCGAAGAATAGGGGGTAGTTTGAAACGATTTTGGCAATTTTTTCAATTCCTTCGCGAGTCACAGAAATGTAGTTCGCATCGCTCTAATTTGGAACGATTTATACCTTTTTACAATCCAAGATGAGTGTGTTAATTAATTATCTTAATTGTCTCGTGCATCAATAATTACTCCATGTATACATAATCGTTAGTAGAAATTTTGATATTTTCTTTGGAAAATGATATTGATCGTGAATTCGAGATAAATTTACTTTAAATACAGCAAACATAGAAAGTAGTTTCCTTAAATGCGCTTGAAATGAAGTTTAGATCGTTGTTTCAGAACGAGAATTCTCTCTACGGGCGTTTAGAATAATATTTAACATATAAAATATATAAATATTCGTTGAACAAACATCCGTGATGTTTTAATTTTCAATACTCGTTCTCAAATAAATCTCAGTTGAACACGTGAACTTTAGAAGCCATTGATATCCGTAATTTGTGTCTGGGACAGTAGCAAATTCTACGAGACACACAGATTTCCTGCAACGCCGCAACCCCTAAGTAAATCTACCGACACCCATTTCCACCCTAATTTCCATAAAATCTCAAGGTCCCTGCAATTAATCGTGACCGATACGCAGTCTAATTAAGAACTCTGATCTAATCGGGGGCCAGCTGTAGATGCCGGACGTCGATAGCACGAAACAATTAACGAACCATCCCCATCGAGCATCGCGAGGATTGCTAAACAACCAATAATTGAGCCACGCTCGTAAAATCTTCATTACAACGCCGCCGTTCTAATAAAATCGTCCACGCACTAATTTCCAGGCCCTCGTCTCTCGATTTATTCCATTTTCGCCAAAGGGGGTGAAGCTCGCCCCTTCGGCTTCCCGCCAGAAACGAAACGGGCGAGACAGAAGGAGGGAAACAATCGCGTTATCATACTGTTCGTTGCTCGTTACCAGCGCCGCACCTTCCAGCCAGCAATTAAACGATGACTTCTGTCCATCGCTCGACATTTTCAAGGGAGACATTAATGGCGATTAATAAGTTTGATGATGCGTATTAGTTGGAACGAGCACGTCCAGAGTGGAATGTTGCGCGCGATCTTTTAATCGCTTTCTCGAATTGTGTGTCTGTATTATTTAATAAAACAGGATCGTTAGAACGCAACATCAACATGTAATAGAGTAAAGAACTTTTATTTATTGTATGGCATTTTAAAATTTCTGTAACATTGCAATCACTATTATGATAAAGTTTGGAGTCAATCTGAAAATAGAAGTTACAAGTATGTAACAAGTATGTGAACATTGAAGTTTATGCGCTGTGGTTGTTTAATTCTCTATTTTCTTAATTTGCAACTGATAAATGTACAGAATGAAATTATTAAACGAACGTTTTCAAATATATCGATTAAGTCGATTTCCTTCGTACTTGCAATCAACAACGTAGAAACACAATCTCTGCGCTGACACGACGAACTTCTTTGGATATGTCCAGAGTTTTCAACGCCGTAAATAAATTAAGTTACATTAAATGAAATTGGGTCACCCAATAAATAATAGAGCACCAAGGAGTACTCGTGAACAAAATGAAACGAATTTCATTAATAATTGTATCGTAAAAATGGTATTATCACATATTATTGTATCTTCCAATTGCAGCAATATTATTTCCAATACATTCGATGTCATAACAAATTATTTTATCTCACTTAATATTTTGTCTCACTCTCCCTTCCATGTATACATTTTTTTCCTCTGTACTTTTATTATTTAATCTCTTTATCCCCAAAGCTAATTAATTATATCAAAGGATTTCCTCCCGGCAGAAATAAAATGAAACGAAATTCACTATAATCTCGTACGATCACTGTCGCGGCTATTTCGAAACAACCGATATTCCCGATCATCGCGATTTACTTATTTACGTCTTTCAACAGCTTTCGACGCCACGATCGTTCTCAAAAATAGACGAGTTATATATTTCCCGACACAGAGATTCGTCTATAATTATCGCCGCCTCTATTTCTGCCCTAATCGGCAAAGCTTCGAAGCGTGCGAATACGAATCGACTTTCGTATTTTTACGTCTCCCTTTTGTTCCCGTTTCTCCTTCTTCTGCTGCGTCGCTCTGCACTTGATCGTTATAATCGTGTCGCGAGGAGGTGAACGCGAGGCGGCGGCTTGATAAATGCAGGAAACATAAAAGTTCGTAGCATATGGCGAAGTGGGTTTACTGGCATCATGTGTCTAAATTTAAGTCTCGAGGTTTCCGTGCCAAGAAACTGCCTCGGGCACATCATATTGTATACACCTTTCGCAAATCGATTTAAAATCGCTCGATAGACGGATGGCAGGAAGTTTCTACGTCCATAATATTCGCCACCGGCACTGAAACAAACGTAGATCAACTCTAGCCGGTTTACTTAAACGGTCGAACTTTCTGCTCCATCTTCTGGTATTATTCCACGTTATGTTTTCGTTTTAACGAATGGATTTCTTGGATTCCCGTGTGATTTACGTAAATTCGACGTATCGTAATGTTATTTCCTGTTTCATTATTATTAATATTAATGAACGTAGAATAGCATCTCCTTCTGTTCTATTTTCTGATATTATTCCTTGTTACACTTTCATTTTAATGATTCTTTAATGATTTACGGAAATATTTATTTCGTATCAGATTAATAATATTTTCTGTCCCGTTAACATTATTGTTACATTTATATTTCGTATTTGGTTTGGTATCTTTTCACTACACAGTGACAAACATGTTCATTTTCTACACACAATGTACTAAAATGTGCTACGATCTCCGATTGTCAACTGCTCCATAATTCCCAGATAACTAAAGAACGTTCACATCAAGAATCTATTTATCAGAAAGTGAAATATAGCACAGACAATCCCAAATCCCGACACAAAATATTTTCGAAAATATTTCCCTTAGTGGTTGTCCGTAATTTTCTGAACATTCCAATCCATATAAAACTAGCTCCCGATACAATCACCCGCTCGTCGAAATCTAAATTTCACCCTACGCCATTAATCGAGTTTTCGTCATTCGAAATCCCAGCCACCTTCCGGTAACAAGGTGTCGCCGTTTCGTAACGTGCTGCTCTTTCCAAAACACCTTTTCCTTCGTTGGTAATTGGAAGTTTCCTGAGTCTTTCGTTGCTCGTGCTGGGCGAAGGTGGGAGGGGGTTACTCGCGCGCGATCCTCTCGTCCAGCAGCCTTCAACCCTCTCTTCCACCCTCATTTCGTACGCCAGCTCGTTAGCAGAGTTTCCTGGAGGTTAAATAATTAACATTTTGGTCAGAGTGTACTTCCACCAGCTTCATTCTTCTCTCTCGCGCCCTTCCACGCCGCCAACACCCCATCGTTTCCCTCCCCGTGGCTTGTGTGTGTATATACGACGGTCAGGAAGTTTGGTCACGGTGCAATTTTTGAAGGGAAGGCTCGCCGGTATTCCCGATGTAGACAATTGAGAATCATCAGGGCAGGAACGTCGTGAATTGGACTTTGCGAATCTTTGAAAATATCATTGTAATTGAAGTTTGAAGAATTGGAGTATGGAAATTTTGATGAAATTATTTGGACGTAGGAATGAGGTGTAATACAAAGTGCAATCGTATAAGGATAAGTAAAGTAAAGATAAGTAAAGTGGCGGTAAAATGACGTGTGATTATATAAATAATAAATATAATATAATAGAAATAATATAAAATGAATATTATGATATAATATAAATAAATGAACATCATCGTGATGTGATATACGTGTGGTACGTATCATACTGTAAAATATACTACTTGACAGAGAGTACAAAAGTGTGTTGAAGATCTTGTGATACGGAACAAAAACACATTGAAGTTCTTGCAGCCAATAAATTACACAATAAAAATAATGGAGAAAACTGTGAGTAAAATGCAAATTCATATTTTTCTGAAAATAATTAAAAATGTAGGTTTTCTTTCATCTGTTGAGTAATGAAACAGCTGTTATATTTTGGATATTTTCGCGTATCGTGCAAAGACATAACGATTTCCTCGTTCTAGTATTCCTGAAATTTTCCATCATATTATTTAACACAACCGGTATAAACTTAAAATGCTTGTAGTTACGGTCTTCGTACGTAACAGGAAAATGGAAGGGAAATCGCGGCGGAAGAATGAAGGTGAATCACGGCCTGTATAGTTGCCCGTAACACGGTGCTCGATATCAAAATTCGGCGTGCATCCGTGTTCGCAGGCCGATGTTTGGAATGGAAACACGTGCTGTAGATTTTCAGCTGTTTATCGCCTTCGCGAGCAACTGCTCTCCGAAAACTTTGCGACGATGGTGTGTAGGTGCGCTAAGTTCGCCTCTCGAGAGCGTGTGCACCGTAACACGAGCCCCAGTTAGTCCACCGGCCTGTCCACTATAGCGCGTACTAAACCCACCCCCTCTGTTCTGGGGCCACCCTCCTGCCTCGCCTGGCGCTGCCTGCACTTCGAGGCTTCGAGCACTATAGCCTGCACTCTCTACGGTGTGCATATTGCACGCTGCACTGTAACCATGCCCGCAGTCCTGAAATATACAGCCCGCTTGGAAACGCGTACGTGTGCGAGGCTTCCGTACGCGCGCGTTCGGGTACAGCCTGCTTCATAAAACTCTGCTACCTCGCCGTGTGCCATCTCGAACGACAATCAGGTGATTAGGCGATGGAATTTTTAGCAAGGCAATTTTTGTTATTAGTAACACTTTTGGAAAATTAACGAGTTTTCAAGATGAACAATCGCGAACTTTTTTGGTCGATTAATTTTTGGTTAATTTGTGTGATGGTGTGGTTAACCTTCGTCGTAGATGAAACGGTCAATGTGAGTTTCAACGTTTTCGACATCCTTTCATTTGATTGTGATTCAATCAGTACGTTTTCACTTTTGTTGTAATTTTTTTTTTTTAGTTAATCGTTACTATTAATTTAAAACATTCATCGTCAAAATAAGTCGAAACATCTAGTCCTGATCTTTCGTACTTTAACGATTCATTTAACTTACTTTCTCATAAATTTACAACTCATTGAAGAGCCAAGCAATAATAAATTTATTTCTTCAAATTTCACAAAATTATAGAATCTAGACGTAATAGCGAAACAAATATTAAGCGAATTATTGAATTTTCCAATTCTCACAGTCCCGATATTAAAAAATAAAAGTGATTGATATCACAAGTTTACTATGAATGAATTCGAAACATATTCTGCCTTATTAAACCATATTTTGTTCGGCTAGTTTCTAATTTTAGTAATTTTGTAATATAGCTATTTTGTAATTTTATAATCGCGTAATTATTCTTCCACATATCATCAAGAGAAAGATGAACCGCTGATTAGTTAACATTGTCTCAACTTGACGTAAAACAAATCTAAGATTTCAGATGATCACGTCAGCACTATCCCAAATTCAACGGAGTAAATGAGATTATATAACTTTACGATAGTTTTCTACTCGAAGCAGAATATTTTTTGAGTTCCTTTCTGGTAAATTAAGATCGATTCAGAATAGAAACTCTTCGTCAAATAGTCGATTTTGAATAATTTCCACTTGAAACGCCAACTTTCTATTTTCCAGTCAGCCGATGTGCTATCTGTCAGACAAAATAGTCGATTATTTTTATCTCGCGATCATTCAGTTACCACTGATGTGCAATTACCGTAATCTATTAATCCTCATTTGCGACCAGTAATTTCAGCTCGTTACATCGAACACTGCCTGTTATTAATAGTTCGCGTCGTAAAACATTATTGCTCTTCCCCATTGTACTTACAAATGCTGCCAGCTCGTTTAACAATTTAAATTCCCAGGAGACGTTTCAAAAAGTCAAGATTAGCCAAGAATTATACTTCATTTAAGGGCATTCGGAGCGTGAAAAATCGAATTTCGTCTGCTTCTATTATACAACATATTTCAACCGTGTAAGTTATTCCACGTTACTCCTGTCATACTTTTCTTTCATGTTACACGGACACGGTTATGTTAATGCAGTTATAAAGCGGAATTACTACAAAATTCCTGCATTATGTCGTTATTATATTAACATAATTGCGGAAGGAGCACATAACTTAGACATTACAGCATGAAATTTTTATATCGCTACGGTTAGAAACAAATTGATACCTTGGCGCTACTCTCTTCCCCCCTCCCCCCTCCCTCTCTCTAATTGTATAAAAATTAAAATTACACCATCATTTCTTATTGTGCAGAGGATGCACGTAATATGGAAATACGTAGCCAAAACGTCCAAGATAAAAATTTGATACGTTTGAGATGTTCCACTTTTCAAATTATCATTCACAAAGACTGTTTCGCCGAACAATTTGCGCCAAGGTTTAACAAGCTTCCCCATTCATATTTGACGGAAAGTCACTCGAACGTCTATATTCGTTTTTATGGTTCACGGGAATGAAGACTAAGATCTTATTCACGGGTCACTGGTGCACCTCGCGCGGATTGTGAAGCAGCCTGTACGCGCGGCCGCGGTCCGCTACGACAGAGATAAAGAGCGGCGAGGAGCCGGTTGGGGTGGGAGGAGGAGGGGGACGCGGACGAGTGAGAGAAAGGGTGGCCACCCCTCTTTGCGCGTCACCACGCTGAAAGGTATACAAAGATAGGCGGACGCGGCCGTGGCCGACGTGTCTGTATACGGGCGCGCACGTGAGCACCTATCGTTGTGTCCAGGCACCGCCACGTATCGCCGGTGTATCGCGTTAATGTACGTAGTAATGCATTATTAAATAATGTCCGGCCGTGTACGCGCGAAGAACGTTCACCTCTCGACCAGAGAGAGAGAGACAGAGAGAGAGAGAGAGGAGGGGGGGGGGGAGTCCAGTCGTCCGATCGAAGCGGACTGTGTTCACGGTTTCGATCGCCACCGATCCACCTGGTGAACCACTGTTGGCCGAGTTCGGCCTGCACCGCGCCGCGGTGCTGATCGATTTCCACGCGGCGACCGTTTCCTCGATTCGGCGGTGCCGCGATCCCACCGACCGACACACCGGGTGTTTGGAAAGTAGTGACACAGATACGAGCTGCGTTTGACCAGCAATCTGCAACTAGTTTCGATCGTGTTCGAAGTTGTTCGTACATAACCTGGTGGAGTTTCTTATTGTTGGATGTTCGTTGTGTGGCGGTTCGAGTTGCTCGAAATGTGATAACAGGTGTTTCAATATAAAAATAATATGGGGGTTCAGGTACGAGGTGTCTTGAGATGGTTAGTCGGGGGTTGGAGAGCGTGTTTTATTTATTTTGTCGATTGGGATTTTGATACTGGGAATAATATTTTTTTCCCCTAAAGATAGTGGTTCTTCTTCTTCGAAAATTTACGTACGTACATATGTAGTGATCGACGCTGATTATATTTCCATCGATCGTCACGATAACGTACGCGATATTCTTGAAATTCTTGAAGTAAATAGAACAGAGAGGACAATTTGATTGAACTGGAGAAAGTTGCAACACGATGAAATTTTTGATCGTTAATGTTAAGTAGACTGTGTGGATTTTTGTGCAAACTCATATTTTTGTGAAGTAATTAAAAGAAAAAAAAAAGAAACGAAAGCAGTATAGGAAACACTATATTTTGGATACATTACATATCTTCTTGCATTACCTACATTCCGTGCAATATTTTTTACAAACGCATAAAATTAGTCGAGAATTTTGAAGAGAATTTCTTCCAAATATATAAGTGTAATTTAGAACTACACGTGACAAAGGAAATTTAATCTAATAGCAAAAATAACGTCGAGAACCGTGTGTTATTTAAATGTATGTATACACACGGTATCGCGTAGAATTCCAAAATTTGTATAAAGTCCCAAATGGGATTTCGCTGGTCCTCTAAAGGGTAGAAACGGTAGAATAAAAGAATAGATCAGAAGGAAATATTACGTTCTCTCCTCCGTGGAGATTGAAATGAAATATTAATTCGGATTAATGGAAACACGTGGAAATTGGGAAGGAAACCTGTAAACTTTGTAAAATGGAAATATATTCTTTCTTTGAATTATAATCCTACGCTAGTAGCATTTCGCAAGGACACTTGATAAAAGGAGCTTGACACTACTGGAAGAAACATGGTCAATTGAGAAGTCTGGATACCTGGAACAATTCAATTCAACGGAGAGTTTCTTGACAATAACTGTAGGGTGTCCCGTTTTAATCAATGCCTTGAGATCTCCATTTTCGCCTAACTGTGCAGTGAACCTCCACTATAGTGGCACAGAACGTGGTATTATTTTAGCTAGTAGTTCAGTTTCGTCAAGATTCACGCGTAGTTAAGTTCGCTGTATATCTCGTTTTTCATGAAATATTCACCAGACTATGGATTTTTACGCATTTGCGCGAAATTTTTGTGATAGAAAGGTCCATAGAATGTTATATATGTACATATATAAAGGAAAGTAAGAGTCTTCGTGACATTTTCAGATATTTTGTCAAAATAATTTTCACCAAATTCCGCATCTTTGGTTACGGCCATCGAAATTCTACAATTCTCGCTGTTCGTCAATTCGCCGATATTATTAGTTAATAAATTATACCGTGCAAGAAAGCCCAGCCAGTAGATCACCAGACAAAAGAGTACCAGAAGCAATAAATCCATAAAAGTTCATTCAGAAAGTGCGAATTTACAATTCAAATCTCAACATTCGGTCGGTAAATCATGAAACCATCAATCGCGTTACGAAACTCCGACTCTCCGTCATGTACAAAGGATAGAGTGAACCGTGACCAGTCGATTTTTCAGTGTGATATCGAACACCGACGAAATATCCACGCGTTTAAGGGCTACTCTCTTCACTGAAGTTGAAAAAGCAGCCGAGTTTTTTTTAAAATTATTATTTAGTTTATTGAGAATGAAATGGACGTATTCCTCATAGAATTTTTAATATAATTTTTTCAGTTCGTGCCTTTCTTTTCGTAAACGATCGAATTTGAATCTCGCTTCTACATTGAATTTTAAATTTTTGACAAATTTTCGGCGCAAGTTGCTAAAAGGAACAATACATGTTCCTTTTAACTTTCAATTAAATTTCGATCGTTTAATTTTTATAATCGCGCACGTGTAATCTATCACTCGATCAATTTTATATCATATTCTTACACGTTTTGCGAGATATTTCAAATTAACGCGAGCGTTAAATTCGGTAAATGATCAATTTACGTGTCTTTTCGTGCGCCATAAGGAACTGCCACGTTAAAATGATGTAAGCGCTCGTGTAAAACGTTACCTTAAAGCGCCGTCCGAATATAAAGGGTTAAAGTCGAGTTAATTGCAACCGAGAACGTGCATCCAGCCACATGTACGATGTCGCGGGCACTCGTTCTCGAAACACGTTGTATGTTTTCGACATTACGACGAGCGGAAGTTTGCTTGGGAACGCGCGAATTGTCGAGCGTTCTTTGATTTTTGAAGCTGAAACGTCGTACCCGAGAGAGGGTGCGATCTTCTTTCTGGGTGCTCGGCTTTAATCGTTTGCGCGGAAGTGGTGACTCGGCCGGCTTTGAGCGTTCGGAGCTTCTACTTGAAACGGCGACGCGTTCGGTTCTGTCATCTTTCTTTCTGTTTTTTTCTAGGACAGGTTACGTCGAGACGATCGTTTTCGATTTCACTGTCGATCATCCGATTCTCACCGAATAAAATTTCGATTTAGTTTAGATCTGTTTAAAAATCAATTGAACTTGATTGTTGAATGTTTAATGTTTAATCTCGTTGTTAGTGCACGGTAATTCTGTAATGGTTGTTTAGAAAAACAGTTTTTGATATTATTACAATATATATACAGAATAATATAGAATAATTGTGGCATAATGACATACATTATGACAGTCTGACGTTCGAAAATACAATTAAAGAAATAGAACGACGGTAAAAAATTGTTTCGTATAATTAACCTCTTGCGCCATGTCGAGAATTTCTTGTCCCAAAATTGTAATTTTTTCTCAGTCTTCAAGTATATTTAAGTAAAATAAAATAGACGAAAGCAAACAACAAATTCTACATTACTTCTCAATAATTTCCATCCAGCGATGTCACACCGACGAGAAGATGTCGAGAAAGACAGCGACGAATTATTTTACACGGTGTTTGGTCACTCGTCGTTATGGTCCGCAATTTCAGTTGCCAGACTGTACTTTGCACATTTGGTACACATTTCCTCCGACATGACACGTCGATGGAACATTTTCAAAAGCAAGATCCTTGGCAGTCCGATCTTAGCGAGCTCCCTGCGAAATGGGGCATCACTCTCTCTAAAAAAAAAAAAAAAAAAAAAAAAAGAAAAGGGTACTCTAAAAGGAGCTAATAACCATTGTCCCGTAATCAAGTTCGCGCGGATACACGTCGTCGCGCGGAACAATCGGCAAGTGAGTGGCAACGTTCCTCGAGGGTGGGGAACGCCTGCTGTCACCCCTCTCGGAATCGAGAAACCTCCAATGCAACCCAGTGTCGCTCGCACACATCCTCTCTTCCTCCCCCTCTTCTTCATTCATCGGCGTCTATCGTACGTCGGAGCAATCGAAGCAAAGTGGCCGCACTCCTCGCCGTGTACTACTTCGAGGCTGATTTAATCTTCAAACAATCCGAACTCCGCGGCCCCCGGGAACCTCCCGCGGTCCGGTTTCGGGTTTGTTTGTCGAGCCACGGTTGTTTGCACCCCTCGCTACCTTGCTCGCCCCCACCTCCTGACACCTTCTCTCTCTCTCTCTTTTTCTCTCAGGCTGTCTCCTTCGCAGCCGCCAAGCACATGACTATATAGCAACTTAGGAGTCGCCGGCGAGTCTGGACCCTAACAAGAAACTTACCCTTCCGCCTGAAACCTCCCTTTCTTGGCCCCGCGGACGGTCCTTCGTTCTCCTGCTGAGAGAACCGGCACAGCTCGATGGTAGCTCGTCGGCGAGGGGGTTTAAAGGGAACGAGACGAGGGTGGCTCGTTGGATGGAAAACGGGGAGTCGCGACATCGGCGAAGGGATCGAAATTGCGGGGAGGGGGAGGAGGAGGACGGTGCATTTGCCACGCGAAACGCGGTAAAAACTATTTTCCGACTGAGATTAAATATTTGTTGGAGGTATTTCACGTGCATCCGCAGCTACGTAAGTCTGTGGGTATTCGGAGACATCGAAACGCTTCTAAAATTTACTTCTAATTTTGGCGCATGATGTAACCTCGGGCAAGTGGTAACTGTCTATGTATAGATACCCGAAATAGGGATGATATATTTATTTAAATATCTCAGTGGAACGGGTATTGATAGAAATAATGTGTAAGGAAGGAATATCTATGTAAAAGGTATTGGAACTACGTGAGTTATTTGTCGAGTTATTTTTCGCGGAATGAAAAATGGAAGAATCTTCTTCGAAGTTCCTTTTAATTCAAGTACGAACGAACATTGTTGAATGTGTCGTTACAGCCGTGGCTTACGAAATAAATCGTCGGAATGATCACGGATTGGTTGATTAATTATTAAGAGAATTTACTTCGTAACGTAAAAAGCGTTGAGCGCGAGAATTTCACAAGAATTTGAACATAATCGATCGGTTTTTAATCGACGTCGAATCGACATTCACAATTTTGTCGTACTAATTTTTCTTTTCCGGCGACAAATATCACCCACAGTGCGGCGGCGCAACGTTCGAGTACATGGGGGTGGCACAGCCATCGTTACCTAAGGGTCTAATGCGAAGGTAAAGAGGGAACAGCGATGGGGAATAGGGTAAAGGGAGGGAGGAGAGAGAGAGAGAGAGAGGCGGTGGAGGACGGAAAGAGAGAGGTTTTCTTGCAAAAAGACAAGACCAAGGGAGGACAAAGGGGACAGACCGGACTGGCGACTTTGGCTCGGACGAACAAAAGGAACGTTTAATCCCGACGTGTTACCCTGAAGAAACCATTCGAGCCCGGTCATCCGGCATTGTTCCTCGTTCCCTTCTTTTGTCCTACTTTTCGCTCTTTTCCTCTGTTACAATTAGTACCGGAATCGCGTGAGTGTGTGTGTGTGTGTGTGTGTTTTCGTAAGATGGAAGGTCGCCGATGATTTTTGGCGCTTCTCTATATTGGTTGAATGGGAGAGTGTCTCCTGGGATCGTTGTACTGGAGAGAGATTCTTTTTCGGTTTCGCGAAATCGCCCTCCGGGTCGATTGCGGGTAATTGAGCGTGTAAAGTGGACGGTGGACGAACCGGCTTGCGAGGGGTGATTAACGGAATACCGATTAGGATAGCTGATCCCTTTCGGTGGAAGTTTGCAGTGTGTAAGATCGTTGGCAGATGTTTAACTTGCGAGTCTTGGGTTTATTTAGTTTATTGTAATTAGATCGAGGATTCGTAGCTTTGGATAGGGTCTTGATAGACATGAATGGAAAGAAGAGCATGAATGGAAAGAGAAATGTTACGAAAGACGACGATGGTTGGAACATTTCTTGGTATTTGGATACGCGAATTTTCGTATTATTCACAGAACTTTGCACCACTTTTTAGTAACAGGATCGTGGATTTTTATGTAAATTCATAGTTTTGAGAATATTATCGAGAAAATGGAGTTTTGATTACAGAAAACAAAATGTTTTGAATATTTATACCATTTACAAAACCTGCCGTTTAATAATTTCGTGCAATTTCTTTATAACCAGACTACGGATTGTTATGCAAATTCATATTATCGAGAAAGGTAGAATTTGACAGTAAAACTACTACCAGTCACACTTTGAATCTTTTATATATTTTTCCACGTGCAATTGCACGCCTCACAAGTCCCCTACAATTGCATAAAAGTTCGCAGTCTACTTATCACTAACAGAAATTTCTATATAGTATCAATTTTTGGATAACCAAAACTTGAACAAATCAGGATAAATCGCTTCTTGTTTCCATTCGAAATTCAACAATTTCGGGAAACACGTTCACGCATCATCCGTTCACCCCTTTTCAAACACGTCAGATCGAATTCCAATGATTAACTCCGAGGGAAAAAAAAGCCGTGTGGGCGATATTGTGCCGACAAATTGAATATCTCCTGGTAATTAATTCGTTCGAGGGGTGGCCGAAAATTCAAAAGTTACCTTAATACGTGTTTTCCTTTTTTTTTTTTTTTTCGATGTACGATGACGAGGGTCAACCGGCGTGGCCGCAGAAACGAGGGGTTGCCCCCGGATCATGATTGAGGGCCACTTTCTATATAAGGTCGGCTGTACCGCTAGGTGGAAGCCTGAAAAATATCTTTCCATATCAACCCTCATTCTTCGATACCCTCCAACCCATGCGTGCCTTTTTGCATTCTTCCTTGACGTGCTGCTCCGTTCTTTGTCCGCGACTTCGAAAATATCGACGAGAATTCACTGACAGGCCAAAGGGAAAAACCTTATGGATTTTCTTTGCCATCCGAACAGGTGCTTCCTTCTTACCGACGCTGTAGTTTATTTTTATATACATACATACATATATATATATATATTACGAAGACCTCCTACGTATTTTTTGATATTATTTTTCAATATACTTTTTCACTATAATAATACAGAATGTACATATGTATGCGTCATACAGGATGCACTGGAAGTTGAATGGCAAAGAAATTAATTATTACATACTGCACAATTTCCTTGATACAATTTTTGTGTTCAAATAAATATTTACAAAGAAAAACAAAATCTAGTAATAATTTTAGGATTAGGATTAGATTAGTAATGTATATAGAAGGAACAGTACTTCTTATAATTTTTGAATTCCATTCGTAGAAACGTGCAATCTAATGATTATAATATTATACTGTTATCGTTGTTGTTATTGTCATTGTGTTAATACTATTTTAACGATGAAACGTAACCGCAGACTGTAATTGATACATTGTAAAGGTTACACTTGCAAACTGACGTTTCCAACGTGTGTATATCCAACGTTAAATTGCTGTTAATTAGAAATGTTAATTTTACCAATCAAAGTTAAAACACGTGTATACACATATAAAATATAATTGCTACTACTAACGCCTGGAACATAATACATTCCAATAAACTCTTTCGATAGATCAATCATTCCCTCTCCTCCACCCGCCCTCCTCCCCCACTCCCTGGTAACATTTATAAGAAATATCATTCCGTTCTCGCGTTTCATATTACAACATTTCAATCAGTCCCGGCGCTATCTTCGAATTTCAATATTATTAATTTTCTAACAATTTTTTTTTTCTTTTTTGTGCTACACCCCCGACCAGGGCGAACTGAAATCCGAGCTATTAACCATACGTCAAGCAAAAATAGAATATTCGACAATGATTTTCCATTCCGCGTTCTCGCCAACACCCACCCGCCATCGTCCCCCAAATACACGCGTACACACCCTCACGTTCGCCCCCCTCCCCCCTCTCTCTCTCTCTCTCTCTTCTCTCTTTAATAATAAACTCACCCAGCGACCAACACCAGCCGAGAGAGCTGCCATACAAGTAGCGATAAATCTGGAAAAATCATTCAAAAACGATTCACGTGGAAACCTCAACGTCCCGTCGCGAAATCACCGTGTGCTAGGCATCGTTCACCCGCTTGGCAAACGCGTCACAACGCTCGCAAAAGCGTTATCGCCGCGCCACCCGTGGTATTGATTTTCCGCGTGATATCGAGCAGGGACGAAAAATCATCGTCCCGGAGCCCTCGAAAAATAACTCTCTCTCTCTCTCTCTCTCTCTTTCCGCCACCTTCTCATCCACCGGTACCGACCGCCACCCCTGTATTCCGCCCTCCCCCCTTTTCCTCCCCCTTTCTCGCCCACACCCCCGACTGTACACGACTCCGGTGCCTGGCAGGGGCTGGCAGGATTTTTTTTTTTTTTTTGCCTTGGGCGATTCGAAAGGGAGAGCGTGGGTCGAGGAGAGGAGAGGAGAGAAGCGGAGAGGGGCAGTGGGGGCGAGAGAGGGGGGGGGGAAGGACGGAAACCCAACCTAAGAGACTGGGATCCGGAGAAGCACGGCAAAGGCTGGCTTGGCAGAGAGAGAGAATATAAGGGTGGCAGCAGGAGCTGCGGCGCGGTGGGATGGCGGAAGATGAAATGGGGGTAAAGATACGAAAGGAGGACTTCAGCCGGAGGATCCACGGGGACCACCTAAGGTATAAAGGACGACGTTCGGTCTTTCTACCCCCATATTTGTCCCTTCTACGTTCGTTGGTTAGGTGTGCGCGTGTGTGTGCGCTGCGTTGGCCGAAAGCACATGGATAGTTAGTGTTTTTATTGAATTTGCGGTGTATGATGTAGTACTATATTATATACACATATTACGTACACAACCTTACTAATCTTTTTACGAATATATATATACGGGATGTCTGCTTGAAAATTTTAAATGTAACATCTCGAAAATTGTTCGAGTTCAATTTTCACATTTCTAAGAGTTTCATTCAAAATTTCTTAATCGTTGAATATATCTACGAAGAAAACTATATCGTGCTGTAGTCAAGATAGTTGTATGATATTGATTTCGATGTGATTCGTCAGTTTGGACAAAGTATTTTGAAGGTTTCTGCAAGCTTGGTTTTTGAAGAAATTTAAAAATATTTTTACAGTTTGATTGTCTAGAATGATATTTGGACAGGTAAATGTTATATGCATCTGTTAGAAATGAGGCGATTGTTCCAAGGCAGATAGCCCATCGCTATTTAGCTTTCCATGATTTATGGCCGAACCGGACCCCTGGAAACTCGGGAAATTCCAGTAAATGTTTAAGAAAATATTATAGTAGGAAAAGGATTTGGACACGAAGATGGTAATAAACTTTCTGCTTCTCCTGAGTGAACCGTGTTTGAAAAGATCGCGAGTTTGACAAAATCCTTAGCTTTCTAACACAATCTACTATTTTTTGTTTATTATTAATGAGATACGAGTTATTGATAAAATATTCTCTCTAATACAGTACAAACTAGACTGTATAAAATGTACAAAATTTTATTTAATACATAAAGTATACATATGTACATACATATACACAGCGTATTAAATAATTCAATTAATGTACTCAATATTAAATATATACAACATAACTAAATGTATGTGTAATATGAATAAAAAGTATAGGTGAAACAAATATAAAGAATATGTTCATTTAATACATCTCGTTATTTCAATTAACTTTGTTTAATTTCATTTTTTTTTTCTGATACTTATAAGAATTAAAAAAGTGTCCATATAGTTTTGAGCGACAGTGTACTTGAGTATACGTGTACTTATTTATATTATATGATGGTTGCAGTGAAAGAGTTTACACGTACACATATAGAAGTATATAACTAGATATAGAAAGGATCTATGATAAGAATAACTGGAAGAAAAATTGCGGATTAAAGCATCGGGGAGAGTTTAATCAATTTTAGTTAACGCGTGATTAATGCTCGAACGGATGAAAAGCGTCGATTCTCTCTCCACGGTTGGGCTTTGCGCCTCATCCCTTCCCGAAACGTGCCTTCGCGCGTGTTTTGCGGAATTTGTCAGAGGATTTTGCGCATGACGTTTTTCGAAAAGATGGAATAAATTTGTAATGTTGTTCGAAGAGAGTTTGTTTACTCTTGGTGCTAGTTCCTCGATGGCGTAGACTTCTATTGAAAATGTTTCATTCATGTGAAATGACTAGGTTGTTGCAGATGAAATGGCGAAGTTAGTTCCCTTCAGAATAATATTAGCCAGTCTTCGAGATCCTAGGTCCGATACATTTTGTTCGTTTCAATAATTTTATAACTACTACGATTAATATCTGTGGTCAGTCATTACTGATAATTTTTTAGCCCAGTTTTCTCGGATTTGTATTTTTTCATCCAAATATTTCACGTGAATTTCTAAATATTCCATAGCTTTACGAAAAATCTGTGCTGATGTTACAAGTAAATTTTATTTCGTTACAAAGTTTCAAGTACGAAAAGTATAATTTGTTGTTTATTCGCTTGTTCGTTTTGATTTAATTGTAATCTGTCTTTTTACAATAAAATAATTGATTATAATGAATTTGACGAGATACAAATTTTAAATCTACATTTAACAGATACTTTTAAATCCACGTTTAACAAATATTATCTCACAATATTTTTGAAAATCCGCCATTTCATATGCAACAATCTGACAATTGGGCAATCTAATATTTTATCGAAGTTCATTTCTCCTAAATTTTTCGTTCATCTAATAGAAGTTGGCGCCCGAAAGGGTTAAATCAGCAAACATTCATTTAATCGTGCACCGACTGAGGCTTGCAACTATTGCGACATGTTTTTCTAAATATTTTTTTGCAGTGTAACAGTTTTTGTTTAACTACAACGACAACAGTAATGTCGAACGCAAATTTCGGAACGTACTGAACTAAATTCGTAAATGCATACGTGACTGGCTTTCATACGTTTTCTTAGGGAAAAATGCATCGTGAACCCTGCTTATCGCACGCTGTAATACTTTATTAGTGTTACACAACACGATCGTGATAGCGCTACGTCAGTACATTTCGTGACGTGCACTTCTTCTCGCGTGAAGTTTAGAAGCGTCGCGATATTTATGAAATATTAAGAACATAATGCAGCGACAGTAGTATTCCCTTCGAATTCTACATCTCGCAATATTTATTTCAATCCGCCGAGTGAAATTAATGGGAAAATTGTACGAACGCAAAGATGAGACACCATGTTACTACCAATGAAAATTTCTAAGTTTCTATGAAAAGCATTTGATAAAAATGAGACACAGTTTTTAAGTTGTCATCATACTCCTCGAAATTTTTATTCCTTCATTCTCGTGTAATCCGTTGAATTCTCCGAATTCATTAAATCATACTGTCTCGTTCTATTATTGTAAAGAAACACGTATCGTCAAAGTGAAACATTTGATTAACAAAATAACGTCTTTCCTAGAAAATATACATTTATTACAAAAGTCACGTTCACATTCACAATTTTGAATAGATTTATGAGAGTCAAGCACGAGAATGAGGTCTTCAGATGATGCAGCGGATAATACTCCAATAAATGAACAAAAACTGTAGAATTTAATTAGTAGATATATTACTAGATATATTAACATGTCGCTTTTAATTACTAGATGTATTATGCGTGTTGCCTTCAAATATTTTCTAAATATTAAACGAAGAATAACAATGCTACTTCCCGTGCACACATTACACGTTACACGAATTATATGTCAACATCAAATTTCTTGGCCAACTTCGCCAATGCCCTGCTCGCCGATTCTGACAATGCAGTTAGCTTAAAATTTAGATTAAACATCTCCCCGCTGGTTTACCGTCCTCTAACCCCGATCCGTCAATCAATCTATCTAGCGTCTTCTGATCTGTCCTATCGTCGATCAATTCGATCCAGGAAACTCCCGTGTACAGTTTACCTTGTCCGACGTGGCATTGCGCGGCCCCCGCGCGATTCGACGATATTCCCGCGATGCATCAAGCACACGGTGGTGCCAGGTCCGTGACACGGTTCTTGGTCCCAGCACTTGGCTGCTTGGAAGAAGCTGCGCAAAAAGGACGACTAGTTTGGTTGAAAAGGAGCGAAGGCTAGAGACGAGGAAGAAGAAGAAGAAGAAGAAGAAGAAGAAGCCGGCTAACGGCAAAAAGAAGAGGAAATTTCTGCAGAGGCGTTGGTACCCAGCGACGATGGCGGCGACGCTCATCTGCTGGAAGGGGAAACGCTGCAAGACTACACCGGGAACATATCCCTGCTTGAGAACTTCTCCACGCCACTTTCCGCCTCTATTGTGATTTATGCGCGCGATGAGGGTGGCTACGGGCCACTATACGGGTTTTAGACTTCGGGATCCCAGCGACAGCCGCCGGATGGCCCGCGATCGTCTTCAACGAGATTACAAAGGATCCTCGACTCGCCGGTTCGTACCAAGCATAGGAGACTACTCTCTCTCTCTCTCTCTGTCTTTGTCTTTCCCTCGGAATCCTTTTGAAATGCTCCACATTCCGACTTCCAGCGATTCCTAGTTCGCTTTTTCGTGCAGCACGGTGGCGATGACTTCTCGCGCGGGAGGAGCGAGATAATGGGGAATGATCGATGATGATTTTCGTGCGTCCTTGAGACAGTGTCCCTTGTGGAAAAAAGAACTGGGAACCAGCGAGGAGATTTGAGACGGTTGTGATTAATTTTGAGCGAGTTAAAAGGAGAGTTGGAAGGTTGCGAATGGTTTTCGAATAGTTTGTCTGGGGTATTCAGATTCTCTCGGTGCGATACATATCGTGACTTGTGACGAATGATTTGGACGGCGGCTGCTGCGTGTAAGAAACACTATTTAAATCGATATCAATATTATTTTAAATATTATTTCAATTATTGGCGTGAGTTGCCCATTTGTCAAATCGACTGCAGAATGTAGAGAAATTGATAATATAGTGTACGTTCTTTTCTAAAATTTATTTTATCATTATCATTATTTTATTATTTTTATTATTAGTTTGAAATTCGAACTTAAACAGACATTGTAGAGTACATTATTACAAGCATAGGCTTTTACATGTAATAGTTAAAATAAATCGGAATGAATTGCTCATTATCCTACTGGGAGAAAGATTTTTGATCATTGTTAAGAATATTTATATTTTGAAATATAAGAGTTCACAAGAGGAATATTTAACTTTTAACACGTGTTTCATCTCGTTGTATCATCTGCTCGTAGTTACTTAAAATGTTTGTGCCAATGGCACTCGTTTTATTTGAATTATTCGAAAATATTTCTAGAAACGATATTTCGACCTCGATACAATCAAAGTTAAATCAAACCACATCTAAATCTCACGTATAACAATAAATAATAACAACAACGAAACAATTTACTTCTCAGAAAATTGAACAGTCATATTTCCGTTTCCAGTCTTCGCATTAACGTTTAACGGGTGTACAATTTAACTGTCTGTCTCTGGATTCGAAATAATATCTTTTTACATTCACTTTTGAAATCGACCATCCCGCATGCAAAGTTTTCTAAAAACTATCTCTGCGTGGCAATCAGGTTTGTCCTTTCAGTCGCTCATTTCGATATGCATTACGCAAATTACACCTGTCCCCCCGAGCTTTCACGTCCCTTTCATGATTTGATAACAGAGCTAGATAGCCGGCTTGTTAAATCGTAGATCGAATCCGTTATAGTCGAATCGGCCCTGTTTTCCTTCCTGTTTGAACAAAGCCCGATCTTATCGATCAATCTGTTTGTGTAGTCGGCGACACGTGTCGAAGGGACCACCTATCGCCTCGAAGTAATGTTAAATGGGTCATTTGGCGATTTCTTAACTGTTACGAAACTTGTAGATCGTTTAGATTGCGGTGTATCAATATGCCACGCAACAGCTCGGCGACTTTAACACTGGAACTGCATTAAACTCTGGCTAAACTATATAAACTGAACTACGCCAAGCTGCAAGTCGCGGAAAGTAGAAGTAGTAGTTGGGTTTAGGGAGAAATGGAAGCACAGGAAATAGAAAAATGTTCATAATATGCGCAATGAATAATGCAAGCTCCTCGCGAGACGTAAAATGTTGGAGAAATTATTTTTGTGAAAGTAACTCGTGTTTCATAAAACTAGTAATTACCGAATTGTGTAACTAATCTGCGCCAGAAATGAAAATGGAGATAAAACTCGTGTCAGGGAAATGAAAACGCAGATTCGTAATGCAATCGACGACATGAAATTTTATAAGTTTTATAAAAATAATCAGAGCTACCCTGAACTATTATAAAAAGGCTAAAGTGTAAAGCTTGTATCAAAGGAATAAAAATGCAAGATTCATAACGTAATGTATGATGCAAATTTTTATCTATATAAAATCAAAATCACGCGAATTTTAAAATTAATCTGCAAATAATGTCGATGGCTGCAGATTAATTTATGTTAAATTACAAAAAGTTTGTATTTTTTATTTAACTCGACCTCATCATCAGTCTCTGTTAGGAAGAATATGAAATACGAGGCAAAGTGAAATAAAAATTGCGAAATCAAATAAAATAAATTACAATTGACCAAATATACAATGATGTCTGTTAGGAATTAAATAAATCTCAAACGTGTGAAAACTTCAGTTTCAGTGTGCCTGACGTCGCAGTCGTTAAAAACCTTGAGCGTGCATAAAAATAATGTTAGTCTTGGAGAGAAAGAGTTATATTAATGTCACTCATGTTTAAATTTCACAATCGATCCGTCTCTATTTCAGACTGAATTCCGTCATTTTCACTTGCAAAATTTAGCCGCCATTAATAGGTCATTTCCCCGACTGAAATTAGAGTAAATTTACCTCGCGCAAGATTGATAATTAAATGAAAGAAAAAGTGAATCACATAGAAATAGATCACATGATATTTAATTCACGGCGAGAAATAATTTATCGAACTTTAATCCACCTTCGAAAGGAAATAGAATTTCCACTTAGTCGGAGATATCAAATTCTGTCGGTAATCTTTGGGAAGAGAGTTATAATTGTCTGATGTATGATTATCGTATGAAAAATCGGAACAGTGAAATGTGAAATGTGAAAAGGTGAAATTGAAAAAGGACTAGTGCATTATCGACGCACTAATGTGAAGTAATCTCGAAATGGAAGTTGAAGAAGAAGCTGGCAAAACTAGAAATTTGTTTTACACTTTGCGTGCTTAATTTGTTCATCATTTTAGTGAAATTTTAAGCAAAGGGCAGATTAACTTGGGACAGAAGGGCACGCGTGTTGTCGTGAATGTATCGTTTATCAAAATTAAGTAGAATTCACAGAAATATGTCAATTTGAACGACATTAACAAAATTAAGCAAGTTGAAAAGAAAATGGTCCATTACCACTCAATCAATGTAAATCTTACAATTGTAATATTAGAAAGTATTTTGTTGGTCAATTTGTTCAGTAAACAAACTGTTTTATGAACATACTACACGTAATATTAAAATTCCGTACTAAAAATTCCAAACTTACCACGTAAAAAAGCAAACACGACTCGCGACAGTACTTGCGCATTTCAATGTACTTTACATACTTCGTATGTGTACCTTTCACATACTAATCTACTCTACTTTAGAGTTTCCTCGTGTTTTTTGTACCACGAGTGCTCGTCAAGCATCTGATAACGCTTAATAACTAGGTATCGATCCGTAATCGTAAACCACCCTTCGCTAAAAACGCATCGGACTTCCAAGGAAATCCTTAAATTCCACCGACCCACTCCACTCCCACGCGTGCAACACGGCCCCCTCCCCCCCGAAAGCTATCACGGACGATCTCACTTGTCTGCCGCTCGTTGATCCGACGAGCTACGAAAGGAAACAAGCGCTACCTGCGCGCGGGATTTTCCATCGGGGCCTGGTAATCTACGTGAAACTGCCACAGGCAACCAGCCATGCACGCTCGGCCACGAAGCGTAGAAGCTACCTGCGAAGGGACAGATAGGGAGTCTGGTTGGAGGAAGGGGTGGCAAAAGAGGCAGAAGGCGCACGGGGCGGAAGTTAGTGTCCGCTGGTTTGAAATGACCGCCGAAAGTCGCAACTCGGAGCGTTCTCGCGAGCGAGCCGGGGTCACGAGGGGCCTGGCACAGTCGCAGCGGAAAGGTACGTGGACGAAAAGCCCTCGCAGAGAAATTAATATCGCCTAGCGGCGGCGTTCGCTTGTGTACGTGTGTTTGCGTGCGCCTCGTTGTGTGCACGGTACACACGCACGCACGTGTATTATACAGGCGTGTACCGTTGTGTACACGTTCCCTTTATACAGGGTGTGTTCCTGTATTTTGATCAAGTAAGGTGTTTCCAAGGGGGGGTCATTGGTCTCGAATTCGAAGGGGCGGTGAATCTGCGTCGTAATTTTGTTTGTTTGGCTGATTATAATTCATGGTGTGCTCGTCGGTGTTGACGGGAGGCTGTTTGTTTTGAATTCCTCGTCGAATTGTTTATTTAGTCGTAACGTAGTAAAAACGAAAGAAATTTTGTGTTACAATTATCGTGTTCTTGGAAATTTTCTAAAATATTTACTGTCTGAAATTTGAATGTATATTTCGGATCTGTAATTCCAATAATAGTGCTAAACTTGAATCTGTGCGCACAGTTTATTTAGTCAGTTATGATAAAAATAAAAAAAAGATATTAAAAGAGATTTTCATTTTTTGAGAGGGGGGGGGGGGAATTGCCTTGCTTATAATATCTCAGAATATTTTGCATATTACTGAATAGGGGAAACAAGGGGAAAAAATCAATAATTCAAATTCTAGGTGAAAATAAACCGTTGAAAATCGGCGTACAATGTTTTCTTTTACCATCGAGCTATCGCCAGGCAAAATCGGATCAAAAGCACTTTTGACCCCCTTATCCTGCTTACACCATCCACCTGCAGTATCTAGCATTTATTCGAATCAGCTCAAACAAATCGACGTTGAGATAAATCAATCCTACGATTTGTTTCTCTCTTCTAATTCTGTTCTATTCCATTCTCAATAATTTCAGTATCACGTCCAAACGTACATTGGCATACTCATTGGTTTCACTGCTTTTAATTTCATAAAATTAGTAGAATTTTAGATTCGTCTTTTTTACGAGTAATCAAGTGACAAAATTTGACCCTTGAATGCATACAGCATTGCGGTTCATTTTTAAACCTCAGAGTTAAGAAACAATTACATATTTAAGAGCTCTATTATTGAAAGTATCGAATGATTTTGAAAGTTACTTCCTGGGTGTATCAAAAATCGTTCAATTGGAATAATTCAATATTTATTCGAATCGACTTAAATCGAACGACGTGAAGATGAATCGTCTTCGTGGCTCGCTTTCTTAATTCCACTTCAATCCCGATAATTGGAATTACGTGAAAACGTACGTTTCAACGCTTTCCTTCACGTATCACCGAGATCTCGTTTCACTCCTTTTTAGCCACGCTGCATTAAATTATTTCAAATTGACAATTATCGCGATTAACGAAACTTGATCATTGAGATTCGTTAATGAATTTCAAATGTGCCGAAGCCGAGTGATTATCAAGTGACAGGATTTATCCCGTAAATATTACATCGTTGCAATTAATGCTAAATCTGCGAGATGGGGAACAATTATGAATTCAAGAGTTAATTCAATCTCTGTCTACTTCTCATCTATTCTCATCTATTTTACGAAATTTGTCCACTTTAATTGTTGCAAAGTGTTAAATGATTTTGGAAATACATTTTTATTGTGTCACACGCTGCGAACGAGTCAAACGACTTTCGTTGGATTTCGAAACCACGTATTGGGTGTCCCAATAATAAACAGTCACCCTTGGATTTCATTTCCTTTATTGATACGTTCAATTCTCTTTCGTAATCATGCACAAAGTACGTACAAGATTATGTTATGTTTAATTACACTGCCGCATGTCAGAAATGAGATATCAAGCTGCCTTTAGGAAACGATCTCTGTATCTTGAAACCTTAATTACATTCCACACTTAAAATGCTAATATCATAAGCGTGCACAGAGGCGAGTTTACTTGACCCATTCACGAAAATCATATCATTTCAACGTAACTAGAATATAAAGTGACATAACGAAACCAGAGAGATACCAGCAACGTCTTTTAATCATAAATTTCAACTTGTATTTTGATTTATAAAATTGTAATGTCAAAGGAGGCAAATTGAACATTTAACGTTTCACTTTTCCCTAAGAAAAACGCACTTGCAATATATAATTTAGCAATAAAAATTGTAACTGACAAGTTAGAAGTACACATTTGTTACAATTTGTAACGCGAGTTACAGATAGTTAAGTTTATGTGCAAATAGATATTTTTATAATGTCTGTCGTTTATTATAATTTATAAGTAGACATTTATAATTTATTATTATTATTATTATTATATATACAATATAATTTATAACATCAGGAAGCATATATACATTAAAAAACATTGTTATTTCGCGTACTTGCGAGAGGAAAATAATGAAATAAAAATAATATTTCAAATCCTCTCTTCGCATTTAATAAATTACAAATTGTCACAAATTTTCACAGTTACAATTCCGAATAAGCCCACACGAGAATTGCGAAACCACCTCTCAGAAGTGGGAACCAGGAAGAAGGAAGCAGTCTTTAAAAACGAAGGGAAACCCGAACGTTCATAAGCATCAACGTTGACAGCGTAGTATCTCTTCGTTCGGTGGGAAATGACGACATTCGCCCGGTGTGTTCCCACCGAGAGCTCGAGAAATCACCGGATATATTCATCCCGGTGATCATGATATACCGGAACACCCAGTATAGGGATGCTTCTCGGACACGTTTCTCTCCGGCCGTGTCCTTCTACCTTCTCTCTGCACCGATGTACCCGTCCCGTTTCCCGTCCCGTCCCGTCGCCGCCTCCGCGCCCTCGATTCAACCCCAAAGGACTCCCTTACTCTTCTCAGGCAGGGCATAGCGAGCGAGCGAACGAACGAACGAACGAACGAACGAACGAACGAACGAAGGGAAACCGGGGGCCGAGAGGCGACCGGCGGCAGGAGCGGGAGGGGGAGGTGGGGGCCGCACGGCCGAGCGAGAGAGGAGTCGAGGTAGCAGCAGCAGAGAAGTTGGGTTTCATCTCGAGGGCTCGAGGGATGAGGAAGCCGAGTCGTGGAAGCGGGCAGGGGGTGGTGACGGGTTGGGGGGGTGGGGTAGGGAGAGAGAGGGTTGGCCAGGATAGAGGGTGAGACTTCGTAATATAGGATGGCCTGTGTGCGCTGGAACGAGTCTCGCAGCTTCTCGTTTCTCTCTGTATTCGAGCGTCTCTCTTCGACCGACTGTGAGAAACGGGAGAGCGGAGGGAGGGGGGGAGGGGTTCATCGTCGCCACCCTTCTCCCTCGCTTCTGCTACCCTCTTTCCTCGTTCCAACACACTCTCAACGCCGGTCCTCTACGCTCGCGTCTCACGTTCACGTACCCATGGCTGCCGCCAGGTTTTTGCTTGTGGTGGCCAATACCCTCTCTCTCTCTCTCTCTCTCTCTCTCTCTCTCTCTCTCTCTCTCTCTCTCCCCGTGTCGTTCCCTTTACAGCAACGAGGACGTACCTTTCGTGTTAAAAGGAGAAGCTTGGCTACCCCTCTGCGCTCGGCGACGCAGGGTAAGAGAGAGAGGGGGTGATACGATTTTACCCAGCTGCCGTGGCCGAGACATTTTTTCCCTATCTAGGGATAACCTCGAAACTGGAGTAGCCCCCGCAGCTCCACAGAGAAAAACCTCCCCTGCCGGGAGTTCGTTCCTCTTCTAGCGTTCCTTGGATCCCTTTTTTTGCCTCCCCCTTTTGGCTCGTTGCGGCCGGAAAAGGGCGAAGACCTCTCTCTCTGTCTGTCTGTCTTTCTCCCTTCTGCGTGGTTCTCTCTGTTTGGTCGTAGTGATTTTTGCGCTTCCTGGCCGAGCGCGCCCGGCCTTCGCGGATATTAGTGACGTGTAGGGGTGGGACGGGGTGGGTGGTTGGATGGCGGAGATGGGGGATACACGCGGGGAATTGGTATTGTTTGATGGGAATAGTTGACGTGTTGGAGATTCTGAAGGGGATAATTGCGGAATGCTAATGGATACAGTGGGTCGGAAATGTTGTTGTTGGAAAACTCCCGATGCGCTTAGGGCTGTGTTTCGTTGTTTCGTGTTCCGCGCGCAGCACACCGACGGAGATTGCATTCGGTTGTGCTTTGATGCCGGCCGTTTTATTTCGAACGACGCCGGCTCCGCGAGAATTGTTGGGATTATGACACACGTTGAGTTTCACGAGTCGTCTTGCACTTGCTTCGCGTTAAATTTATCATCGCGATGATGTTAATCATTGACAGAGTCGGTGGAATTTTGCACTTTGAACGTACAGTCTGACGGAAGAAAGTTTGAAATTGGTATTTTACGAGTGAAATTTTATATACGTATGAATTTTATTATTATTAATGGCACTGACTAAATTATTACTTATCGTGGAATATAATATTACGTGTTCGTCGAACTACCAAAGATGATGACCAATTTGTAAATTTTCGATAAAATTTATCAAATGAAAATTTGATGTTTTAAATTTACGTAAAATATGCGAATGAATACTTGCGTTATTTATTTTATTATGAACTTTCCTCTGTTAACAACAATGTCCCTTTCTGTTCGCAACGTTTGACAGATGTAAGTACTTCTCTATTTGTAATGTGAATTCTCGTTGTACAGCGAGCATTTATAAAGTTTATTGAGGGATCTCAAGAGAAACTACGCATTGTGTCGAGGGCGGAAAAGGACTATTCCCGCTGAAATAATGGCGGTAACCTGACAATTGTCTGCAAATTTACCTAGAAAAACATTTACAGTTAACGTGCTCTGTTGTTTATGACATTCCCGTTCCCACGGGACATTATTATTCACCGTTATTTAATTGATTTCTTTTTTATTTTCCGCCAACATTATAATTATCCTTGCGTATTTCTATAAATTTTCAACACGAAACAGTTTTCATTTTTCATCCAAGTTTTATTTTTCAAAGTATGCCCTCAAGAATGTGAATTTGTGCAAGGAGATGATATATAATTTTACGAACATGAAAGTTATTCAACTTCTTTCATCAAACTAAAATCATTTTTAGAATTTTTATACACTTTTGGAGAATGGAAAAAACTGCACGTGATACGCAGAATTATTATACCGTTGTACTATCATTGAAATATTCAGCAAAGTGAAAGAAATTTCCAAAAAACAGTTCAATCATTACTCCGAGCGATCTTTCCAGTTTCCATCAAACCTCAACCTGATATTTTGTAATTGTTATTTTTTACATGGTAATTTTACCATTGCAATTTATTAACCGAAACGTATACAAATACTGGCGTCTCCAACCGCGTTCGCGAAATTACAAAGTCGTGTCATTCCCTTTGCCGAAACAAATTTCAAAGCAGCCTTCCAATTTCTCCCGAAACCCCGAATCAGGCGAACTCGCTGTCTTCCAACAGTTTCAAAATTTCAAATTGCACAAACAACTCTTTCATATCTCCCAACCCGCATTATCTCCAAGTTCACGGAAGCGTCTTGACCGAGATAAGGGGTGAGGCCCAGACAGTCGATTCCCTTCCTCGAAAGAGAGAGAGAGAGAGAGAGAAAGAGAGAGAGAGAGAAGAAAAAACGTTTTAGGAGAACGTCTTAGCGATGGCAGGATGGGCGGCTGGTGCCTGGCTGTCGCGCAATAAAAAAATACCCTCTGGCTTGGTAGCTGGAACGATGATCAAGGGGTGGGGCTCGTGCAGGGAACGAGATAGGATAGTTCGAGGGAGACTTCCCACCCTATGCACGCACGAGCGTGGAAATTCTACGACCAGTTTGTTGCTACAAATTGTTATCCTGGATCCTCGTATCTGGCTGCAAACAAACCTCGGCTCCGACCTGTTTATTTGCGCCGTTGTATATCTTGGCCAAAAATGTCCCTGTCGGTTCTTTTTGAAAGAAACTGGCGTAATGCTCATTCTCTTGGATGTCGGATGTATGTAGACGAAGCTGAAGATCGGTGGGTTTCAAGATTTTCTAATAATGGATAGTGGATGGTCACGAGCAAGCAATGATTTTAGATTTTTCAGATGATATTCGTAATATTCTTGTGAATGTAATTGAAAAAAGAAAACAGAAAATAATGGAAACTAAGTTCTACAACTATTTCACTTTTCGCGAATTTTTACATTTCCTGGATTTCCCCACGGAAATGCGTAGAAACTGTTGCAATCGCAATTATTATTGTACACAGTAGTAACTAGTAGCAGTGGCAATTAGTAAATGTGACTTCACAAAAAGAAAGGAAAGAGAAAGAAAAAAAAAAGGACGAAAGAAAGAAACCATTTAGAAGAGCTCAGGCTGCCGATATGTTTCCCTCGCTTCTTAGGCGAGCAATCTTCTAAAAACTATTTCCATCGTCTCTATTTTACGTTTGCTTCCGGCTATACAGTATCAGTCTGTCAACTCTCGCCGTCGACCAGTGGATTCCAACAGTTATGGCTCTTTTTATCGCGACACCGTTGTCCCGATGTTTACCGTGCCACCTCTGTTTCGCCTTTCGTCGAAATCCCGACAGCAGATTCCACCAGAACTAGCCAGCACACGGTAGGATAACAGATTCGAGGAGTTCTTCTATCTGTCTTGGCCCGGTAGCTGGAAGCAAGCCTTTCGTCCCCCGGAAGTGGGCGTGAAAAGTGTTCGACGTTCCTATCTTCGGCCAACTGCGTGTCAGCCATTTCGTATTGGTCCCTCGGCAAAGTGCACGACGTGTGTGGCACAGATTTTCATCTCGGTTTCTCCGCAATTCCGATCCACGGTTCCTTCGTCGCGCGATCAGCTGTTTTGGTAACGCAGCCGAATGACGACACGAGTGGAAATTTATTTATTTGTTACAGCGGCTTGCAAAAGTTTTTCGCGAAACATTGTTCGTGTATTGGAATTACGTGGAAAAGAAATTGTGAAACATTTTGTGAAATGCGAGTCGCTGAAAATATGTAATAACAACATATAAATATATTAAAAATATGTATTAATATATTATAATGTAATATATATGGTATATTTATATAATATATATAAATATGTATAACATTAATATGTATAAGTGTAAATAATATATAACATATATAAATATTAGAATTTCGTTTATTTGAAATTCCAGATCGATGCCTGATTTAATGAACCCTCGCTCGAGTCTTACACTTATTTCAACCTTAACTCTTGTATGAATGAAAAGTAAACTAGTACAGGATCATTTGTACATAATCAATTATTTTATAAACTTTTAATTACACTTCCAATTATATAAATTATTCGTTCAAAGTTCATATAAACGAAATTTTACCATGAGAAGACATTCGTCTTACTGACAATATGATGAAACAGGTGCTCACTTTTGCACGCAAATGTACTTATTCAGACGAAAATCTAGATTATTATTCAATAAACCGCTAAAGCGTTTTGCCCAATTCCAAAAACCAAGCGCCTTCATTTTTGCGAAGCAGTTCCATCGAAGCTTCGATCCATCGAGACGTAATACAGATTATTAAAGGGAACAGATTATTGGCGGGTGTTTAACTGGATCGAATCGATTTTGAATTATACTGAGTGACATTGGTTAAATTTCGTTACCACGATGATTAAAGTCGTTACAATTGGAATTTTGCTTGATATTCAGGGGTGAATAGATATTCGTTGATGGTGGCAGTAGATTTTTAGCTAGGTGTATCAACATAAGCGATTTGAGTCGCATTTACGACTGCACATTACGCGTAACTTGTTTCATGCAACAACGTTGGTCCTCGTTCTAGCTGGCCGCTGTTCAAAATATAACGCGTCTTTATGAATTGCGTCGCCATTGTTGTCTACGTTATTGCATAGAATATGTAGTTTTATTGCCCGAAAGTACATAACGTATGTGCGTTTACGCGATTTTATTGTTGCACCGTATAGCTGTTTTATACACCGCTTTCGTATCATTCGCAATTACTAAATTCTCTTGTCTCTTTCTAAAGAGACGTTCAACATTAACATCGACGTTACTGTTGACGTGTCAATACCAACATACGCTTATCACACGCGATTGCGCTATTTTTGTTGCTTAAACTTTACAATTTTGAAATTTACTATGGTTGTCAGTATTAATTATCTAAGAATCAATTTTTTTAATTGTACACGTAAATTCTTCACACGTCAGTGTTCATTTTTAATGCTTGAAGAATTTGAACAATTATCGTGGGAAAGTGTTGTGTAAAACGTTTCGAAATTTCACTAACACCAATAAAATCATTAACGACTATTATGATTATATTTACAAAAACCAATTTGAATTATAAGGTATTTATCGCAATATATTTATTTCAAACTTCATATAGTCATGACAGCCATTATAATTATTCCCATTTATTTATCCAATGCCGCGTCAGTTAATCAACGATCACTATACTACTACAACAATACACTATATAACTTATGTAACAAGATGTAACATATAAAACTTGAAAATGTACAACGCACGTATATACATATTCTCACGAAAAAGTTTCTGCGAACGTTCGAATATTTTCACGAGTCACTATGCGCACGTTTGTCGGAATAGAAGGGCATAATAAGCCCGCTGTGCATCGTCGTCGCGGCGCCTGTCTTTATTTTTTATAATTACGCCGCGTCCCGCGTATTAGGTTTTTGTATGTAAATTATCTTTACAGTTAACGCGCACGTGACTACATTTGCGCGGAATTTCACCACGAGCCCCGGGATTAGTACTTCAGGTTTAGAGCAGGTTTGAACAAGGCTCTCCTAATTTCATGTATTTGACCCTAACATGCATTAATTTCCCAATGACCTCGATTCAGACGGTACTACCGACGGCATCTCACTGTCTTATCGATTCCCGTTTGATTGCATTGCGTTTGATATAACATTTAGCACGGATAAACACGGCTCGTAGGTGAAACGCGACATTCGAAGCATCTTTCGGATTGTTCTCCCAGAACGATTCATTCTACGATCGCGTTGACGCGCGAAATTTTCTAATAAATACTTGTCCAGACGTTGACTGCCAGAAATTTTCTTATATAGCGTGAATATAGCAGAGATCGAGTTAATATTTATTTGTTTTACTTACATTTACTTGTTTATTTATTTATTCGCGGTTCGTGAAATACTTGAACACTTACCGTGTGAAAGAATCTTTATATACGCGTGTTGTTCAAAAGATTTTGAAATTTAAACGAATAATTGATTCATATCGATTAAATGTAAAATCAGCAGATATTTGATACATTTCATCGAGTCTAATTATTCAGAAGTTACCGTCTTTAACTCATTTTTTACAAATACATTCATAATAATCTCTCGTTGCAATGTCGATGAAATTTCAAACCTACGATATATACATAATACGATATAATGGATCCTTCCGTGCTAAATGTTCAATATTTCCATTCTGTATTGTAACAAGCATTCTACTCTATTTTACTCTATTTTGTGCATTTTCGTGTATGTTTCTTCGAATTTCTCCCAAATGCATAAAACTTCTGAATCCAGTCATAAACAACAATTGCATTCAAACATATGCAGAGATAACAAGCACCAATTTCTTTCAGATTCCTTCGCATGCCGGAAACAAAATTCCACTCGTATCAACGATTGAGTTTCCAATAACAACGTCAGAAAACTCATACTCGATAAATCTCTATTTTCATCTACGATCTTCACACAGCGATTCTACAACTGGTTTTCATCCGACCGATATACAAGTTTTGCCTTCGTTTGAACAAAACACGAGCTGAAAGAAACAACAGTCAAAATCAAACCTTCATTCTTTATTTTTAAAGTTGCGTACTTACCTTTCTCACGTAATCACTTGCCGCAATGCATTGACTCTTGTGATTCATTCGCGAGAAAGTCTCTTTCTCAGAATCATTCTTTCTAACGCAGACTTCGTCTATTCGTCACAGATAAAATGTCACCCCTTTTTGACGTTGCAATAAAGAAAAAAATCATTTCACGTATTGCACGTATGATAAAAGTTTGCTCGATACAATAAAATCACTTTCTCGTCGTCTCATTCGCGTTTCGTTCGAGCGAGAGCAAGGCCACCCTCTTTTCAACCCACCCCCCTTCGCGTCACTGAACAAATCCTTTAATCCTCCGATAAGTGGCCTTCGTTTCCAGATTCACAGAAACATCGACAGCGAGGGGAGAGGGTCGGTGGCAAAGGTGCAACAGCAGGACGCATGACTGTTTGAAGATTTCAAGGCGAGTTTCACGCGTGCAATCTCCACCACCGTCTCGCGAGTTTCGTTTCTTTTCTCGAGGGGAGAGGGTGTAAATTGACGTAATAGTTGCGCGCGTGCCAGCCTCTTTTAAAAGTCTGCCTCACCTAGACAGAGGCAAGGGGTGGAAAGCCGGTCAATGAGAGCTGTATTGGCACGCGGCAGTTCGTATTTCCACCCTCCCTTCCGCCCACCACCGACGCATCCTCCTTTGTCTTACGACTTTTTCGCGGTTCTTTGCTACCCATTGAAAAAGTGTATCAACTGCCGAGCGACGATAATTGCAATAGTTTCGAGTCGGATCATTCAGTTTTGGAACTTCGAATGAGGCTGAATCCTATCATTAATAACAATATTGTACAATTACACGCAATTTCGTATACGCATTGTACAATATTGTAATAAACTAATAAATAGCGGCAGTGATTGTTAGGTTGCTAATTGTAGTAACCAAACATAAATTATTGCAGTCGTCTATAGAGGAGAAATACTATTAATTTTTGAACATTAATTTAGTTTCTAATCACTGCCGTTGATTTCTTTACGAAAACAAATTTAAAATGCATAAAATGATGCACGCGCGCGTGATTCGAGATAATTCGAATTTCAAGTTTTTAATCTCATTCCGTGACAAAAGGTAATTCACTTTCTTTACGATTCCATGATATTAGTTATTTACTTAATTAACCATGGTCCTTCTTTCATCATGGCCCTGTTCATTCACCGGAAAATTTCACCTAAATTCCGCGAGGCACCTAAAGTCGAGCGCCGCGCTTCCTGCTGGCTCGTAACGTGGCTAAATAAACAAGCCGGCCAAACGAAGCGACGCGAAATCGCCCATAGAACAGCCGCCCTCGCTGGTTTTTTCGCTGTGACGCACCCCCTTCCCGGATTTCACGCTAATAGTCACGTATCGAATTAACCGATTCACTAATTAAACCTTCAGCGGTGGCATCGGTGAGCCACAGCGCTTCAAGCTACGCATACCTCGACCACCGTGGACTGCGACACGCTCTTACCCACCTACGAAGAGAAAGAGAGATAGAGAGAAGGGGGTGAAGAAAATTAGGGTGCGTACACATTTGTTGTCGTACATCTTTTCACAGAGAAATGTAAATGCAAAGAAATATTTAAATATTTAGAGTTTGAACGTCTTCGAGCTTTGATTGTCATCTGATCAACTGAAACTAATTATATGGGGATTTATATGGGTACCAGAAAACAGATTTAAGTCCAATTCGCACAGACTACGTTGAAAACTACTATAAAACTGTTATTGTGTGTAACTTTGTACGAAGCAAACGATAGCGACTGACACGGATCGCATGACCATACTTTTGACTAATTTCTTAATTTTATTGCGAGATATTGATATTCAATTCTTAAGAAACGAACGACTTGCTTTTGTAAGCTTGTAGGTTTCTCGTGAGAATGATACAGATAATGATAAATTCCAAGACAATTTGAAAAATAGTGTTTCTATAATAATAATAGTGATTAATTTCGTTATATACATATGTGCAGGATATTCGGTTCTCAAGAAACAAATGACTGACTTTTGTAAGTTCATTCGTTACACGAGTTTGATCTAAATTTATAATATTCAGTATTTCATTGTACGTTCACTAATTCTTATTTTCTTCGCTATAGCATGCAACAACAGATACGTTCATTTCCCGTATTCAGAGTACAATGCTCTTGGCAAGAAAATCACTCTCGATATTAGAAAATTTACATTGAGTCACAAAAGTCGTACATATTCTCCCGCTGCTCTGAACAATTTCTGTCCTTTTATGATACAAGTTTCAAAATTCGTATCAATGAGAATGCTGATTAATTTAATCGGATCCAATCATTTCAACCTGCACACCTGCTCAAAAGTCCATATAGGTATTTGTTTCAAAATTTGGAAAATTAAACGATACTATATATTACGAAAAGTAAGGTACGAGTAAGGTATTAACAATTTGTATTAAAAACTACACGTGCAACTAGAATTTCATTGTCTACGATATAAATACTGAAAGTAGAAACTTCCGGGGGCGTGTATCATCTCTCGAGAAGAATTTCGAAATTTTTATCCTGGAAACAATGAAGTTTAAGTAATTAGCATTCTCATTGACGCAAACTTTGGAATTTCTATTGTAAAAAGATGTTAATCGTTCAACGTTGGTAATTGTACGTACATCTTTGCGACAATCTACAGGTTTTAAATATTTGCATTTAACGTTCAATATAATTTCACGATCTTTTTTCGTCCATTCTTTATATATATACATAAAAAAAGAATTACGGGGTCAAATTTGATCCTAATTCGGCGAAAGGTTATAATTCTACATTCTACAGTCGGCTATTTCAGTCGTGTATCAAACCTAAATTTATTGCAAAGGTCGAAATCACCATTCGAAATTTTTAATCTGCTGGCATTTTCATATGTGCTTGGCAAATATTTTCAACTGTATTTTATTTGAATTTATGCAACGTACAATGCTGCGAATGGACTTTGCTTGCGTTCATCTGCGCGTGTCAAACGTCCAATTTCATTTTTTTGAAAAAAAAAGAGAAAAAAAAAACGTTCTCTCAAAGGCACAACGAAAAATTTATATTCAACGAGAGGAGTGCACATAACTGAAACAAGAATGACGTGTTTTATAAAAATTATTGGTAATCGTTGTGCACGGTAGACGCTATTAAACATCGAAAAATTCATTTGTACCTCGAAATCTCGCCAGAGCTAGAAATAGATTAACATCATAATATTATACAACGAATAGTCTTACTCTTATCGATACTTTTTACACTGCATAAGATGTTTGTAATAACTTTTTGTTGCAATTTTCGTTAACAAAGGATCAAAAATTATTGAATCAACTTGAAACTGATGACGTGAAAATGATTAAACACCAAGCAATTGTAAATTAAAAAGCTTTCTAAAATTTTAAAAATCGGTGGGAGAATTCTTTCGTAGTCTTGATGTTGAAACATAGCGTAAAGTATTTGCACATACTTTTATTCTCCAATTTTCACGGAATCGAATTTTTGTAATGATACAAAATGAACGATGTTACTTGGATTAATACGAAACTGTGTTGGCCTTTATCGACAATTGAAGTGTGAAGCTTGCATCGGAGAATTTGAAGAAGAAGGATTAAGAAGTAAAATTCTGATCACTTGCTAGTTCCAGCGTCAAAAGGTTGAAAGGAATAAATTAAAAATAAGAAAAATTTCGTAGAACATTGTACACGATGAGAAGGAAATTTTGTTGGCACAGATATACTTATCAGAACAATTATATTTATTGAGTTGCCAATGGTAAAGACAAAAAATAACATGAAAGATTGCAATGAAAACTACGGTCTGTGTAACACAAATTAACGCAACGAATGGTAAACATATTCCACCCTTCTACAAGGGGTTACAATACTAAACCTATCTTCGACGATTACGAATTCCACGCCGACAGTCTCTCGATTAAAAAAAGAAATTGTCATCCCCCCGATCTTGCCACCCTCCTCCCTACTTCCTCCTTTTCAAACACCGTGCAGAGCTGAAGCACGGCAGCAATACCGAGGTACACGTTGTACAGATCCAGCAGAAGAGAAAGAGAGAGAGAGAGAGAGAGAGAGAGAGAATGGCCCGCGGTCCGCGGTTATTTCGTCGATTGGTTTTATCGCGTTGGCAACAGAGTATATGCGCGTACACGCGATATAGCAGCCAGCGTGCGTGCATATATGCATGCTGGCCCCAGCGACGTCAGGCCGGGTCCGGCTGTCGCATTCCCGTTCCCGGCTTGTGCCACGTATCCGCGGACGTATTCGGACGCGTGGGACGTACAGACGGCCGCGCGTGAATGTGCATACAAATTCGTCAAATACTGGCCGGCCGTATCGGTGGCCTTCGTTGGCTGGCCCGCTGGAAAACCGGCGAAAATGGAACGCGGTCGCGTACCGCCGGTGCCTTCCCCGCGAGCTGTTTGTCCACGATGACGCCGTGCCCTTTTTCCCCGCCCCCTCCCCTCGCCCACGCTCACGCCTGGCCTCGTCCACCGCTCTGCTCCGCTCCGCTCTGCTCAGCCCTGCGCTGCCGGCCGCGCTATCGATTTTCCTTTTCCGTTTTTGCCCAACGAACGAAATGCTACTCTGTTTTTGGCGCCGCGCTGCGTTGCAGCTTTAATGCGACCCGACTGCTATGGTGCACGGAGAGGGAAGGGCACGGGGGTGTGTGTATGTATGTATGTATATATATATATATATATATATATATATATATGTATGTCGCTTCTATCGCGTGTCTCGTCGCGTGTTATGCCTCTTAGTGCGTGGAGGCGGAGGCGAGTGGCCTGCTTGATAAATAGGTAGACTTGGCTCGTTGGGCCAAGAGGGATCGGTGGTTTCGCGGGGTTAATTGTTTTTAACCCTTAACCGCCCACGGTGGAAGTATAACGGGGCCGACTGCCGGCTCTTTGAGGCACACCTTGAATAGCCGAAGTCGGGATGACCCCGCTTCCGCGAACGTGTTCGAACAATGATTCGTTTATTTCGAGAATAATCTTTCACTCGTGATTGAGAACTCGAGGGAAGTGTTTGCGATTTCGTGTCCCGTGACACACGATGCACTTTGAAAGTAAAGGTTTCAGACTTTGAAGCAAGCCTAGTTTAACGATTTTTCCAAGATTTTTTGAGAGAAACATTTGCAATTTCACACTGCGTGAAAATATCTTGGAATAAAGTGAACGATGCACTTTGAAACTAGAGAAGCGTCGAGATTTAAAACAGGAGTTTAGCTTTGTTATTGCGAAATTACCACAGTCGAAATGTCATTACAACAGAACTTTTTTTCGAAAGTCAAAAATTTAGTGTTCGAATAGTGAACATTCGCAAGTGGCTACATTATATTCGTGAAAGGGATATAAATTTGATAGTACGGTGGATATTTTGATAACGCCGTATGGATCGTGTTCCAAGTTCTCGTATCGTGAAAATGTTTCATTGAGTTAGAAAGGCTTTAATGACAAATCATTGATCGGAAAAGTATTTGGACTGTACACTCAAGTAATTAACTAAAAATCACTAAGTTAATTCACCTTGTGCTCTTGTTGATTTTCTAAGACGATTCCCCATTGAGAATACCTATTAATTTTAATGTTGTGGTTTTATCCATACCCACTGCCTGTGTTTCAATTCTTTTTTGATAGTACCGGTCGTATTTTCCAGTTCTCCTTGCAATTGTGATGTATTTACAATTTGTACGATGTGGTTGTAATATATTTTCAGGAGAGAAGATTGAAATTACTCGAGAATGACCAACATTAACCAGCTGTATTTGTCTTTTGTTGAACTGGCAAAAACTCTCTTTGGGAATCTGTACAAATTTTCAAATTCTGTACAACGAAGTGTATGTTGTGCATGTACACTGCGTGTCCCAGTTCGGTAACAACGAAGTTTCGAGAAAGGTTCGTTCCACGTGCCAGAAATAAACCAAAAACGTAGAATGAAATCTTTTTTTTTTTGCGTGACACTTCGTTTCCGCGGGAAATATTTCTCATCAGATTAAAGTTTAAACTGGACAAGATCAATAGACGTGCAAAAATTCTTCTCACAGGAAGTTTCACTTCTGAGAAAATTAAATTTATCAAGTACACGTTTATCGATCTGTTTGATCGAGAACGAAGCCTTAAACGAACAAATTTCATTCCACATTTTCCACTTGACTTTATACTCGAAATAAATAAACTTTCGACAAATTATTCATTTCTGAATAGCCTGAAATTGACCAAAATTCAAATATGTACTTGATAAATCTTCAAACTCGACTTGCTCGGAGCTAAGTTTTAAAAAGAAAATATATTTTTTTCGGCTTGTCCTTTCCAGTTATATCGCGAAAATATATATTGCACTGAAATTAAAACTCAACGAAAATATTAGAAATATATTACACCGAGTCACTTCGTTTCTTAGATCAATAAACACATTAAATGACAATTACGCATCGCGCGAATTTTTAGAAAAGCGAAATCACTAATTTCACACATTAAAAATTGTCGGTACTCCAAATATTAATAAAATAATTTACTCTATCGTAGAGTGAAAAATCAAAGACTCGAGAAATCGGGATTTCCTGAAATTTTCACGATTTTCTCGTCCCTCGGCGAACAGCAAATTGGCGAGCTATCGAATTTCGAATTTTTCGCGGTGACTTTTCTCCGCAGATCAGTTGCACCGTGCTCCAAAACGCAAATGCACCCCGAATCTGGAGCGTTCGTGGTACTTTTCACCCTTTGCGCAGTGCGGTACAACTTGCTGAGCTTGTGTCATCGCCGCTTTTGCCAGCAAGACGCTACCTTTCCGCCACTTTTCCCAAATTGCCAACGTAACTTGCCTCTTAGGGATGTAAAATCATCAATAATATTATTTTATCATCTCTTCGGGTTGACTTTCGAGGTCGATAAGGCGATATATATGTGGAGAACGACGAGACGAATTTGGAGACGTGTAATTCGTAATTTTCAGATATAATAAATTATATTTGCCTTGGTGTAGTAATTACTTTCTCACGTACATGTGAAAAACATTATAGAGGCTGTGTAAATTTTTTCGTGTTACGTTGCATTCTGTGCAATTGCACATTTTGAAACTTCATATAAATGTGTAAAAATCCTCAGTCTGGCAATTACAATAGAATCTGTGTTGCATTTGAATCCCTATTATTCGAACATTTTGTTATCTGAACGGGATATTTGTTAATAATAGATGCCTTCTTCTCTGCGAAACCAGTACATTATTATATGCCGTTGAAATTCGCGAAACGAACAAATAAAACATGAGATATAAAATTTTATTGGAAACAATACTGACTGATCGTGTAGGCACTTAAATTTGCTCACGGAGGTATTAGGACGTATTATTTCTTATCACATTACATGGCATTATTTTGTCATACATTTCCAAGTTTGATTAGGATTCTAACGAAACATAGTTATACTCAAGTAAAATATATTAGCAATGTTACGACAAATTATGATTTAATTGATCAAAAAGAAAGTTAGGCGATTCGGTAGCAATCCGAAATATGGAAACGAACGAACGAATGAAGTTTTTTTTTTTTTTTGATTTCCGTAAAAATTTCATACATGAAATGTAATATTACAATTATATTCTGTTAACCAAACATTTCTGCGGCACGAAAGGTTTCTGTGATAATGTAACTTGTTTTCTTTTATTTATAACTTTAAAATTGAAAGACCAAGTTATACGATTCCGAGGGTTCCTTGATTCACGTTTAATTCAAAGACCTCTCTACGTCTCTGTAACATAATTATATTCGATTACATTCGGTTACGCAGGGAAGAAAAAATTCGGAATATTATATATTCCATTAAAATAATCTTCGCGGCGACTAACGAACGATTCTCATTTTACTCTTAATTCAACGTCGCTTTCGTCCAAAGCTATCTTTGGCTCACGTTCGAAAATGTTCTTTCTCTCTCGCTCGAATGCACGACAAACGACGAAAGAAAAAAAAAAAACTTCATCAAAAATATCATACAATAATTTCCATCGCCAATAGCGAGTCGTCACATTCAGTTTACCCTTAATTCAACGTCGCTCTGCCTCAAACCTGTCCTCAGTTCGCGTTCAAAAACTTTCTTTACACCTCCGCGTAAGTTCTCGTTCGAGCATATATATCAAACAACAAACGAAAAACAAAAAAAAAAAAAAAAAAAATACTTCATCAAAATATTATATACTCTACTAAAATAATTTCCACGTCCTCGAATATAGCTAGCGAACAGCGAACGAATCAAATTTGCTCGTTATCATTTTACCCGCGGTAATTCGATATCGCTCTTGCTCAGCCTCGCTTGCAACGGGCGCAATACGTATTTACGTATGTATCTACATTTTGCGAAATTTTCATACGCGGCTCTCTCACCCTTCATTAGCAGGCGGCTGGAAAAGCCTGAGAGGGTGTGTGTCTCTATATATATATGTATATGTGTGTGTGTGTGTGTGTATCGCGGCGAATGAGCCGGACGCGATTCGACGAATTCTGACAGATTACATCAGTTACCGGTGCTTATTAATGCCGTCGTAAATGCTGCTCCTGACAGATTTACGAACGGCAAGGCGGCCCTTCGCGCATGCTATCGTTTATGGTGGTTCGCGGAGAGTGCATCCTCGGCGCGCTGCTGCGGTGCATCGTTGCACGCACGATGTAACACACGCGTACACGGCACACACCGAGCCCTGGCTAGATCACTCTCCGCGTTAAGGTACGTTATACCCTCTGCCTGTGACCGCTTGATTAAATTTCACTTTTTCATCGTTTTTTGTTCACCTCCGCCCCTCGCGCTGCGCAGACGTTTCAGAGTCTAGTTTTACGGTCAATTAAACGCAGGGCCGACTTTTCTCCTGTTGTCCCCGTGATTTGGAGAGAAGGTGAACGTCGACCAGTTGTATGGTTGTTCGCGAATTGATCCTGACTCTCTCCACCTCAAGTCGAAGATTCTGTAGCAACGATGTTTTTAATTATAGTTTCGGATCGAAAGATTGCATTTATATCAAACAGCATCAAATATTAGAGTTGTAGATTGATTGGAAAAATATAGCGAATGTCAACACAATTTGGTCTTTCAACGGCCTGGTTTTGTACGAAGCATTCTCAAATTTCGTGAATTTGCCGTAGTAGGCTTCAAATATCGTGACGAATCTACAAATATACATAGAAATTACCAGCATTAAATGTTTAACACGACACATTTACAGATTACGTTACAGAGAAACGTATAAAACGTGTTTCGTACATTTGTGAGAAAATACATGCGCATATGAATACACGAACGTACATGTAAAATATTAAAATGAAAGTCAAACATTCCATCCAACAATCGATCCTAGACAAACGTAAAAAAGTCACGCCAGACAACTGAATCCCTCATTTGGCAAGTGAATGAAGATTCCTTTCCGCAATGTTGCGAAACTTTCGTGTCATACTTTGTAACAGACCAAGGACGGAATTTGAAACGTTGTTGCAAAGAACGAATAGCAATTACGATGACATAACTTGAAAAGTGGACTACACTTCTTTTAATGAACGATCAAGTGTCATTTACTTACGATGCAAAAATCTAGACTTTCTTTCTCATCAGAAACAAGTATTTTTAACACTTGTTGCCTCTATCTATGATAAACTCATTGGACTTGCGCCCACATGAGCGTTAATTGAGCAAGTGTTTCACTATTCCTGGCAAGAAATTTTCTATCAAATGCAAGTATTCGTAGGCATCTGAGAACGTTGAAATCTTCAAATATAAAATACAATTGAAGAATAAATAAGTATAATTCACTGCAATATATTTGTATTAAACTATGGACAATATATTTATCTATTATTTTATTTCTGCATTCGTTGAAGCACACTCAAGAAGCACGTGGAGCGTCCGGCTATGTTGCACATACGCTAGTCTTCTCTTTCAAACAAGAGATCATCGCCCGCGATCATCGATCACGACATTCACAAACTCTTACTATATGCTGGATATTAATAGATGGCGACATCATTATACAAATGAACTTCTCAACAACAAGTCTATTTGTCTGAAAATTAATGACTTCGATTGGATTTACAAAAAGAAAAAAGATTGCATTCAAGTGCTCACGTTTGATCGGAAACTGTTCGCCAAAAAATGCGAGATATGGGACAGCAACGTGCAAAAGGTGAAAGAAAAATCCCGGTTTACAAAAAAAAGAAAAAAAAAAAAAGAACCGCGTCGACCGAAACGAACGACCAATTTCACGCGTAGCAAAACCAAAAGCCATCCCCAGTTGCAGCGACGCGTCTGACCAAGAGATTGGAACATCTTCTCCATGATTTGGATAGCTGGTCGCGATCGGGGAGAAACGGCGACGGCGGCTGGCTCCCATTCGTGGCAATTGAACGTTCCAGCTAAGCCGTTTATGCCGGTCCACGGAGTGCATTCTCCGTACGGTTCGGGATGCGTCGTGTGCAACGCGCTCGTGTGCAAGAACGTTGGCCATTGCCCGTTGGTTGCCTGTACCAAGGGGGAGTCGGTGGGCTTGGGGCCGGTGGCTTTGCGTTTAGTGGGTGGTACCACCACACACGCCGCGTTGCTGCACGCACACGCGTAACGTTCACACACGCCACGCACAACCTGCGTGCGTGCACGCGTGTCATCGAGGACACGCCAGCGTGTTTCGCCGTCCCTCTCTGCTCCGATCGGAGTGAACCGAGGTGGCGCGACGTTCCGCGATAAGCTGGATTCCCCGGTGGGTCTGATCGTGCCGAGACGCGAAACTCTCGGTCGAACGTGATAAAAAAGACGCGAGTGTATACATATATATCATTTTTTTTTTTTTTTAAATAAAACCTCGATGCACGTTGTAAATTTGGCTTTGCTAATAAAAATATTGTTGTTGCTCCTGATCTTTGAAGAACATTGTATAGATTTCATTTGAATTTCGCCAATATTATCGCGACGCTCGAGTCTCGGTGATATGGACGATGAAGTTTCAATATGTTTTATGTAACGCATACAATTACGTGATTGCTCGAATACTTTCGTGAGCGCGAGGAACTGGGTATTATCACAGAAATTTTTTAATATAATTGTCGATATACCAGTAACACGACGAGTCTTTCTCTTAGACTGCATATTTGTTTGTAAATTTTGTGCCACAGTGATAAATTTATTTACTTAAAATTTCCTTCATAGTTCCTTAATCAATACTTTCACTCATTTACGTACATTTAAACGTTTCATTTATATTCATATTATTTACAATTGGTAGATATCTGTCGTGTTAGTATTTAGTACATTCGAAAATGTCATCCAAATCTGCTAAATATGCTCCCATTAAATTCCCCATAGAGAAAGTTAATGTTAATATTGTATTTTTTTTTTTTCAAAATTAATCAAACTTAAAATTAATGTTGTATCTTTTTTCTTTTCAATGCTGATTATAAACGTTGAAACAGTGTGCCGCTAAACAGTTCATCGATATAACAAACATGTATCTCGCGCTGTCTCCGCCAGCGTTCACAATTATACCGCAATTTTTCGGAATAACAATGACGATCGCATTAATGATCACCGCGAAATATACGGGAACGGGGCAGCGGCCGCAGCGCGATGTAATTAATGGTCAAGTTTCGAGGTATTAATTATAGAAATAATTACGTATGATACTACGCCGCTTAACGGCGGATAGAATAAACTCTACACGCGTCCGTAAATCTTATACGCGCGATGAAACATTTCGATACACCGATAATTTCACTTTTTAATGGGCCACGATCCGACTAATTGTTGAAACGACCTCGCGTATGATATTTAATGACATCAATGGACAGATATCTGATGAAATTGGTCAATGAATTGTGATGGAAATTGGCGACTATGGGTAATTTGAACTGAATGCGAAAGGGGAAGAAACGATTTTCGTAGCTCTATAATCGTTCGAGAGTTTTTGGACATTTCTCGCGGAAAGAAGTTTCGCGCATGCGTTAGTACAATTACAATATTGGTATAATATTCGGAGCCACAATCTGAGAATGTACGAAGAAGTCGTGCAAGTATATACATTTTGCGGAAGCCAAATATTTAAACAGCCATTGCGCGAATAAATTTCAATATTACGTGAAATCATTTTTAACACGCGTTATCTGTACGCTCAATTCTTAACTGATAACATCGGAGACCACGACAATTAATCAAGTTTAGAATTTTATCAACATACTTAATTTATTTGTACGAATAATTTTATTAATAATGTATTTTGATTAACTTGTATAATTCATTACCAATTCTGGAATTTTGGACTTTAATTCAATCTCTGTCGCGGTGGACACAGAATAGAAAATAAAATTAAATATCACTTTTAACATTTCTCTTTTTCTCGAAGTTTCATTTGCAACGTACGAAAAAGGGCCAGAGTATCCCACATTTTGACTCATTGTTTATTCAATAAATCAATTCGAAGAGAAACATCTCTGCTCTATAAAATACAAAAGTTGCCTGTTCCAGACAATAACATCATCGTCATATAATAGCACGTTTCTTCAATAATTAAAAACAACTAGAAACCGAAAAACTTCATCTTCTACTCTGTACCTCCAATCGAACTTCATCCTCACGTCACTTAAAAAGAAAGAGAAAAAGAAAGCGAATAGGAAGCGATTCGCGTGTGACGAACATCACCGGCAAAAGCGAGCAATTGCTGGCTAACGTCATCGAAACCCCTTCGTTCGAGCAATCGTCCCTGGATCCAGATCTAGCCGGCTAATTGAGAACGATGAGCAGCTCCACGTTTCTCTTGCCGGACCGGATGTCTTCGTCCAGCGGGCGAAACTTTGGGGTATTCCCCCGGCGACGCGGATCCAAGACACGGATGGACAGGGGCTCGTGGAATTCGACGGTGCGTCAAATTGATCCTTGCTTATCCCTGATTCCACTTTGGGATAAGATACATACGTTTATGAAAACCGTGGTAACTACGCCGTCCGCTGGGAGATCGGCGAGAGGCGCTGTGCAAACGATGGCCTCGTTATCTACACGTTTGCGCCGTGCATAGGGTATTAATTACGGTGGACGCCGTCGGGTTTAATCGAGTATCGCGACGTGAAACGGATGCTGCTCCAGGTGTGTAGACTCAGTACCGGCGGATCAAGCGTATGCGTCACGGACTTTTACGTACGTACGTCAGGTTTGTTCGTGTTTGCATTGAGTTTTAGCCTTCAGCGTTGCTGGAATAAATCGCAAGGATACTTTGCTATGCTGCTGTGCTTTGTAAAGAAAAATTGTCAGTGTATTGTGTTATTGTAATTACTATTTCATAATTTTAGTTTTGTATTCTATGATCATTTGATTACGGCAATGCTTGATAAAATACAGCAAACAGAAAGAACACAACAAATAGATTATGGTTAAATAGAGTTGCATGCAATAATTCTCGCTTGACGCAAAGGAGAATAATTCGATTGTTCAGAGAAAGAATTAGCGTGTGTATAAATTTCGTCAGTATGGTAAAGTTAATCATGTGCAGAAATATATGGAATAAATATCTTCTGAGTGTCGTGGAAATCTAGCATTAAGCTTCATAAGTTCAAGAATGTCAAATTGTTGCAATTATTTTGAAGATAAACTTAAGCCTGCGCTATTTTAGCTGCGAGCAACTCGAATAATGCCAAGAGTGAATCGCAATTATGCGAAAACAGGCTTCCGAAGATTTCAAATCGGCGATTCCAAAGGAGATTTTAAACATTAATATTTGACGCGTGAATTTTCCCCACAGAATGAGTCCCCATGAATGAAGACTTCAGTTGACGATGTTCATTTATTATTATATTTGTTTTCAACGTTCCACGAAAGACACGGTGCAACATCTGATTCGACATCGTTTGAAAAACCACGTGCCAAGACGAGCTGCGCTCGACAACAACACTCACGCGAGAACTCTGAATGGCAACTAATCTCACTAAAACCGACGTGATCGAGTCGAATCCAAGCGGCCAAGTACCATACGCGTCGCGAAACCGAAACCCGTCGACGCTAATGCCGCCAGTCGAATCCAAAACTGGGCCATCTATTCCCAATCCGAATCCGCTGGCGAACCAACGGCCTCCTGCGAGCCTTTCTAATTTCCCAAGAAACCACGAAATCCAGCCACGTCTAACCATCCTCCGACTCAGAGTAACGAGCAACGAGGAAGGACAAAGGGCCATCTCTAAGCAAGGCACAAAAGACATCCATAAAATCAACGGAGGAGAAAGGGGAAAAAAAAAAAAGAAAAGCGGCGTGAGCTGAAAGTCATGCCTCGGCGTGGCGCGCGCGCGCGTCCTCGTGAAAGCCGCGGATCCTGTTCTAGCCGCTATTAAAAGAAGCCTCTCACCCCTTGGGAGAGGTAAGACTAGCGATGGGACCAAGTACGCGCCAAGTATAACCGATGGTAATGGGAAATAAAATTTGTTACTCAAGGATGCTGCGTTTGAATCTTTTTTTGCCAATGATCGTATAACGACACAAGTATCTGCGTTCAAACGGAATTGATTTACCTGTGTTTGTCTTAATTACAAGTACCTGTGTTTAAATTAAATTTAACAAGTAGCTATATTTTAATTAAATTAATTTACCTGTGTTACCTATATTACTTTGGTAGTAGTAATAATTATATTAATTCGCCTATATTACCTTAGTATCTATATTAAATTAAATTACCTATATTTTTATTAATATTTATTTTTATAAATAATTTTTTGTCTGTGACAATCTTGCATGAAACACTCGTTGAATTGATTTAACTTAACGTGCTACAAATCTCGCGTGCCGAATGCATGATACATAATAAGATCTTACGTATAGTATTTATCCAAATTTCCTTCGAACTGCTCGCGTAAGACATTGAAAATCGCGAGTGGTTCAGGATCGGCGATTAATTGAACTCGTCATCCTTGACAGTACTCGAACACCCTCCTAGCGAGTATCTGGACCTGAATCCTCGCAACTGGACCAATCTAAAATTGGACAAAATGAATTTCGGTGTACACGTCGAGCTTGATCACATCGCTAGGCTGTGCAACAAACGCGCGAGTGCGTTGCATAGAACCGAGACAGAGACGAGTGAACGTCGACTGGGAGACGGGCAAGCAGCACCGTCTTTGCACGTGTGATGGAGACAGAATGGCCTCGGTGAGTCTTCCCCGGGTATTAACGCCGGGGAATACATTAGAGGTGGTGGCGAGGAGCGGTGCGCCGAGGAGGCGGCAACGTGGCCACCATGTGTGATGGCAAAGTTGAACGTTTCTTTCTCGGCTCTCGTAGCCGGACATATATCTGCGCCCCGCCACGTCCTGCATATAAGAGAGGGACTACGCAGACCGAGCTGGGAGATGCTTCTGCCGGCTGACTCGTACCTGGCCGCAGAGACCACGGATACGCTTCTTCTCCTCTTCTTCTTCCTCTTCTTCTTCTTCTTCTTCGTTTTCGTTTTCGTCCTTTTCCCTTTGTGCACGTTGCTTTATGGTTTTTGAAAGAACCGGCCAGGAATTTCAGACGTCGAGAGGCAACGGTTCGTTCTCCGTGGCTCGTGACGATGGGACGGTTTTGGAGAGGGCAAGTTTCTGGGAACGGGGGTGGCTGGGCAAATTGGACGGTTTCGGGTGTTTTGTTTCTTTTGGACTCTTTGGGGATTTGGTGAGGAGCGGGGGAATTGAGAGGTCAGGCCGTTGTCGGTGTGCGTGGAATTAATAACGATCGTCCAGCATTTTGTATCCCGCTTCTGGCCAGGGGAAACGTGAGATTAAATTTTCGCGTTGACGATGTTGCTTTAAGGTCAGACGCTCTCGGACAGATTTTATTTGTTCGTTTCATTTACTGGAAACTTGGATCGTTCATAGAGAAATGACCTCAACATTGTGAAAGTGAATATCAGTGCGTCACGAGGAAAGAAGAAGGACGATTGGCCGAACGTGTCTGAAACGAGCAGGACGCTGCGAAATCGGACAATTTAATATCCGTAACAATTTTATAACCCATTCAAGATTCATTCGGAGGTGTAATAAAAAGCTTAAAGGGTGAAACGGGAAAGAGAGGAAAGAGGGAGAGAGAGAGAGAGGAAAAAATCGCTGGGAAAAGCCGCCTCTCTGGCTCTCTCTGTATGACAGCGACGCGGGAATAATTGGACAATGTAACGGGGGAATGGGCAAACAAAAATATTTGACGAAGCAAAGGGTGAAATACTGCCGCCGTTCGTACTCTTTTTTTTTTTTTCAATACAGCGCAGGGTGATATCCTGTGTCGAAACGAGGGAAATTCGAACGAAGACGAAGAAAAGGACAGTGATTCGAATTGGTGGCAGCAGCTTGAAAAAAAACTTGAGAATATTTAGCGAAAGAGAGAAGGTTCGATACTTGTGTTGTTCCCAGTGGCAAACAAATCGTCGTGTGTACTCCGCGGGCATCGCAAATTGCTGATTAAAAAGAACTGGCGTCCAATTATCATACGGGAAACAAATTTCTGACGCGTAGCGCGCACAAGGGAATTGCCGGCAAAATGAACGAATATGCCATTCGTTAGACCCATTACGCGAAACAAGGTTCCAAGTGTGCGAAGCAAAATGGATTTTTCGCTCGCGATTTTTCTTGTTTTTCTTTTTGGTCGCAAGGAGAAAATTTCTTGAGTTCGAATCGTGCTCGGAACTCGAATATCGAAAAAGAAAAAGGAAGAAAGAGAAGAACGTATCTGTGATGATTGAAAATTCAATGCCCACGATCATTTGGATCAGAAGTGTCGTGTCTTTTCTTGGATTTCTTCCTTGTCTTTCGCACGACAGCATCTGTAAAAGTCAACGTTTGCCAAACTAGTAGTGTTTCTAGATTAATAGGCCAATATTAACATTTTTTTTTTATAGCAAGTGTATCTAACAAAGCGTCGGAAATTACATGTGCAATTTCGCTTGAAGAAACGACGAAACTTGTAAAAATTGTCCAACAATTTCAGTCTGAAAGAAAGAATAGCCGGGGAGATGTTCAGGTGTTCCTATTCCAGTTCCCTGCGTTATTTTTCAAACATGGTTCACAAGTTTCATCATACCCTTTACACTGTAAATAAAGTGCGTTGCAGACGAGAGACAAACCGAGTATGCACTGCTGCCTCTAGCTGCTCATCGATGGAAAATCATCCACTTTCAAACTTGTTGATCCATTCACGGATGTACATTTTACGACGGATACGCAGTCCTGTGCTGTGTCGCAAAATGAACTAATATTATATATATATATATATATATAATATTACCTCGGATTTTCTCCCCTATCCAAGCTAATAAGAAACGACCGACTGGAGAGTACGTTGAACGAAACTCCATCGTCGAAACCATTCGGTTATCAAGCCAGCCCTCCTCCGTGTTCGAATAAACGGGAGTTTCACCCTTCACACAGCGTTCGCAACGTTGACCAAGTTACGGTCAAATGGCGACGTATCGATAATTCCCACGAAGCTAACTCGAAAACTACACGAATAGAGAGCGAGAGAGAGAGAGAGAGAGAGGAGAAAAAAAACGAATCGTTAAAAGCTAGTCACATGACGGGACAGTTAAACACGGTTCGTAGATCGCATCGGCGCGATACAGCCATCGAGAGTAATCGCGGGTATCTCATTTTTGCCGGTGCAAATGGAACAAGGTAATAAGAGGCAAAAGGGAGTGGTTGCAGTTCCGAGACGAGAGAGCGTTGCATCGCATGCGACCCATCCACGATAATTTACCAACGTGTCGGCTTTTACGAGCGGGAAACGTGCCCCGTTCACCGGCCGATTCTTCGCCCGTCCTAATGGGATTATCCCGATTAAATACCGATTCGTCTTAACGGTACGGGATAACGCGTTCCAACCCGGTGTCCAATCTACCGACGCTCCGTCCCGTTAATCCTTTATACAGGGTGTTTCGTAACTTGTGGGAGCCACTTTGGCAGCTGATAAAAATAAAAGTAATGAAAAAAAGTCATATAAATGTGTGTCCTATCTGTCTTCGTTTGTGAGACATAATGAATCTTCTGTTTTAATTACTTTTACAAACGATGCTCCAAGTGACCACCATGCATTTGAAGACAAGCCTGCACGCGTCTTGTCATTGATCTGGTTACTCTCTCTGTCATTCCTGGTGTTTCTTCGAATTTGTCGGAAGCCCTGCTCTATTCTATTTCGTAGTATTTCAGCATGTTCGATCGATGTTGCGTGTACGATAGATTTTAAAAACGTCCCCACAAATGAACATCTAAATGGATTCAAATCCGGGGAACGAGCAGGCCGTGCAATAGAACCTCCACGACCAATACGTTTATTTGCAAAGTGTTGATTTAAAAATTGCCTAGCCACTCGGCGGAGCTCCATCGTTCATAAACCGCGTACGACGTCTAATATCGACTGGAACTTCTTCTGATATTTCGTGTAAAAAATTAACGTACTCTGTGCCTGTTAGTTTCCCATCGAGAAAAAAAGGTCCAATTAAAAATTTATCAATTATACCTGCCCATACGTTTAAACTAAACTGGTGTTGATGTCTTGAATGCGCAATAACACGTGGGTTTTCTTCATCCCAATTGTGATTATTATGAAAATTGAATATACCATCCCTGGCTAAAACTAGCTTACTCTGAGTTTGCTCTGTTTATAAAATTCATTATATCTCATAAACGAAGATGGATAGGACATACATTTATATGACTTTTTTTTCATTATTTTTAGGCGTACAAGTAGGCCCCACAAGTTACGAAACAGCCTGTATAGTGTAACCTCGTGCTGTAACTTGAAACTATCTGTCCGCGTGTCTATCGTCTGTAAAATCATATTCGCCTTACTTGTTGCTTTGCTGTTGCATTGTAAGTGCAAATTAATTTGTGGACCTGACGATCGGATCGATTCGAGTACTTTGAGTTTTCGAGTTTCTCACGTTCGGGGTTTGCGCGTCAACGTTTCAAATTGACCGAGTATCGTCGTGTAGTTTTAATAAATGGCACTGCAGCGTCGTTGCGTTAAGAAACACAATGTGGCTGTATCCTTCGGGGTTAGAAATTTCTTCTCCACGCAGCTCGTTCATCGGATCTAGCACCTTTCAAATTACCATTTGTCTCGATCGCTTGTTTCAGCTTCGTCAGTATATACTTTGAAACAGAGATTACTTTTTTATTTTCTTCAGGGAGAATGTATTCCTCGTATTTCTTGCAAACGAATGACAAATTTCTAAATCGATTCACATACCAAATATTGGTACATTGCAATGTGAATAACTTACTTATGACAGGTGATAAATATAAATAAAACAGTTACGATTAAACTACAGTAATTTTCTTAATCTTTCTGTAAGTAAGGTAAAGTTTCTGTTTCAAGGAGTTCGACGTAGGATTTCCGAACAAGAATCAAACACGTTTACGTCGATACAATTGAGAGGAACGTTTCTCCTTTCTCACACGTAATTTTCAACTGTTGCGTTCACATTGGAAACATTTCTGACGTCAAGACACGTGCGTTCCGAGGTTTACAGGAAGTCCCACGTTCACGAATCAGTTTTTCGCCTCCCTTTGCATGACAAACAATGAAACGGCTGGTTCGGGGGCTAGAATGTCCCTGTTTTACCGCCAAAGATCCTCTTTTTGCCGGCTAGGCCAACTGCCTGCGAGCGTTGGACGCGCAACGTGTCTTGAAATGCTCGGCGCAGCTTCGCGCATTACGTGTTTAATCGCACGGTGAAATATTAGCACCGCGGATAATTGTAATCATCTTTGGATCTGGTAAACACTCGTTTCCTAGAGATTTCCGCTGTACCGAGCCATTTCACAACTGAAGTGGAATTGCAATCTTTGTGGTAACTAACGTAACGTTAACTAGCGATTAGGCCGTGGATTTTTGTGAATGTTTACGTTTCCACGAAGATAACTAGGAAATTGAAAAAACTGTTGAGCTTCAGCAACACTTCGTTTGTAGTTCTTTTCAATTATCAAGTTCTACGATTTTTTTTTTTTTCATCATTATACGCATCGTGTTGTGCGATAACGTTGTTGTATTTTTTCATCGTTATATTTTATGTAATTTACGAAATTTAAAGTATCATGGCATAATGATGAATTAATGGACCAACTTTAACTACAGATTTGCCTGATTGTTATCCATTATAACAAATACTCTGCTTTGGATATTTTAGATACTTTTATGTATCACGTTCTTTAGATTGTTTCCAAATTTTCTAAAAATGCGTACGATCAAAATATAGTCTGATTAAAGTATAGTCAAAAGTCAAGAAAATAATAAAAATAATAAAATTAACTGGGCAACAAAAGAAATCGTAATAACGAGTAAAACATGACCAACATCTTCAGGAAGATAAAAACGCATAAAATCTAACTTTAGTTGCGAAGAAACTATTATCAGGCATAATTTCAAAGTATTATCCTCGTCTTGACGATAGTTGCAACACACAATGCACGATCTAATTTTAGAGGCTTACACAGTACGAGTATTTTACACTTGCGAGTCGAGCTCCTCGCGATCGTTAAAAATCAATTAGATTCGAAAACGATTAAATCGACACTGTCATTATTGATAAAAATCTCACGTGCAGAGTCGTTAATAAGAAACCGAAGCTTGTTCCCGGTTCTTTCGCGAGAGGCTACGACAGGAATTACAACGCAGGGGGAGAAGTGAGTCGTCGAGCATACTCACCGAACAAAATAAGAAAACGATTTCGCGAATCCACGAGTCTGACACGAAAATGACAAAAATAATCAATTCGTAGTAATTTTACGCATTTACCACGATACTCTGTGCTTTTAAAAATTTGAACGACGAAGCATGCGAGTGAGAGCTTGTATCGTGAACTATACTCACACTTTCATCTTTTTCTCTCTGATATAAAGTTCCCAGTGCGAGCTCCAACATTGGGCGATTTTGTTTTTTGTTCCATCGTTCCCGACTCTCCTCTCTTTCTATAACAAATGAAAACGTTCGAATCGACGAGGCAGGGGTGGAAAGACGGCGATCTTTGCACACGTAGTATTTGCCCTGCCATTTAATTCCTCCCTTCGATCAAATTATTATCACCGCGTCGTCACCGTTATTATCATCATCCGTATCATCAATGTTACTATTATTTATGATAGGACCGTTTCTAAGCAGGATAACACAATCCCCTAGCCCGAGCACCCCTTGCTCGTTGCCACATAGCAGTTGCCACGTTGTAGAACAAACGAGACTCGTTTCATTTTATTTTTGAATCACAATCGACGGAGGTTCGTTAAAAAGTACAGTATACGAAAACTCGATCCACGAAGATTCAGAACGAGAGAATAATCTTTAGACGAGATACGAGGTGGGACAAATTCAAATTACCTGGGACACGACTCGAAGCTCGAGACTGGACCGAGTCGAAAGATTCGATTCTCTTGAACGTGGTGGAAATCGCGACAGGGTTTGATCGCGTGACGAGCATCCGACTCGTAAAGTATCAAAGAGAGTTTCGGGCAAGTTTAAATTCTGACAAACAAGAGATACATTCACCGTCTGTTCGCTCCTGCAACAACGTGTCCGAATGTGATACGAATCTCTCGCCGTGTGTAATACAGAATCGAGGGGTTCCTTCGAACGCTCTAGTACGCGACAAAGTTTGCAACAACCTTTCCAGGCGAGTTGCTCGTCGTTGAAAACGAGTCCTAGAGTCATCGACTGACGTAGGTTGAGAGTCACTATCCAACAGGCCGAAAGACAGGCAGCGAGAGGGAAGGAACGTCAGAGTGTCAGCGTAACTCGGATAGAGGGACCGAGGGAGAAAGAAAAAGAGAAAGCAGCGATAAAGAGAGAGAGAGAGAGAGGGAGAGGGAGGGAGAGCAGGAAAGGGAGCCCACGGAGAGGAACGGAACGATCGGTCTAAGGTATAGAGAGCATGATGAGACTCGGCCTGGAAGAGGGACAGAAACGGGAACGGCGGGAAGAGGGGTGGGGAAGAGGCGCGCGGAGCGTAGCTCGGCCCGGGGGAGAGAGCGGCGGAGGCGAAGGAGGAACGACGTACGATGGGAAGAGGGTAAAAGAAGGCGAAGGGAGAAACCCCCCGTTGCGCCTACACTGGACTTGGGTTTTTTGTGAAGGAGCAGAGCGTGCTGGCGACCGGAGGAGGACGCAGGAGGTGGGGTGGGCGACCGTGAGGAGCGGCACTGCCGTCAGAGAGAGCCGGGGGGAGGGGGGGAGGCGGGGGGAGGTGGGGGCGGCGGACGAGCGAGGGGAGGCGGCGAGGGGGATCAGCCGGGGGCTGTGGGGCGGGGGAGAGGGAGAGACAGAACTGGCAGCAGGCAGGGGCTGCTCTAGGGAACGAGAAACATAGATAGAGGATGGAAGGGGTCGCTCGCTCGCTCGCTCGCGCGCGAGAGAGAGAGAGAGAGAGAGAGAGAGAGAGTGAGAGGGGGGGAGGGAAGAGGGAGGGTTAGGGTGAAGGCGGTGAAGGTGGATGGCGGTCGAGAGGGGAAGGAGGGTCGTTGCGCTCAGGGGGGAAGGTTGTGAGTCGGGTGGAGAGAGATACATAGGGGTGCTGGCAAAGGGTAGGGGACGACCGCCCAAGGCTTCAGAAACCAAGGGTGTCTAATGCCGAGTGGACTTTGTTCGCTCGCGAGATGACACACTGTGTACACACAGGCGCGCTCGCCGTGCTGTGTGCGACACACGCGCGCGTATACATACACACGCACGCACGTTGCGGAACACGAAGACAGGAGGCAGGCACGGGCAGGCAGGTTGCACGCTTCGCGTAAACGCGCGTGTTCCACCGTATATGCCGTTGCTTCCGTGCTCGTGGCTCGCGTGTGTGCGGATGGAACGCTGCGCGAAATGCACGCGCGTATCTTGCGTCGATAGCAGCGTAAATGGATCCAGTACATGGTGCGACGAGCCGCCGCTCGTATTAGGTACGAGTACCGACCAAACGTCAGGCCGCCGTTGCATTATGGTCGCATCGGAAAACGGGACACACGTATACAGGCGGGCGGGCATGGCACCGGCGGGGGGAGGGTGTAGGACGGCGAGTGGAAGGGGGCGGGAGAGAGGGAGAGCGGCCTGGGTCTGGGTATTATAGATCTAATTCGACCGCTTTCAGAGACGGACGGGACGTAGTTTTTTGTCGAGGACGAAGGGGTCGGCGGGGCGTGGGAGGCGGCGCGGTTCGATGCTTCTGAAAGTGTGCGGGGGGTGTACGGGGGTGTGTGATGGGTCGAGTGGTCTTTGTTCCCTCGTGGGATGACACGTTGCGAGGGCGCGAGCGCGAGCGCGCCGCTTGCATCGCGAACGCGGATATATGGTATACGTACATACACGTGTATACGTGAGTATATAGATATCCGTGTATGTACGTGTATATACACGGTTAGACGAAGAAACGCAGCTCCTCCCGTGGCTTTTTGCGCCTTGAGAAAGTTCGTTTGGCGTGCTGCCTGGCTAACTCGTTCCGCTCCTAACTGCCGCCTGGCTGTTCCCCTAGAACGGGCAGAAGCCAGCGGCGGAGCTACGAAAGCTTGCGCAAATGAAGATATTTGATGGGAGATTGAAGTCGGTCGTGGGAGTTGCGAGATGTTCGGAGTGGAAAATGGTTGAAACGTACGGGGCACGTGAGAGTTGTACGTTGATTCGCCGACAAGTCGAAACCGAGATGTACATCTTGTACAGATGTAAGAGCACATGCAAGATTGTATACAACATTGTTACGTAACAGACCAACGTCTATTATACGCGGACTGTATAACATGGATTAATTGTTGAAAGAATAAAACGAGTATTTAACGCGTGCATGCATAAATGCATCTTCAAATAGGTTCGCAAGTGTTAATTGTTTTACAGCGAACGTATGTACTAATTATCTCGTACGTTTTAACACAACGCAAGACGTACATTTCAAATTAACGCGGTATTTTGCTCGAGAATCGTGCAATCGATCTTCAACGTAACATAAATCGTCGTATTGGAACTTTTGTAAGGGTTCGACGACGTCGTACATCCGGCTCAAACGATTCGTAAAAAGTATGACGGGAGAAGGCTCTCTCACTGATCCGTCTCGTTCTTGCGGATTGCCGTCAGAAGTTTCGGCGATCGAATATTCCGATATGCGTTTACATTCAGAGGAACGCTGCGATTCATTGCTATGTAAAAACATTATGGCACGGTACTCAGAATCGGATCGGAGCAACAGATTGTTACAAGAACAATACAGCTATATCTAACACGTTGACTGCCATGAATTTTACACATTGAAATACACCACTCCACGATGTTTAATATTTGCAAAATATAACGTTGTATTTGATTTTGCTTAAATTGTTGAACATTCTCTTGAGAATATCTATAATAATTGTCCAATTCGAGTGATTCTTTTTATACGAAACTTAAGTCTCTGATCTAGCAATGTATGATATCAGTATACATTACGTCTGTTTTGAAGTTTCATTCAGACGACAGACATTTCTGATTTCAATTGAAATTGTGATAACCTTCTTACAGTCGACGTTCGATCAATATTATTCCCACGAGAACCGCGAACGTTGAAACGTTCCTCCACGAATTTGATTCTGTCATTCGCGTTACGGTGCGCACCTGAAATTCTTTCAACAAGGCGTCGTAACGAAGAAGAAGCATAAAAGCAATCGCGTAAAACAATCGACGAACTCGGGGAAGCGAGCCGAGGCGCAAAAAGCGGTCGATCGAACGCGCAATTTCTCGTACGTACACACCAGGGCGGTAGTAGTTGCAGCAGGGGTGGCGGTGGGGTGTCGTCCCTTCCCACCGACAGCGGTGGCAGTCGAATCGAAAGCGGAAGATCGCACTTTCACCGGAAAGTTTCCAGCTTTTTTATGCGCCGCCGTGTCCCGAAGTTTTCCGCCCCCGCGGCAAACTGTTGCTTAGATCGTTATCGCGTGTACGGCCGCCGACCGATAAGCCACCCCGCCGCCCCTATCGGCGCGCGGCTGCAAGAATTAGAAACAATCCCGCGCGTGGGGACGCGGCTTTATGCCTGCCTGGCCGCCTCTGCCGCGACTTTTCAATTCACCGGCTAATGAGCGCCGTTTAAAAAGGGTACCGCAGACACGCTTTAATCTGATTATCGATATAAAAAGACGGGCGAGGAAGGGAGATGGTCGCGAATGAAATATGAACTCGTTAATAAAACGGCGGATGCCCTTTCCCGGAGCGGAGCCGACAGCCCTGTTACGCGAAACGTCGCGCGACGTAACGCGTAAAAGGTGGGAGGGGTGAAGGGGAAGGGAAGGCGCGAATCGGGCTTCCGACTCGATTGGTGGTCTCATTCGTTGAAACGGAATTGATAGGGGCGGTAATTCCCGCGGTTCGTTAGGTGTCTGACGGATGGTAGACGACGCGGCACGACGCTCCTGTCGTTGGCGGCAGACGAAAATAACTAACGGCAAAACTTCGAGTGCCAATTCCCGACAGCCCGACTATGCCAAAGAGATTATAGACCGCGTGCAAGATGCTTGACCGTAAGTGTAGAGCCTGCGGAGGTGTTACGTGTTGACAGGAAATATATCAAGTTTCTACGAACTGTCACTTGCCACGCTACATATTTTACGCTGCCGCTCCGATATGCTCGGATCTCGATAAAAGAACATAACGCGTGAGAGAGTTTCGAGAGCACGTGGTGAGTTGCGCATGTGTATATATATATATATATATATCTGTGTGTGTGTGTGTGTGTATATATTGCTCGAATCGAAACCGGCTCTGGAAGAAGTTTTCTTTCTTTCCAGTTTGAGAAATTGTTTCTTACCTAACATGTAGGTAAACCATACGAGGAGTACTACTATTCGTATACCCGCTCTGATCGATAAACTGGCATACCAGTTCGAAGGGAACGTGTTTGAAATAAATCGACGTTTAATTAACGACGTTTCGTGTCCTTGCCCCTCTTCGAGTCGTTCTTACGGCGATTTCTATTGAAAATGCCGCATCTTCGGAAGAGAAACGAAACCGTAGAATGGCACACACAGTCCTCTCTCCGTCCTAAGAAGAGTACGGTTCCCTACCGTATTCCACGCATCGAGAACAAAGTCTTCGTTGTGAAAACCATCGGTTGTACGTTCCTCGCAGACTGGTGCCGCTAGAGTCAAAGCAGGACACCCTCACGGACGTGTATCCTCCCTTATCGAGCCCGCAGGTGGTCGAGGCAGAGGCCGTTAGCTCGACCGGCTAATAACTCGAAAGACGGACCATTAAAGAATCGTGGTGGAACACGCACTCGAGACTCGCCTCTCGGATGACTCGTCATCATCAGCGGCGTGCGTGTGAGTCGCGTTGCGCGCACACACGAGGAGAGCGGAACCGCGCGCAACGATATCGCACACAGCAGTGATGTTCCACGGCAGAGAGAGAGAGAGAGAGAGAGAGAGAGAGAGAGAGAGAGAGAGAGAGAGAGAGAGAGAGACGGCAGGGGACAGAGATGGACATACAGATAGCTAGCAACGGAGAGCACGGATCCCGTGTACGTCCGTCCACGTATCCATACAGACACCCGGGGACGTGTCCATACAGAGCGAGCGAGAGAGAACGAGAGACAGAGAGAGAGAGAGAGAGAGAGAGAGAGAGAGAGAGGCGAGTAGCAGTGGCGTGCACATACCCTCCTAAGCACAAGCCTAACACACCCGTGGAAGCCCCTTCGGCCGATGAGTGCTAGCGTCCCTTGCCCCTCGCGCGCAACACTCCTGCCTGTCCCCCTTCACCCCAACACCCAGAGCCAAAGGTACTCTCTCTCGATTCTCCCTTCCACCCCCCTCCCGCCCCCACTCCCACACCCTCCCGCCCCCCATCAGAAAGCCCTGTGTGGATGCTCGTGTGCGGCCCCTTGCGCCCCTTTCGATCCCTCCTTTCCCTCGGAGAGTTTACCCGTCCACCGGCCCCTTCGGTGTTCTGATGGTGACAGACCCTACCTTACCGCCGCCGCCGCCGCCGCCGCCGCCGCCGTGGGCCGGGGAGGGTCGAGGCGAACCGGCGAGGGCGCTGGAACGGTGGAAAGGAAGGACCGAGACGGACAGTTGGCTGAATAGAGCGGAAGAGAGAGAGAGGGAGAGAGACAGAGAGAGAGAGAGAGAGAGAGAGAGGGCAATGGACAGATAGAGGGAGAGAAAGAGACAGGTGGTGTGGATCAGGGAGCGAACGAGCGGGAGAGAGACAGAGACAGCGGGCAGAAAGGAATAGCAAGGGGTGAAGGAGAGAGGGTTGACGCGTTCGAGGAGGACCGCTCTGGGGAGTGAGAGCGGTACGGGTCATAGCAGGGCGCGGCATTAGGGAGAGACAGAGACGGGACGAGGGAATGGGAATTGGCGGTGGGGGGGGTATGAGAGCGAGAAAGAGAGAGAAGGAGAGAGAGCCGTGAACGGAGTACCGGTGCGAGGAGAAAGAGAAGGAGAGAGAGAGAGAGAGAGAGGGGGAGAGAGAGGAAGAGACAGAGAGAGAGAGAGAGGGAGTGAGTGAGTGGGGTATGGGTGAAACGTGGAGTGAGGTCGGCGTGGTTGGGGTGAGGAGACGTGGGGGAGTCGAGAGGAACAGGGGAGCGGCGCGGAGGCGGTGTGGAGAGTGGTGGAAAGGGTGAGGCGGACGAGGGGAGGGGGGTCGCCTCCGCGTCGCCAGTCGCCAGTTTGCCGTGAGCGCTCGTGATGTGAGGACGTTCTATGATTTCGTCTAGGAGCGTGGCGCTGTTTCAGCACTCGCACTAGCAGTCGGGGGAAGAACGCGTTTATTTTGCACGCAACCCGCGCTCCCTTGTCCGCGTACAGACAGACAGAGGACGACAAGGTTTGTCGATCGATTGTCCGAGTGATATCGTCGATTATTATTTCCATCCAGGAGGAGGAGAGACCCTGAGATCGTGGATCGTCAGGTCGAGAACTGACTGTGCATATACCACTTGGACTACGATATTTCGACAGTCGAAAAAACCCGCGGTGTGCGCGGGCACGCCACGTTTACACGAGGAACACGAGCGTCCCTCGCGCGACAAGCAGCACCGCAGCATCGTTCTCTCTCTCTCTCTCTTTCCTCTCTTTCTCTCTTTCTCTCTGTCTCTGTCTCTCTTACTCGCTATCGTTCTCTTCTCGCTTGTGCGTCTCGCAAGGCTTGTCCTTGGCTCATTCGTGGGCACTCTGTTTGCCACTGTGTGTGACGTTTCCAGAGACTGGAGGCTACTGATTAACGTGTTCACTCACCAAAGACGATCATTGTTGGAACGTTCGCGCGGCGTGTGGGGGTTAGGTTATCCGTCGTCCCCGGTCGGTGTGTCAGTGTCCCCCGCGTGATGCACGAACATTTCGATCGACCAGCTGATCGTGATTCTGGCAGTGTTGCATCGGCTCGATGGACTTTATAGAGCCAGCTCGTCCGTGGAGTATCGCGTACGTGAGCGGAAGATCGAATCGCAGTTGGACGAGGGGCGACAGTTTCCGCGCGCCGGGCACACACACCGCACGGCCCTTTTTTTCCTCGTTCGCGGCCATCTACGGCCGACACCTGCGGCAACCGCGGGAATTTTATCGCGGCAGTTCGCGTCGCCGCTGCTGCGTGGTGTTGTGCGCGCGAGCTTAAAGTTCGCGGATTGCGCGCGGGACAAGGACAGTGGCGCGCGTTGTGCGTACGCGTCTAACTAAGCGGCGACAGAGACGCAGCCAAAGGCCGAGAACTCGGAGGAAAAGTTCGCGGGCTAAAACGTGCCCACCGTGACGTGTGGCGCGAGGCATCTCGCAGCTACGTTTATATTTTCTTTTCTCTCTGTGTACGACTCTGTGCTATCACTCTGAGGATACAAGGACCGAGTTCCGAGAATCGTGTGGAAGGTCAAAAACGGACAGAAACAGACGTAAGGACAGGTCGAAACGCGCGATCCGTGTGTTTACCTTTTCCCGGGTGCTCCGAGCTCGTCGTTCGCCATCAGTCACCAAGGGTGAACGCTGATAACGCCGCGCGCGTGACGGAGCTGCGTAACCGCGGAACGGCGGCAGGAAGGAGACACGAGCTGCCACGAGGGGAAGAAAGACAGGCTCGCCGGGACTGAATAATGTCCGCCAAGCGAAAGGCCACTGCCATCATGCAGCATCACAAGGTGAGTCGACCGATTGCCACCGTATCGCCACGTGATCGGCCGCTCTTTTCGTTCTTTTTCTTTTTGTCCTTCCTTCGCCAAGTCGCGCCGTCGATGCGCCAAGTCCGGCAAAAACTCGTCGCTAGAGTCAAAGTTTAACTCGCCGGCTATAACGGCTCGAGGTTCAAGGTTGTCGTTTTCCTTTTGCTCTCCGAGTGCGTTGCTGTGTGCGACGTTGGATCGCGACACGATAAAAAGAAGAAAAAAAGGAACCGGGGTAATCGGTAGAGAGAGAGAGAGAGAGAGAGAGTCGGTATGAGCGGATGAACGTTCGTTGCGTGAGCGGAGAGATTCAGAGGAGTTGGAGGGGAGGGAGGCAGGGGACAGAGGAAAATTCTGACTCCAGTGTTGGAGGCACTCGGAAAATCGGAGTTTTCTGCC